>VXBZ01002541.1:51266-76140 GCA_013399135.1 Heliornis fulica | reverse complement strand
CCACCCTATGGCACCGGGGTGTGTCACCGTGAGCCCCGGGCCAAGCGCCGGTCCCTCTCCCTGCCCTGAGACCAGCCCGCGTACCACTGCAGCCCCACGCTTCCTCTTGCCCTGTCTTCCCCCAGCTCCGGAGAGACCACCCGCACCCAGCTTCACCAGGAGGTCACTGAAACGATGCGCACACTGACACACACACCCCAACACGCACACAGCGACGCAACACCCCGCTACAGCCTTCCCAGTCCCTGTGCTGATGAGAAGACACCGCTATCCTGAGCCCTTGCTCATGAGCTGCACGGTGAGGTCTGTGCTCCCTGGGTACCGGTCCTGGGACTGGTGCGGCCCCACCACGCGCCAGAGACCCCTGGTTGCCAAGGTGGCTCTGTCTCCCAGGCACAACACAGACCCACGCAGCCTGTCCTCTTCCCACCACGCCACTACCAAAGCACTCTCGTGTGATACCTGCCAAGACCCAGTTACTCTCCACGCTTCCTATCAGCATGAACTGCCCACACTTCCTATCTGCACATACTGTCCCAGCCCTAAAAACCACAGCCGTGTGGGTGACACTTGCCATGGGAAGAGTCCTCATTTCTCATCCTTTTGCCTCACTCTTGAAGTCTGAAAGACCTTCCCTGAGCAGGTCCTAAGAGCACCTTAATTCTGCTTCATCCCACTATCTCCTGCCACAGCCCCTTCATTCCCAGTGATGCCCAATCTCTGGCAGTCCTCAGGCTCGGGACTCTCCTGTGCTCCATGCAGAGAGATGCCCTTAAGTCCTCTTGGTAACCCTGGCTGTCCCAAGAGGCCCTGAAAGTGCTCTGCTCCCTGCTAGGTCAGCCACTTGCTTTCTTGGCACATGGCTCCTTCCCTTCTTTGAGGACTGAGCTACACCATGGTCAAGGTGTTATCCATGTGCCTGGTCAGTCTCCCTTCATGATGCCCTGCCTTAGCTGCCCAGCTCACCAGCCAGACAAGGGTTTGACTCTGTTCAGCACTCCTCTTCCCATCACATCTTCCACTGGTTTGGACCTGTGTCACTTATGCCACCATTTCACCACAAAGACACAAGTCCAGGCAAGTTTGTTCCTTACACTCCGGTTCTGCAGACAGCCACAGGTGTTGCTGGCACCTACCACGAGCTATCCATGGCTTCCTGCACAGCCCCCTCAAGCTGCTCTGATGTACTACTCCTTGGCAGGGCACCACACACTACCTCTAATTTGCTTCGCTCAAACACAGGGGAGTGCAGGAAACATCTGCCACGTTGTCTCACTTTTTGCCTCGGGGCCTCTCATGGTGGGATCGCACACTTAATCTTCACACTACAAGGTGCCTGTCCCACAGCCCTGCCTCTGTCATGTCTCCTGTGCAAAGTTCAAACAGAGAATAGGAGGTCCTAGCCCAGAACTCCAGGGCAGCCTCAGCTTTGTAATGCTTTCCCTACAGCAGACTCAAGCGACCTCTTCCTCTCTCTTGGCTTTGGTTGTGCGGCTGTGTTACTCCTGAGGTCTGACATTCCTCTGCTCCCTTGCAGCAACTCTCAAGACAGGTTTGCAGATGTGCACTGCTCTACACTCGCTGGGTAGGATGTCCTCACGCACGTGTCCGCACAGGCATCGGTGTGCAACCACTACCCAACCACAGCAGCACCTGACCTAGCCCTGGGCAGAACAGCCTTCATGGATGCATCTTCCCCCAGCCAGGGCTTCACCAGACAGGCTGGACTGTGATGTGACCACTGCAGGAGTTCCTCAGGAGCCTCGGGAGTACTTCCTAGCAGGGGATGCCTCACACTCTGCAACAGCTCAGCAACAAAATGCGTATTTGGGCCCACGGTGCCAAGACAGCCAAGGCCACAGACCCTATCTCTGACCAGATCTGACCCGCTGAAGCACTTCTACGTACACAAGAGACACAACATGTGAGGGCCCAGCAAAAGGCAGGGACTACATGACGGATTCACCCTTCCCCATTCCTACAGCATAACCCCAGCGTTTCCTGGTACCTTTGGTGGAGGCATTGTTCTGCGAGGATGATGAGGGTCTCCTCTGTGTGAGGAAAACACCAGGTGCCATCGGTTGCGATCCCCTGTTAGGCTGGGCGACCCCAAAGGTGCTGGCCCCTGCGGTGTACTCGTGATCTGTGAGGCTGCTGGCATGTGACTCCAGCTTCGGCTCTGGCGAGCTGCCTTCCTGAGCCGGTTTGTTCACGTTGTTGGTTGACAGCTTCTTTTTGGTATTTTTTTTCTTCTTGCCTTTTTGTTCCTCCTTTAAAATGACAAACATGAAGCTAAGATTAATCCCTGGAAGACCTTTAGCTACGGCAAGGGCCAGTGGCGTTGCTTAGGCTCCTGATACAATGAAAACCCATGAAGTTTGCCATGTACAAACTGCTCAGGGTCTGCTCCAATACCATCTCGCTCACAGCTTGCTCTGCTGCGCTCACACGTTTGCCTTCCTTGCATCTATGTACGTGCAGAACCTCCGTGTGCGTTACCTCTGCGTACACTGCAGCAAGCGGGAACCAGCCAGGCCCAAAGTGACCCTGCCTTGGGAGACCAGCGTGGTTTTTCACGAACAAACCTTTCGATGCTCCACAAAAACTGGCACCACCTCCTATCTTCAGGTATCTTCACACACTTTCACAACAGCATGGAGGATATTAAACATCACAGGCTGCTTCCCACTAGGACACAGGTGTTTCTCTTGACCTGTAACTGTCTTTACACCTACAGACCATGGGAACAGCAGTCTGGCACCAGCCTCTTTCCCTCACCTATTTTCCGTTTGCTTCTTGACAAAAACCTCCAACCAATCTATGAACTCTTCTACTCAGTAATACACATTACAGAAGTCCAAAGCCAACACCACCTGCATCTCCAGCAACTCGCCAAGGTTTCAAGCCAGCCTTGCTCCAGCATACCTTGTCACCTTCAAGCCTCAGGCCTATGTGTGTTAGGTGCTCAGCACCCATCTGACCTCTCCAGAGACAGGACACTTACCAACACCCAAAATGCCTCGGTATCTTCATTAAGCTGACCCATAATTACCCAACACCAACCAAATCTTTGTCAGTAAATCCTCTTGCTCCCCAGCAGCCGATGTTCACAGACAAGGCAATCACTCCAGTCTCAAACACACATCAATACATGGTCCATGCACGCTCCTTTCAGGCAGCCTCCGTCTGCCTTAGCCTGGTAACCCTGCTTGCTCACTCATACTTCTCTACACTTCTGACACACCAGCTCCATGAACTGCTCCACGGTGTTGTCAGATTTGCTGTGACACTATTGGACTTTCATCCCATTTATTTCCCCAAGACTGCTGAGCTCTGTGTCACTGGTGTGAATAAACTCAGAGGAGGACTGGCACTGCACTGCTACAGGGACTGACTACTGGTGGGGAAGAGGGCTTGAATTTCCTGGCAGCTACTACCTCCCAAGCAACCTCACCTGCTGTGACAACTTTGCAGCGGCGGCGGCGAGTCCAGTTTCAATGGAGGCGACTCTCGTGCCCTCTCGCACCGGTCTGTCTTGTCGAGGCACCGAGGGGCCGACTCGTGCTACAAGGAAAGCAGATGCAGGTGAGATGTGCAGACTGTGCCCGTGTGAGCAGCGTAACCATGCACTGGGCAGCAAGGCTCTGCCCTCCTGAGTGGGGAGGGCAAGGGGTGCTGGTGGCAGCACCCCTTGCCCTCCCCTCCCACCTCTGCCATTCCTTCCCCGGGCTGCGTGTGAAAGCAAAGGGAGGTGACAGCCTCCAGTCCTGGTGGCTTGGGGAGAAGCTGCCAAACAAAGATGTAACACAGCTGAGCAACTTCACTGGCAGCTGCAGCTACCGGAAGCTGAAGCCATGGGAGGTTTCTGCCTATGGATATGAGCATCACTTCCAAACAGGCAGCATTCACTGCCCCATCAGCTGGGGGTGGACATGCAGTGCCACAAGCTGATGAGACATGGGCCACTTGTCACACACACAGCAAGCCTTGGAGGCTCCCCTGTTAGCTGGTCATATCAAAGGAGTCTAAGGACTCCCTGGCCTCTCGCTGCCTCTGGTGAGCCATAATGCCACCACCCTTGCAGCCCACCAGCTTTGCCTCAACCTGGAGGAGACCATTGCCACAGTCTCATTTTTCTTTACACAGTCAACACCAAAAAGCCATGTCTGTTCAGCTGTCTGGGGTCTCACTGTTATACCACTGCTAAAGTGGCTATCAATTTTTCCATCACCAAGAGTGTGAAAAAAAATAAACCAACAACCCTCCCAGGAGTGACTTTTTCCTGCCAACCAATTGAGGGAGGAAGGCTAACAGTGCTCGGCGTGAGTCTCAGCGCATGGTATCACCTCCCACTGCGCTGGAAGGGATTAATCCTTCACATCATAAAGAAATTGCTAGCTGTGGTCCTACAATTTCTGCACTATTTGAAAAATGGCCAGTTTTTTGGGGACCTGCAGAACAGCCTGGGTCTGGGCAGCACAGACCACATGAACTTACCCGTTGGACTGTAAGGGGCATCATCTGAACTTTTCCTTTTCTTTGATCGGGATTTGAATACTGGATTATCTTCATCTGATTCGAGAGAAGGGTAAACTACAGTAGGAAACAAAGGCAACAGTTTCAGTGTAGGATACAGCTCTGCCCTGCACAGGGCCCTGCTTGCTCTGTGCAGGTGTGGTGACTGCCGATATCATGGTGCGGACAGCAAGGTCCCCCGGAGGTCCCACAGCTGCGATGTGTGGGGGACTTCCTTCTGCTCTCACCCACACACCACACTTGGGAGTTGCTGTCACTGAACTGTGGCCAGCTACCTTTAAGACACACATTGACACTTCTCGGGGAAAACCAGCCTTCCTCTTGTCTGTGGAGCTGCAGCACACATGTTTTTTTTCCCCATGTGCATTTGATTTTCTTGCCAGTTGCTATTTCTTACATCTGGCATCACCTTGGCATGTGGCCACTGACACTAGAAGCCTGCTGATATGGCACAATGGAGCCTCTGGAAACCCAGCCTGTTCACAATGACAACTCTGTTTGCTGGCAGCATGGACACGTAATGAGCAAATCGACCCCTGAGCAGAGCGGAGCCTCGTTCGTGTGGGGTGTCAGCCTGCCCCAGCCCAGGACCTCTCGGAGCTGCCCTTTCCCACAGCACCTTCCAGCACTATGCTGCATCACATCACAGGCAGCAGGCTCTAAAAGGCTGGGCAGCCTGTTTCTGCAATGTCACAGCAGAACTGCCATTTCACCTTGGCACCCATTCACAAGGTGAAAACACATGCTCCACTTCCCCAGTCCCAGCAGATGATATCCAATGGCTGTGCTTGCCAGGGAGACTTGAACACACACCCAGACCATCCTGTTTTGTGACACAAAACTCTACCAGCTTCCTGCCTCTTTAGGACTTTAGGTATTCCAGGCCTTAGCAGTCTTCACATGATAACTTTTCTTCATTTCCTCACTTACCAGGTTCAAAACCACTCCTGCAGATTGCTGTGGCAGGAGCAATACCACTGGTACAAAACGGCTTAGTGCCCGCTTCTCCAGGCACTTGCATTCCCTGCCAACACTCAAAGCACCACTGGATCCTTTTTCCAAGCATAAATTCAACTTTCCCACTCATCTCAGCTAGACATTTTATTGCTGCTGTGCAGAGAAGGACACTTCAGTCCCAAGTGTGCCTGACCCATCTTTCTGGGACAGTTTCCCATTCCTTGGCTGACTGCTGCAGTTTCAGTTGCTTCTTAAGATCCGATCGCAGCGTGCCCCAAATACAGTCTGCCAGGGTGACCGTGTCACCACCGGCAATGACAACGGTCACCTCTCACACAGCGCTCGCTGAACTGTGCTGCGCAGACCTCTCGCGGTCTGCACTGCTCTGTACCGAGACACCCAGCCCACTGCAGTGTGATGGAAAGCGAGGAGGCGTGCCCTGAGGAGCGTGCCAGGGGGGCAGGTTTGCAGACATGCACAGGGACACGCTCGGACCGCGTCGCTTGTACTTACCGTAATCTGAGTCTTTAAAACAGGCATCTAAGTGGTCCTGGTCTTCGTCGTAATCCTCGATGTCAATACTGTTCTTTGTGCTTTTCTTTAGTAACCGCTTGCCAGCGTTTTTGTTGCTGCCACCACCTGTTTTTTTAGAGTTCTGCGTGGAGATGGAGTTGTTCTTTGCCTGATTGGTACCCCACGATGGCTGGAGGCAGGACTCTGACGACTGGAGGTTTGCCATCGACAGCATGCCCTGGATTGCTTCTTGTGTGCTGGGTGAGGCGGGTGGCTGACTGTGGGGAAACAGGGAGAAACACAAGAGTTATTGCTGATTCCAGAAAAAAAGACATGAAGCCTTCACAAAGAGTTGACTTCTTTCACGGCGCAGCACTGCTGGAGACACTTCCCCATTCCCAAGGACAGCCTGTTGAGCAGCCTGGCATGCCTTGAGTGACACTGGCTATTTTGATGCTACCAGCACTATCACAGACAGCACATCAGATTTGGGGGTGCCACCCCAGAAGTCAGGGACAGGGCTCAGGTAACTTTTCAAAGCCCATAACAACATTCCCAACAGCGCAGCATCTCTAGTACCAACTCTGAGGGCCTACGGGTCGGCACTGGAGGTGCATGTTGCCGTGGGCTTCTGCTGCATACTGCCCAGAGAGCAGAGGAAGAACTTGAATGGCTGGAAAGAAGACCATGACTGCAGGCCACTCTACTCACTGGGGACAGTCACCACTCCAGGGACTGCTGGAAGAACAAGGTGGTAGGGCACAAGCAATTCAAGAGATTTTGGCAGCCTACTGGGAGGGTTTACTGGTGTAGATGCTGAAGAGGTACAGACTGGATGTGTGGGTGGAAACCCTGCTTTCAGTGAGCTTGCTTTTTGGCATTTTGTTGCCAGTTGTCAACAGGCACAGTATCTACTGTGGAATGGAAGACATTCCTTCAGAGTAGGCTGAGGCCAACAGATGTGTATGTTCTGACTGGCATGTACGTATAGCGAGGTGGCAAGGCGCACTCCCCACAGAACCACGATAATCTCATCAGAGACCACCAGACATGAATTCTGCAACAGGCAGAACACACCATCAAATATTTTCAGAACTTTGGGGTTTGGGCAAATACTGAAATGCAAAAAACCCAAACTTGCTGTGGTAAAGATTTTTTTAGCAGTTATGCAATAGAAGCCAGTAGCACGCAGCAGTCCCCGAGTAAATCAGCAGTACCACATCGCTTTCTCTTATTTGATCTTAATTTAATCCACTTTAAACCATTACAGGACTCCGGATAGAGTAACATACAAGACATAATGAGAGTTTCTGGGCACTAATTGCATTTATAAATAATCCTGAAAATGAGTTAAGGCTGGTGTTAGCAGCTAGCAACTCAATGAATAGAAGAACACTTAAAAACTTCTTCAGGAAGGACCATTTTAATCCTTCATTATCATGCCAGATGCCTTAACCTTCTCCCTGTTAAAGGCATATTTTGCACTATCCATAAGAAATAAACATATTTGCACTCATTTCCCCCCCCCCCAACCATTTTGGCAAACACTGGACTCTAAAAACACTGCAAACAGACCATCAAACACTGCCCACCAAATGGGCAAACCAGAGAGGAACTGCCTTAAGCAACACAAGCTTCAACAAATAAGTTGTGGGATCTGACCAAAACCAGTGGCTCTGGGAGTCAAACCACAACCTGCATGTGTGGGTGAAACATCTCACAGAGACAGCTGCACACAGGGCAAAGTGTTTCTCATTAGGATGTGTGTTTGGTGGACTTCCATTAGAGGTATTTCAGCCAAAAAAAAATCAAGAAGAATCAGGAAGCAATTGTTAAGCTCTGGAAGGCCATACTCCCTCTCTGTAGCTTCAGCAATGGTTTAAGAAAACCCCAGACATTTATGAAAGTAAACTACTTGGGGGTTACAACATGACTTCAAAAGCATTCTAAATGAGGGTGGGAGCAGGAGGAAAGCAGCCAGGGTGCTTCTGCCTCCGTGCTGCCGTCCCAGCAGCAGGCTGGTAGTGGCCCTCACAACGCACAGTGAGGTGATGTCTGGCCACAGCACAGTCCCTGCTGTTGTTCTGCAGAGCCCAGCAGCCTTGCTTTCCTCTCCTCAAGCTTCAAAGTGATTCTGTGTGTGAACAGAGAAAAGGACCCTTCAAACGAAGTGGTAGCAGGTTGTGCCTCGGGCAGTGCGCTCCACTTCAGCTTTGCTGTTTAGTATCTTCATCAAGGACACTGACAGTGGGAATGAGTGCACCCTCAGCAAGTTTGCAGATGACACCAAGCTGAGTGGGGGGATCAACACACCAGAGGAACAGGATGTCACCCAGAGGGACCTGGACCAGCTGGAGAGGTGGGGCTGGGCAAACCTCATGAAAGTCAACAGGGGCAAGTCCAGAGCAAGGATGATCCGAGGGCTGAAGCACCTCTCCTATGAAGAGAGGCTGTGAGAGTTGGGCTTGTTCAGCCTGGAGAAGAGAAGGCTCCAGGGAGACCTTGGAGCCCCTTCCAGTACCTGAAGGGACCTACAGGAAAGCTGGGCAGGGACTATTTTGTTTGTAAGGGCATGGAGTGATAGGACTAGAGCAAGGTTGAGGGGTGTGGGTGGTGGTGTGTGGTTAGATTAGACATTAGGAAGAGGGTCTTCACTGGGGGTGGTGAGACACCGGCAAAGGTTGCCCAGAGAGGTGATGGAGGCCCCATCACTGGAGACATTCAAGGTCAGGCTTGATGGGGCTCTGAGCAACCTGCTCTAGTGAAAGGTGTCCCTGCTCACTGCAGGGGGTTGGACTAGATGGGCTTTGAAGGTCTCTTCCAACCTAACACACTGAACAATTCTATGACTGTGCACTGCCTCCCTTTTGGGGATTTTCTTGCCTCCTTTTACTCTGGTGAAGTCAAGGACAAGCAGTTGAGAGATTAGTTCACTGCCATAACCGTTGTTTGCCTAGCCAGCACCTGGTGATTTTCAGCTGTGTGCCATACAGGAACTGAAAGAGGTTCACCCGGGAAACTGCCAGCTTCCCCAGTAACGCCCAGCACCCTGTGGCAAACCCCAGTGCAGCCACCACACAGGCGAAAGAACCACTCAGACCCCTGAAAAGGCATGGCCAAAGCAGCACAGTGGCCTCCCAAAAGACCCCTGCGGCTGGGTTGTGGATGAAAAGTCTGAGATCTGCAGGCCCAGCTCCCAGCCAGAGCTGGGACAGAGCCCAGTGGACCAAGCTTGCACCCATGCTGAGCAGTCTGAGCCTGCTAACGAGCCACGTGCATCGTTATCACCAGCAGCTGCCTTCCTCCTGCTGCTCCTGAGAGCTGAATCTGGCAGCACATTTGTACATCATTAACAAAGAGAAGGACCACAACACAAGGGAAAATTTGCTGTTAAATCTCATCCCAAGTGATATCTCCCCCAGGACAGGCTGCAGTGCTGGTTGGGACAGTGGGACCAGGAGCAGGGAAAGGCAACTCAGTGGGAACCCAAGGAAGAAGACCTTGGTCTGAAAGGCACAGATGGCTTTGTGCCCCATGCACAGAGCTCTCTGCAACTGCTGTGTTGGGTTTAAGCCTTGGGGCTTCTGTGTCCCAGACCAGCTTGCCTCTCTAGCAGTATCTCCATCAGGGAGGAGCATAAAGCATCCCTTCAGGCTGCAAATGACAGTCTAATATTATACAGAATAAAGTTTCACCCAATTCAGATAAGGTAGTTATCACAAAAAAGCTCTGATCTGACTCCACAGTTACTGCTGGGGTTTGGTACCAGCTTTGGTACCAGTGGGCTCCGTGCTTCCCACCTGAGAGCTGACTCACATCTGCACAGAGCACTGTGAGCAAAGGGGATTCCACCCAGACCTACCTGCACTACTGCTACGTGGAGATCCAGAACACACGTACGTGTGTAGGTGTGTACATATACTGTGTACAGATGCCTACATCTGCCTTACAAGTAGAGAAAGATGGAAATAGTTCCTGGAGGTCAGACAGGACCACACTGGCACGACGTTGTGACACAGTATGTTTGCATATCATGTTGCTTCCTTTTTTTGTTTTAAAAAGCACGTTATGGCCATTTAAAAAGCCAAGTGTAATTACAAAATGAAACACAGTCATTTCATCTATCAGGAGGTTTTTTTTTCAGTCAGGCTGCAATGCACACTGCCAAAGCTCAATTGTTTATACAAGAGCCAGAATTGATACGACACATTCCCACTGAACTACCACACACAGCGCAGCGATTCATGCAGAGTTTAGCTGGGCGACTGCGCTTGCGACTTCGAGTTTGGAAACCACAAAGTTCTCAAATGCGCTGGGTACACAGCCCAGGCGGAGGGGAGGAAGCACGAAAAGCTGAGTCCTGCTCCGTTACTGAGAGCTTTAACCCATTGCAGACCCAAACAGACACCTCCTGAGCAACAAAAAGAATCTTTGAAGGTCCCTTCTGTAACCTGTTTTTACTGCTTACCTTCCATTTCTGCACATGGTAACAGGCAGCACACACTGTTCCATGTGGAACGGTTAGTAGTGCAAACATGGCCAAGGCAGATTTCTTTTAAGTCTTACAGTGGTTGACAATTTTCTTATTTTTTACCAAACTTCAAGCATGGGAGTCATACTGCACTGGCAGCTTTATTCCCAGGGTTAGACACAGCTAACTACCTGCCAAACTGTGAATGTAAATTTGACACAAATACTTGTTCCACCACGTACCGTAACACAGGACGGAAAAGGAATTCACTGGAACAGCCAAAGAGACAACGGGTGCCAAAGCAATTATTTCCTTTGAACAGCGGATGCAGAGATGGGGCCAAATCTCAAGAGATGAGGAAAATCTAGAACCACTGACCCTCTTGAGCTCAGACAACAAAAAAACCCGACATACCCTGGGAGCTACAGACACGCTGGTACCTCTGCCCATACCCTCCGCAATCCCAGGCGGTGGCTGGCTGCTTGATCAACCTCTCCTTGCTAGGAGGAAGGCAGCCATGGAGGAAAGCCAGGACCAAACTGAGATCAGATCTCTTCCCTGGGAAGAGCAGCCTTGTCAGGACACGCTGTTCAAGGATATGTAGTGGCTGTGTTACCTGCTTGAAAAATACTGGCTTTTTTTCACGCCCATGAGGACGAACAGAGAACTCGTGCAGGAGACTGTGCACACCCACCCCTGTTCAGCAGAGATGAGGATCCCTGTCACTGTGCTGCTACGAGTAATAAACCCTGAACGTTGGTGCACAAAGGCAGGGCTGTCTCTCACAGAGCTGCCTGGTACTTCACAACTGATGTACCCTGCACAATGCCAGTCTGTATAATACACTTAATCTCTCGCAACCATCTAAGCTGTGAAAGAGACAATTGCCTAATAAATTGAGGAAGGATGAACCAGGAGATGCTTTGGGTTTCTCTGTAGCTCAGTCACCACACCGCAACCTTAAAAAATTCCATTTTCTCCTCAGAATAAAAAAAAATACCTTTTTTATTGTTGTTGTTTTTAACTCACTGTAAAAATTTGCTTCTATGGTTTCCTTTGGTAACTTATTCCATATGTTGTGCCCCTTCGACCACGAGGCACATCCCTTGGAATTCTCAGTTATGGTTTTTAACTTCTGATCCTTTCCAGGTTTAGAAAACATCTTCCTCTCCCGAGGAGACCTCAGTCCACTTTAACAGGTCCTTTCTCCCTGGGTCACACACACCCAGCACCCAGGAAGGGCACAGCAGGCGTGGGAAGGACAGCACCGCTCTCTGCCCAGCCTGCTCTCAACTCTCAGACTGCTCCTACAGCTACTTCTGCTTCTGTGGCTTTGTATAGCCAAGGCAGACCTGGAGAAAGCAGGGAGGAAAGATGCTCTTGGGGTACCCCAGCAAACACTGAACATGGGGTCTGGCTTCACTACCCAAAGCCGATTGCCTTTGCTGCTTCACACGCATAAACCAGCAGAACACACCTCTCGCCTCCACGCAACATCTGTTACATGAATCCTGAGTAGTACCAACGCTGCTGCAAGCGGCCGGCCTGGAGACCCAACACAGCGCGAGGAGGTGGTGGAGGTGGGTTTCAGATGAAGGCAGAGCAGGGATGGAGCTGGCTTATTAAAATGCCAAAACAAGAACAGCCTGACATTTCGCCTCATTTCCCTTATCACCACCTATCCAGCCATTCTCAATTTTCAGAGGACAATTCCTTTGCTTGTACAACAGACATATTTAGAGGGTTGGAACTTGTGCCAGCCACTTACAAACAGTCCCAGCTCCCAAAACCACCAAGGCTGTGGTCTCTGCAGAGCAGTGGAGTGTGCTTAGGTATTTCTGGGTTTCTACAGGCAGGGGACAAGTCACTCAGGTAAGACCACAGCAGCAGAGATCTACTGAATCAGCAGACTGCTAGGGAGCACAAGGCGTAAGAGAGGACAGTTGATATGTGCAGTGCCACTCTGTGCATGGAAGCCATAAACTCAATGCACAGAAGCCATAAATCCCTGGGATTTGTTCCTAAAGTTTGAGTTGCTCAACACATTTCCATAGGTGAAGAATCACAGAATCATACAGAATAACACAATATTAGGGGTTGGAAGGGACCTCAAATGATCATCTCGTCCAACTCCAAGAGTCCCACTAGCTTCTTTTGGAGTGATGCACATACTACTTCTACTAATTGTTCTACCACACTTGCCAATGGTGGGGAACCCACACATTTATTTTTAGATGTGCCCAAACAAAACCCTTTTTCCAGACAAGGAATTTGAGTCTGGGAACCCTATTTTCCAATTCTGCACTTCTTTTTGCTCATTGGTTGGATTACCAAAAGATCTAGTGCTGTACCTTATTACCCAAATTCCAAAACATCCAGTGTCACCTTCAGTGGCCACCTACACTGGTCCCAAATGGAACACAACCAAGCCCAGACAAGCACTTCCACTTTAGGTATAGAAGTACCCATGAGAGTGTTTCTTTTCTTCCCAGCCACGTGTTTTGGTGGGGAGAAGAATGACGACCGAGGCTGTGTGGGAAGGGAGATGGTTTCTTATTTTCTTCTTTCAAACATTCAATATTCAGGGAACCGCGCTGCACCGTACAACACCTCATGAAAGGAATGCTGGTCATTTAGATTACTTTATTACATTATTAGTACATTAAAAAAAATTATGCATGCCCTCAAGCTGTATTCACTGCACTCTCTTGCATGATTCATCTATTATAGTATTACTGCTAAAGTGGATATTCAGCGTTTACAGATGTGAAACGCCTCTATTTGTTTAAATTACACCACCAGAATCTTTCTCACACACTTTTCCACCTTTCCCTCCAGATCACATGCTAAATGAGGAGTTTGCTTACTGGAGAAAAAGCAGTTACTGAGCTGCAAAATTCATTCTCTCTCACACACATACACACAACCACAAAAGAGCAATTTTTATGGGTAAGAGGAAAAAAAAATCCCTTGGTGCATACCTGTTGGTGTTATACTCTAAACCCCCAACTTCCTTGCTTGCCTGCAAAAGATCAAGGATTCCTGCTGAGCTTCCACTCTCTTTCTTTACTTTGGAATTGCGCCCTGGCTTTGCCTCCGTGTCAATGTGAAGCAAATCTTCATCTGATGAGTCATCACTCTGCAAAAACAAGGAAATGGCTCAAAACCCCAGAAATTAATTTAGTCAACAACACAATAACTTTTGGAGCCTGCTGCTCCTCCACAGACACAAGCCTAGTGTTCACATTTTGCTTTCATTGAAGAAAAAACCTAACCCCAAACCAGGTACACAGTAGAAAATCTGTTTCCTTGCAGCCTGTAGGCATTGTACTTTTTATCCCCTTCCAACCAGCTCTGAGACCTCATTATGGGCAAGGGGTCAATAGTGGTATGTTCAGGTGCCATGTTGCCTTCCCAGCCCCTGCTCCTGTCCTTGAGACCTTGACCCGTGTAGCAGGAGAAGTGAATGTGTGGCCACATCTCCATGAGCCCAGATACAACTCAGGGCAGAGATCTGTGTCCTGTAAAACCATCATCACAGGGACAGAGCCACCTTTGCCATCCCTCCTGCAAGAGATCAGGAAGATGTGACAGACACATACAAACTGTAGCCTCTGAGGCTGCTGATGGAAGCTACCTACTATCTTTCCAGGCTGGTATCTCTACACACTGTGAGTGTGAGCGAGTCCAACAGAGCAACTTTTCCCCTCTCCTGCCCTGCTTTCAGGCCCCCCAAGCCCCAGCCCTTGCTGCTTAGACTGCCAATGACTGCTCTCCCCAAGACCTGGCCTCCTTTACACTCAGGGCAGGGAGATACCAGCATGCTTTCACACTCCCCATGCACTGGTCTCCAGATGCCAACTATCAACTGAGGTAAGGAGCTCTGCACTTGCTCCTGAGTCAAACTAGGATGAAAAAGATTCCTTAGTTCTTAGTGTCAAACGTTTCAGTCACCTACAGTTCTGTGTTAACAAGCTATTCTGCTTCTTCTAATTCAGGTATTATAATATGAACCTGTACTAACCACAGCTGGGCAAAGCACTTGATTTTAATGTCATTTAATGTAATTTTTTCCCAGCACTGACCATCAGTGCTAACACAGAGCAAACTTTTGCGTGCACTGTTCCGCTCTCTGAAGGTAAGCTATCAACAGGACCAGGACACAGCCTCACTTAAGGGACACGGAGTCACGGGCATTGCAGATGGAAGCCCTCAATGGGCAGAGGAAGACTCTAAGTGATAGCACACAAAACCTTTAGTTGCTATGTAAGAGGTATTAAGGGCATTGAATAATGTCAAGCATGAAACTACATGAGTTCTATTGTATTAGGATTACTCCGAGTTTCATCTGTCAAACCGACCCCTGTGCCTGCAGCAATGTGACATTAAGCCAGGTACAACAGAAAACTCCTGACCCATCCCATTCCTTCTTAGGGCTTGCTCCTGTTCTTCTGTTGTACAACTCCCACAGTCCCATCAGGCCTGATCATGCACAAGCTGTCGAAGCCACAGCACCAAATTCCGCTCAGTCCTCGCAACGCCTGACTGCAATGCCTGACTGCTAAGCCTGTTCTGTGCAGACTGTGACTGCAGGAGGAAGGAGAGGATGGGAAGAGCCTGCAGGAAGGCTTTGCTGCTGTCCTTACAGCACTGCCCCACTCACTGCTGTATGCTGTACAGCGGTGCTTGCTTGCGACGGCAGCAATAATAACCATACCTTGTACGGTACTGACTCCACCTTTGGCTTCTTCACTGGAGTGTGCTGCAGAGTGTCTTTTTTATCTGATAAAACTGAATTAAGAAAAAGAAGAAGAAAAACAATAGTCATGGTTCTTCTCCTTAAAAAGGTAGTATTCCTGAGCTGTGACTTCTACAGCAATTCAAATCTATGTATATCTGACTGACAGTTAAGGCATGGCTTTACTATAAAACACATTAATTGTAAAGACTAATTTTGGACAATCAACACAGAAAACTGTGCAGATACAAACAAAACAGGAACTACTCTTACAGGGCAGTTCTCTTTTTGTAGTGTTTTTCTTCCTTCTGATCGGAAACTCATCAATTTTTAGTTCACCATCATCTGACACGTATTCATATTCATCTCGTACAGGTTTTGCTTTATCCTCCTTAAAATTCTGCAGTGACCCAAACACACTAGTATTGAGCTGGGTTTTGACTCCCTTTGAGCTGAAAGAAAGAAATTATAAATCAGTAACAATACTCTGGAAAAAGTTTTGTGGATTGACAGAGAGGAAGACAATGAGAATCTTTATGCAGAAATCTCAGTCAGCACGAATATTTTCAAATGTGCCACAGTAACTCAAATGGTTTTACGAACAGATTTCTGTACCTACAATTTATATCTCATGATACAATGCTGACAAGTAAATACTACATTATTTAAAGCTGTCTCAAGGTATATCATGATATGCATAATGCACATGCTACATGGTATTCTGCTCTGCAGAGTTCATTTACAGTTTCTTGAAAATGTACCTGCAGTAGGATCTCCACAAAAACTCCTAACTATAACTCAACTAGTAAGAACCTGATGTGTCAAAACAGGCAACACTCCCTGAATACTGAACAGTGTTCTCCAGCAAATACCAGCCTCAAAGATAGATTGTTGCTGTTATGATCAACTATGCTGGTTTCTAGGTAAAATCAAGTTCTGGACAGAGGAACTTTTTGCATAGGTGTATTTTCTACATTGATTCAAAAGGCAGATTTGTACTAAAAACCATAAATAATGACATGACTTTTTAATCTGTTGTTTTGGGTTGTTTAATTGAAATGTACTGTTGTTAGTTTTGACTTACCCGAGCAACTTCTTATTAGAGAAAGAGAATGTAAATTTGTTGTCCTTATTTCCTGATAAAGGTGTCTTTTCCGATTTGTGTTCCTCTTCCATTTTTAGAAGTGAATCAGGTTTACTGTTCTGAAGGTAAAAGACCCAAACCCCCAAACAATAACATTAGTTGAGTGAGTTGACGTTTCAGATGCCTAGGTAACCTCAGAGCTGATCTGTATGTGGAAAAAATACGTTCCCCCAAATGTGGAAAGTCATAGATGATCAGACTCTTTACACTACCCGGGGTTTAGTTCAGGGACTTGTCCCCATTCAAGAAGCACTTCAGCACCACTTGAAGCAATGGCAGCTGGTAACACGATGGCAAATCTGAACTTACATTGGTTGCTTTTTTACATTGGTGGAAAGGGATGGAAACTACTACCCACAGGCTTTGTGAGTCAGGGCTCAGAGTAAACGCACCAGCGCTGTGCCTGTGTGCCCAGGGACGGAACCCAGCACAGGGCCCGGCACCTTGCAAGTACGACTGCAGTCCCTTCTCCTTTCACTCCTTCCAAAGAGATGGAATTATGAGTTCAATCATTTTATATCAAAGTCTTTCAGTGCAAAGGAAGCCTTTGATTATTTTTTTAAGCATTGCCTTAATACTCTCCTAAGCTGTACTGGCTGTGGAATTAATTGGTACACACTGATCTAATCACGTTAACTGTGACTTTTTCTAACACAAAAAAAAAATGTAGATGACTCCAGTGTTAATGATTCACGATTCTTAGTAGTTTCCCCACGTGAAAAAGCACATACTTTTGTTTTGCTTTGGGGAACTTGGTTGCACTTTTGCCATTAGAGGTTCACAAAGCAGGCAAAGTTCAGATCACTATTTCTGTGAGAAAGCCTGGTGTCACCGTGTTTTACACAGCCCCTGGAGAAGAAAACTATTACTCTGCAGATGAATTTTACACACCCTACATTAGCCCTCCAGGAAGGCAAGACTTTAATTCACGTGGCATAATTCAGAATTCATTAGCTCTACATTTATGCCATCGTTAGTTGTTGATTTCTGGAACTACTCCAGACTTAATGTTAAAGTAAGAATCACAAGAGATCAGCACTGAAAGATCCCACTATTAACACTGTTCCACTGGTTTCAGCAATGATGGACAGCTTGACCTTTGCTTTTGAAAAATCTGCCCCTCCTTTACCAGTGATTACTTGATTATTTTTTGCTCATATTTTTTTTTCTTTGGGAACTGAACATTAGTGCCTTGTACTCTCTGCTTAGGAAGATGCAGGAACATTTTTTTGCCCTCGAGTGATGTATCACCGTGTGGCAGAATCAGCACCAGAGGAGGAGTGTGAAGAGGAGACATTACCTTATATTTCCATTTGGCTTCTGTTTTGCTTTTATTTTGCTCTCGAACTTCAAATTTCTCCACCTCATTCTGCTTACTAGCAGTTTCCTTATTGGGAGCACTTAAAACATTCTTTGCAGCCTGGGGAAAAAGTCAGCATGTATTCTTAATGAGGATGGACTGCAGGCATGTTACAGAAACCCATTTTTCTATCTGGAATACAACATGATACATTTTTGAAAACTCCTCTTCTGATTCCTTCTTTTTGAACCCAAAAATGAGCCTCAATCAAATATTGCTGCTTCAGAGAATGCAGCCCAGTAGCTGCATCTCTCCTGGATATACCAACATACAAGATTACTGTAAAAACATAATATTCCCCTTGCTCCTGCCCCGTGGAAAAGGCTTCACCAACTGAATACAAACTCTTAGGAAATTCAGCAGCATTTTAGACTGTGTCCATTAGGACACTTCTTAACACAGTACATTGCTCGGTCAGTGCCTCAATGAAATCCTGGCCCTTACTGAGGTCAGCAGCAAAATTCATGTTGAATTAAAAGACATCAAAATGAAACTTGCCCTACATGAGCAAATATGGAGGCAAACTATTGTTTTATCTTCATGCACTCGATCTAGAGCAAGATCTCATTCAAATAAGATGCTTTAGAAGTGAGCTCTTGCATCTTTAATAACCGATTACGGAAACGCACGCAGGAGAGCTAATAACACTTGAAATAAGAATAAAGCAGTTCAAGGGACAAAAAGCCCTCAAAGATTAAAAATGTCTTTTGATTTTCACCTCACCTCAGTCTGGGCAAGCAACTGGCAGCAGTTTGCCAGACTCGGCTTCAATCAATAGGCTTCTTGGAGCCTCTGAATCAGATGAATTGCCAAGCAATTTTAACAGTCCAATCGAATCAGTCAAAAAAAAAAGGAAAAAAAAACCCTTTTTAACTACAGTGGAGACAGAGTTTTACACTGTTGCTAAAATTCTTTTTTTTTCATGAGACCTAAGGGGTCTTATTTATATCTTATTCTTATTACATCAAGAGAACAGGAGAGGTTAAAATGTATGACCCACCTTCCCCTTCTTTGGCGTCTCGATCTTTGTCAGAGCCTCCTTTGTGTGTGCCTCCAGCAAGTCGAGATTGGGGATGGCTGGTGGTGGACTCTCTTTTGCCTTCTTTCCTTTCTTTTTACCTTCTCCTTTCACTTTTGGTGTTTTGGGAGGCTTAGGGGGTTTGGGTGGCTTGGGAGGTTTGGGGGGTTTGGATGGCTTGAGTTGTTTGGGGCTTTTCACAGTTTTGGGAGTCTTTTTTTTAGGGAGTTTTTCTACAGGTGGGGGTGGAGGTGTCTCTTGGACGGGTGATGGGGCCTCCTCCTTCTCCACAGGACAGATGTCCTCGGTGTTTGTGTTGGCACTCGTGTCTGCTTTGCTGGCTTTTGAAGCATTCTGTAGTTTAGCACAAAACGGGAAAGCATTCAGACCTACCAGTCTCACGTTACATGTTCCCTGCACCCCCCAGGTTCCCCCTTCACTAAAGGGGGTAACTGCATTCACAGATCCAGCTGGTCAGATGAAGACCACATCACAGCAACTATCTGCTCTTCTTTAATTCTGCCCCCAACAGCACAAGTATGGCCTGGAGAAGCTCCAGTGGCTTCATGAGGAATGCATGTCTCACCAGGTTATACCATCAGGTAGGACTATTAGATGGAGTACTCGTGCAAACACATGTTGAAAATGAATGGTCTTTTGTTTAAAATGCTAATCAGCTTCAGCACAAACCATTTCCATTTCATTCAGACGTGACAAATGTATCAGAATCATGTTTCATGCCCTCAGGAAAAACAAGCAGTAAAATATCTACCCAATTAAAATTAACATTGTCTGACTAATTAAAAATATTATTTTCTGCTTAATTTGCTATTCTGACAATCAGAAAACTTAAATACTGCATCAAAGAGAATAAAAGGACAAGACAGATTTCCATTTTGAGGTCTTTGGTTACAGCTAGAAAAGGGGTGCAATGTAATACAACATCTTCTTAAGACAGTGAAGTAGCTGCTGTCACCTTGTACCTCAGGCATCTCCACTAAGTACAGTGTGATACCAGACTTAATGGGTGATGTCTTCACGCAACCTCCTTTTTTCTGGGTTTTTGTGAGGGAGGAATAATTATTATTGTGTTTGCTACAGTAACTCTGCCTAGAAGCCAGCCAAGAACAAGGCTTCCTATTGGGACAATGTACAGAACAATAGCCCCAATTTCAGACAATATCATAGACATCAACAATGAACACAGGGAAAAGGACATACTACACAGGGAGCATGATCACAGGGATGGCAACAGCATTCTTTGAGTTCCATTGTGGTTTTGGGTAGGCAGTAGCTAAAGAGCATATAAGGCTTGAGATGGAATTATGGCCAGTCCAGTTAGGAAATGGTGAAGGAAGGATGTAACACAGACAGATACAGCATAAAGCTGAGGAAGAAACAAATGGGAGCCCAGAATACATGGCAAGTCAGATGCAGACAAGAGTCCTGAGCAGTCTCCCTACTGCAAAACCTCACTTTAATTCTTTTAGTGAAAAGTTGGAAAAAAACAGATTTTTTTATTTCAAGTCATTCATTTTACAGCCTAGATGATTAAGAGACTCATCACAATATAGTTAATATTATGAAAAGAGCACAAACCTCACTTAATCTGATTTCTTTGGCAAGGTCCTTGATAAGTTGTGCTGGTTTGAAGTTTTCTGGTAGTTCATCTTCATGCTCTGCTAAAGCCTAAAACAGAACAAAGCCAGACATAAAACTCAGTAAGTGACACATCAGTATTTTTCCTATGTACTGAAATCAATGCCAATTGCATCAGCAGTCTAAATAAGGAAAAAAACCCCAAACTTTTTCCCCCTTCTGAATGTATCTGTTAATATCTGTCCTGAGAAAACATCAAAGTCAATAGTCTTTTTCAGATATTGGAGCATTTTCACAACTCTAACATCACTTTGCTCACCCCCTTATATGAGATTCTGTGAGAAATTCCTTTTCTACATCTACGAGGAGAGATTGTCTTAGGCTGATGTCTTTGATGAGTGTAACAGGTTTATACCTTCTCAGCAGAGTCGTTTGGGAGCCCCCTGACAGGATGAACAACATTTGAATTCACATGTCATGTTATAATATTCAAAGTTCAACTTAAATGCCAACACAGTCTCACTTCCTTTGACTCACTACTTCTCATCTGCATGGCAAGCGGAAAAATAAAGAGAGTGACATGGGATAGAGGAAACCAGGGAGCAATTCTGAATTTGGGCTCTGGCACTGGCTTTTGGCAGCAGGGAGCAGCCAAGTCCCTGAGTACACTTAAATCTGGGACAGCCACTTACCTGCTCTGTGTACACTGCATTGTGTGCTCGACTGCTCACCCCTTCCTAAAATGTCTGAAAATCCTGAAGCTGCTAGTTCCTCTGTTCATGTTTTAGAACTGAATGACCTGTCTTCTCCAGCTAATTCTCCTAAACTTTAGGAGCAACACACACAAGAGTAACAGCTCTGAAATGACTGCAGCAGGAAACTGAGGCTGCAAATCTCTAAGCCCTCTCTCCAGCCAGTATCTTTTCTGGTTCAATTAACATGATTTGCAGGAACTGGGCACCCTGTGCACACAAAAATGCAGGTGATGTCCTAGGCCTTGCCTGAGTACACAACCTCTGCTTAATTGACTTGGCAGATGAAGATACTCAGAGTCAGAGAGAACGTCTGTTCAGTATCCTTCTGGCTGTGTGCAGAACAGCTTGTTTTAAAACTCTGGTGGTACTTTTCTACCTGCTGCTCCTCGTGTGGCACTATGAAATCCCAGCTATTGCTCTCCTTCCCCATTCTCCCAGTCCCTTCTCTTGGGGATTTTAGAATTAGTGGTTTTGTTACGGTGATACTATTTGTTCTAGAATTTGCTCTCTGTTCCAGTGACTGGCCAACCAGAGGAGCACGAGGTATTAAAACAGCCAAGTGCTTCTCCTACCTGTTTTTTAGTCCATGACCTGAAAGCACCATTAAGAATTTTTGCACCTTGGAGCAAATGAGCAGGAGGTTGTTGCCCAGCTTTATGCAAACCTAAGGAGAGGAAGAAATGATGTCATTCAAACAGTCCTAGCTAAAGTTGGTTTACATATAGAGTCTTTACTTTATCTGAAATAGTTTAACTGTCAAAGTTAACTCTTTGAAAGTTGGTCAATGTAAATCACAGAATANTTTCCTGATATCTAACCTAAATCTCCCTTGGGGCAGTTTGTAACCATTTCATCTCATCCTATCGCTTGTTAGGAAAAAGAGTGAAGAGTTGAGAGAAAAGACCAACCCCCACCTCTCTACGCCCTCTTTGCAGGTACTTGTAGACAGCGGTAAGGTCTCCCCTCAACCTCCTTTTCTTTATTTTAACCTGATGGTAATAAGGAGTATATTTACTTTGTCATAAATCAAACTCAGCCTTCCTACACTGTACTCCTCTAAGTTATGTCTACACTGGCAAGCCTTCCAGCTCCTTTCTTGGTCCCACACTCAAGCTAGCTTCCATGATCATACCAAGCTGTGGGAATAAAAAGGTACCGTCAGCAGTTCTTTTATTGTGTCTGAAAAATCAACTCTGAAGGAATCTCATTGGGGAGATTTGGAATTTCACAGAAAACTTTGCTTTAATTCTCAGTACTCTCCTGGCCACACCTCTGACATTCCCGTGGCCCTGTGTATATGCAACCTGCCAACGTACTTCAACCAGGATCAGAAGAATGATGGCAGAAGTGGTGCTACTCTATGTCCTGGAATGACAGCATGTGTAGCTCAAAACAGGGAACAAATCCAGACTTTCAAACAACTACAAACTAAAAAGAAATCTTACAATATTATTTGCCTCTGAGGTAACTTAAATACATTTTCTAAAGAAGATTACACCTTCCCCTAGGCAGAGGGAAGAAGGGACAGCTAAGGTCCTTCCTAGAGCGAGATGGCAGATGGACCAGACCAGCATGTTCTGCTGGTATGTTAAAAGCAATTTTCAAATACCAACAAGACTGCTTTTGGCTACCTGTCCATCCTCTACGTGACACATCAGCAGAAATTAAGAGCAACGAGTTTCAGGCCCCCAAAGCCAAGCAATTAATGTACACAAAGGAACCTGGTTGTACCTTTGAATTTCTCTAGTAGATGCTTTCCCATATACCAACACGCTGTTTCAAAATTCGGAAACTGGGTCAGACTGACAATTTTCAACCGTCTTTCTACTTCATATGCCCTGCAACACAAAGCCACATGAACTTACAGCATAGCAGGTCACAAGTATGTCTCAGAGTGACAAGCACTGCTCATACAAGCCCATGGTTCATTTTGCAGTGCTCCATTTCTTTGTGCTGCTGCCATGTACTCTGGCATCAGACCAAAAACAAACCATAAAAATAACATGAGTATGAGACCGTGTGCTACAGATGTAAGGTAGTTACATCACATTATTTGTCTATCATCAGTACTGAGACACTTGGCTCATCTTACAGTGGGCTTATCCAGAAGGCTTTTGGCATGTTCATGGGTAAAACTCCCAATGGTTCTTAACAGTTCTCCCTTTGGGAGTGAGCCACATTAATCCAAACACTTCACACATCCTCTGTGAGCTGTGCAATAGGTGTAACGGCAGCCTGCAATCACTCAGCACGGGAGAACACAGTCAAAGGGGACAAATGTGGGTGCACTTTCCAAAACTGCCCAACAGAGCTGCATTAGTGTTACTGCAAATGTAGGCTAATTAACAGGAGAAAGGACGGCTAATTTATTAAAAACTGAGCCTCTACCAAAATTTAGATTTCAAAGAGAGATTACCTCATCTGCATTTCAACACTTAGACTGTGCAGAAAATGTCCTGCAAAGGCCAGGCAGTCTACAGGCGTTAGAGTTGCATAAATCCAACCTAAAAGAGAAGGAGTCCAGAGGATAAAAACTGGAAACACAGCAACAAAGACTTCATTCAGCAAATGAATACCCCTTGAACAAAACTGCACCTGGGCCCTTGCTCCCAGCCCAGCCCAGGACCATGCTAGGCTATGCTTACTCCCAGTCCCAGGCTAGGCTATGCTTACTCCCAGTCCCAGGCCTACCTTCAGCGGTGGGAACAGCAGAAGGGGACAGACTGCTCTCACTGACATTACTTTCTTGTTACTGTGAAGAGCAGCACAGCTATGTAATGGTAGCTGCTTTCACATCACCATAAAAATCTGCAACAGCTCCTGACACTGACTCTATTGCAGTGCCAGGAACAGGTGTTTTCCAAACACTTATTTTCACACAAAAATCTACTTAAATTAGTGAATCTCTATAAACTGCTCAGTGTTTATTCCACCATCTGTACCACATATGTCACAAGAGAAATACCTACTTTCTATTTTTTACAGTCAAAGTAAAATTCAAGTGTGTAAACATGCTGTGCAAGAACGTTGCTCCCAGAAAAATGGATGCTGCCTCCAAAACACAAGTACCAGTGTGCTACGTACTCACACTGCCCAGAAGCCTCAACTCAGGTTATGGATTGAGTGGGCAACGCATCCTTTAAAGGCACACAGAGGTAGAGAAAATCCCCATCCCAAAGAGGTAACAGTTTTACCAGGTAACAGGGAATACTGGAAACAGCATGAAAATAAGCAAGTGATTGTTTATGGTGAGAGGAAGGTGAGGGACAAGGCAGGAGTAGAGCTGCATTCATGTAAGACTCTGTACTATCTGCTGATCAATTCCCTATCCTTATGAAGATCCTCACAGGAATGGAGGAAAAACAAATTCCACCGTCCCTGACCTGCAATGTGAGCCCAAGCTCATCAAGCAACCCATAAAAGTCTGGGACACCCAGGTCTACAGACTCACGTGAAACATAAACACCTGCTCATGTTCATGCAGGCACCTCTGGTTCCTTTTTGTCACTGGGAATCAATGACCATGAAAAAGATTTTCTGAGGAGTCATGGTCAGCACATAACTCAAAGTGAATTCTCTGTTAGATGGCAGAAAGCACCTCTGTCATGGGTGACAGAACTTGGGAGTTACTACAACCCAACTAGACCAAGAATGGAATATTCTACCTACCAGTTGTACTTTTAAAAAGGTGCTAAAGCACTGATAGAAAGCAGTGAAAGCTCCGATCTATCTATCTATCTATCTATCTATCTATCTATCTATCTATCCATCTATCCATCCATC
>VXBZ01002541.1:0-51250 GCA_013399135.1 Heliornis fulica | reverse complement strand
TGTATCCATCCATCCATCCATCCATCCATCCATCCATCCATCCATCCATCCCTGTATCTATCTATCTATCTATCTATCTATCTATCTATCTATCTATCTATCTACCTATCCTTTGTAAGCATATGGAATTATACTTCTACTGAGAATTAAACCAGAGCAAGTGGTGGAATGGCATCCCTCGAGTATTTTGGACATGCTATTTCAGCAGCTCTGAAGCGAGCAGGAAACCTCACCTGGACCATCCCACTCACCTGATGGAATGAAGAGTGTCTGTCCTTGTTTAACTGTGCACTTGTAACATTTATCTACTTGGTCTGCAAAAAACATCTCACTGTGGTTTGCTGCCGATTGCCAGCGTTCATAAAGAGAAATATTTGCAGAGGCTGGTTTGATGAGATAAAATATCTTTTCTCCCTGGATTAGAAAATACAAAATTAGCAACAAGCAGCCATAGCGAACAGTGCTGCATTGGCACAGATCCATGCACACACAGGCACACACACAAATATTTACCTAAAGACATCTATAGCATTACATATTTTACCACTATTGAAATATGAGTTACTTGTCAGCTTTGTACAGGACGGTTGAGGTGATTAAATCACTGGCCAACCATGTTTGCTCCCACTTGTGGGCTGATGTTGCAAAAGGTTTGCAGATCCCACCATCCTGCCAGAGCAGGACCTAACATCTTTCAGGTCTTAGGCAACGTATATCCAAGAAGGCACTAAACAAATATTTACACTCAAATACAGTAAAAACAGTCAGACAACTCCCACAGTCAGCAGACCCCAGCCCTGCTGAGTGTTCCCTCTTACAGCAGCTAAGTTCTGCATATTTCTTATAGATACAACAATATCACGAGAAAAACAAACAAACAACAACCCTGAGATCTGAATTTTTGAGAAGAATTTAGGACAGTCTGCATGTAAGATTTAGTTTGTTACTAGATAAACCACAAAAAGATGACTCCTCACCTTCAGCACATGGTACCATGCAGAAGCTCCTCCCGAATCTATGTGGAAATCTGTGTAGCTGTCCTTCACGCAGATCAGGCAGTACTTGGTAACTTTTGGTTTAGCCAGAAGAGCATCATCAGGCCAATAGTTTTCCACCCAGGACAACTTCTTCACTATATCTGGAGGCTCTACAAAACTGGACATCCTTTACAGAGAGGATTTAAAACAAACATGTGTCTTTTAAAAAGAGCACAAGGACCCTGACACAACAAAAAGCAGAGTGTGACTCCAACACTTGCTTGCCAAGCTCCTCACATGGCAGTCAAACTTCTCTTCACTCAGAAAAAGTGGTGAAAACTGCTTCCAGACAGAGATCTGAGGCTTTTAAATATGATGACTTAGCAACGATCCTTTGAGTTCTTTCAGTAGTGGTATTTACAATCGAGTATACCCTGCTTGTATTTTTCCAGTCCCTGCCTCTTGGTGTTTAGGCTCAGTTATCTACAGCACAGTTATCACAGCCACTTTTCCTGCCCCCTTCACAAGAGAAAAGGAAATGTGTGCTCTCGTACACAAATCTTAAACATTTTGAAGTTAAGCTTAGTATTAAAACTTTTAATGGCAATAACAATATTTTGAGACTAAGTCCTGACCTGATGCTGAAAATCATTGTGATCTTTTTCTACAGGCTCACTAAATGACTAATATTAAAAGCTCAGAAGAAGGAAAAAGTCTAATTTGGGGTGATAATATGACTATATTTAAAATAAATAATCTGTAATATGTATTTATATAATTTACAAAAATTAACATATTTATTTATATTGGACATATATTCATACTGTGTATAGGTATTTATATAATTTCCATGTTATGTTTATAACAAATATATCATATATACTATAAATCACAGCTAAGACGATGCAGCAGCACGATAAATGGGTATTGAAAGTGTTTCATCTCAAAATGTACTAAATTTTGCATTTAAATGGTCCAAAATTTGGACCAATAATTGCAGAGAGCAGAGGTTTACTGTTGGACACTCTAAAATATCATGTCAGTAAGAGTATAAGCACTTCCAATTAAAATGAAATGCTCCCATGTGTCATTTATGCTCACTGTCAAACACCGGTAACAATAGCTCCATTTTACATGGCAGGGAAAGATGGAGCAGTGCATTCAATTAAAGTGTCACTGTCGGTGTTAAGAAATAAAATATTTGCTAGTTAATGTCTAAATTAGCAGCGTATGAGTGACAGCTCCAGCAGCCCTTCAGAACAAAAGACCTCCCGTTATTCTGGAATAATGGCAGAAAGCTAAAAAAATCTCAGCTGAAGATACTGGTAATCTTTGAAGCCTGTAATTAGAAGAGATGCTTTCTGCAGAAATGGGTGTGCACTACTAAAACACTAACTACAGGGCTAAAGGTAATGGCTTTAAAAAATGAGCCTGTAATTACTCATCTGCCTTCTTTTTTAAGGCTACTTTAAGCCTTCTTGCTAAAATGAAAAGCTCCCTGAAACAGCCATTCTTTATTTTTATGTCGACACTCGTCATCTTCTGTGTAGTGTTGGTACATACAGGAACCTTCTCCTCTGACACTTCCCTACAAGCACTAGGTACCCAGAGGACTGCAAGAACTGTAAAAATGATCTGCAGAGTCGCACGAAGTTCAATACATTATAGATGCATCTGCCTAGTTCTGGAGTAAGAGCACAGCTCTGGTGCTGAATACAGCTACAAGCACAAAGCAGGAACTCGAACTCTTAGTTACCCTACATACAACACATGAAATACAACCCACAAGGAGAATATTAGGCTTCCTGCTGCTGAGGGCTGAAGGTGCACAGAGCCAGCACCATTACCCCTGGCTCACTGCATCACTGAGGCACCTCAGCCTCAAACTTGGAGCTCGTCTGTACTGTTGCACCCCCAACTTTGGTGAGGTTAACTCACCAAGCAGTGAAAACTACAGAGCATGGTAGGGGCTGCAAAATTCTGACACTTCCAAACTGAACTCTCTCTCAAGGCCACCCACTGACCTGCTACACTATACCTAGACCCACACCTCCACTCTTTACTTACTCCTCACTACTCTGAACACAAGAATTCAGTAAGAAATAGATGATGCACTCAAACCAGTGCTATACAAGTAGGATGCTAACTGCTGGACAACACCTTTAAAAAGTGCTCCAAGAAGATCAGCATGTTTCAAGCTGGACGAAGGGCTGTTGTTGCCTTATATCCATCAGGATTCCCATCTCACCAGAAAAATAACACAGAATATTAAAAAATAAACCCTCTTAAGTCCAGGTTCTCCCATAAGTCCACATACAGCTTTATCAAACCTCTGTGGTGATCTCTGTCCTTTCCTTGGTCTTACTAGTAGCTGTCAAGCTGTATCTACATCTCTGAGGAACACACTACGTCATCATTCACTATCAGGACTGGGCAGAGAACTCACTCCTGGAGTTCTAGCTATGTTCTAGTTAAAAATCACTAGCATCTAGCTGCAATGAATAAACTATAGCTATACTACTAGAGTTAAAATAAACCTGAAAGGTACAAAAAATGTTGTCTTCTCATAGGTAACTGCTGACGGCGTGAGAATGCTGGCAATATGCAGGAGTGACTGACCATGACAAACGCTTTACTCCTGTTTACTCCAAGGTACTCTCTACCATCCTCCTCATACAGCAAAGAGTCCTTTCATCTCCATGCTCTGGCCAAGCTAGCTGCAGATGGACGATGTAGCAGAGTCAGAGCAAGAAGAAGCCGCTTGCCCAATGCTAAGCAGCACCTCGAAGAGGAAACCATCTGCCAAGGCAGAGGCTGTTGCCCAGCCGAAGCTGCCCATGTGTCCCGGGCACTGCGTGGTGCAGCAGGCTGGGCTCTTACCTTGTGTCTGAGAACTCCAGGTTGGTCACATTGAGAACTCTTTTCCTGTTTGTACTGTAGTAGTAATCCACAAATTCCTTGAGCTTCATCTTGCAGTCTTTCTGTTTGGTGACATCGGTGACATCAACGCTCCTCTCAGGACCTAAAAATTAAGTGAATGAAAAACAGAATTACTCGCCCTGTTCCATATGCTTGGGGGTGAGTCAGTGTTTGGAGAAGCATCTGAGTCTTTTTGATTTTCTGATCTTCTCAGCTTTTTTATCTACCCTGTTGTTTATGTGTGTATACACACAGGCGTGTAAGAGAGGTGTATATACATAAAATGTATATGCATAAAACAGCACTTTTGCATTCATGGCCCTGACATAATTGTTTCTGTTATTTTTAATTTTAAAGGAATAATGTTATTTTTTACCTATTAATTTAATTTTATTTGCATGGTGAAAATTATATGCAAATACTTTTATATTCACAGAGTAAGCCCTACTTGCCATGCTATAGAAGTCTCATGAAGGCAGAGCGTAATACTGTATGGGATGCCATTTCAAATGAATTTTCCCAAACTGTAATTTCTCTTATGCCTTTTTTTTAAATTTTGCCATAGAAAATCTACATTCAAGGAGGTGTCTTGCAGATAAATTCCCATTTTTTAAAATGATCTTTCACGTGCGCCACAAAAAATACTTGACTTTTTGTTATTTTACCCAAAATGACACCTATCAAAAATCCGTCCCCTCTGTGTAAGAGGACAGAGAATTAACTGCTGGTACTTACACACTTCTCCTAGCAGATCTTGTTGGATATAAGTCTCCAGTGTTAACATTAACAGCATTAGTGAGCTAGTGGAATTTAACAGGGGCATTCCAGAGGACACATGGAGAAAGTCAGAGCTTCATAGAGAGCGCCCATTTCTAAGCACGCTCTTATCCTTCCTGCAAGTCAAACATCACTCCAGTTTTCTCTCTCTTCCATTTTCATTTACCTTATTTCTCCTCTCCCAAAGTTTCATTCAGAGCTTTTTTCACATTAGGAAAGGAAAAAGAAATCAATCTGGTTTTTTTCATGGAATGCCAGGACAGTAATGATGCATTTGGCAGTCTCGGTTGTGGTGTTTTGTCCTCTGCTACTTACTTTAGGTTGTTTCTAAAAGACAGTTTAGGTCCAGTGCAATAAACTACAAGACAGCGAGATAATCCCTGCCTGGGAAATCCCGTTCAAGAGAACAAACCCCACAGAGGTTACACCAGTGTGTATTTGTTCCCTTCACTTCCAAACCAGGTGCCAGCTCCCGATTAAGCACCGTGTTCTTCCCTCCAGCTTTTCACTAACTGCTCTGTCAGCAGGGTGGATTATTGCAACTACAGGCTGAGAGAAAGCCAGCAGATGCATCAGGAGCACCTAGGTCACACAAGAAAATGCGCTAAGCATAGCAGATGGGCAAGGAAAATATGTTTCCTGTAGAAGCAATAGGATAGAGAGGACAATACAGTCAGGGGTCTTGAATTCTCCTTTATTCATAGTCATCTCACTGCACACAGTCACTGTAAAGGCAACAGATTACTGTCAGGACCACTAGTGGCTGGGGCAGCACCCTCAGGTTGGGGAACAGGTCAATGGCCTGGCAGGGGGAACCTCCACAGGAGGAGCAGGCTGTGCGAGGAAAAGGACCATGAAACACAGAGAGAGATGCCAGAGCTGGGGTCATGGCTCCAAGAGGGTGATGCATGGACAAAAGACTGGAGGGAGAGACAATTGGGCAGAAAGTGACACAGGTGAGGGATAGAGTGCGAGAGGACAAGAGCTGAGATCACACATGCTAAAGGAAGATGGATGCAGAAGCAAGACCAGTGACTTCAGAGCACTTCAGAGCTCCCAGCCAAGGTGTGTTTCCCAAGGTGGGATGACGTGATAACTTGTGAGAAGATGCAGGACAACACCCTGCTCAGGTTAGAGACAGGAGGATGCCAGAAGGAATCCATCTAACCAGCAGAAATGAAAACACCTCTAACTGACACCACTGTTAAAAAATGTACTGCCTTTGCAGAGTGGGCATCTCAGTCTGGCGCTTCCTTCCATACAAAGCGAGATGGCAGCAATCAATTAAGACCTGGCCTGGAGAAAAAATACTAATAGTCTTTTTCCTAATGCAGTGCTATGGAGTGCAATGCAATCTGGCTCAGGCTCACTGTAAGACACACAAGTCAGCACAAGAAACAAGAGTGCAGTAATTGCTAATTACAAGCTGCCATTACATAACAAATACTGAAGTCAGCATGGCTCAAGACACATATAATATTTTACATTTTTATACAAATTATATATATATACACACATATACATATATACATATAAAAAGCAGTACCAAGCAGTACAATGCCACCTGCTTGCCAGATACCCACCAACATAGTTTTCCACATCGCTGACGTAGAAGGTGGGTGCAGGTACGGCCAAACCCAGGCCATCCTTTTTTGGGACGAGGATGGGCTCTGCAAAGCCATTTTCTTCCAAATACTCTGTTGTTAGTTGGCTGCCTGGCACTTTCACAACTATATCTTCCGCACTGCAAAAGTAAGCACAGATTCAATGGTGAGGTGCTTCCAGGCAGAGTCTGGCATCTTTTGTGCTTCACTACCAAAAGGAAAGAAAATATTAGTAAGTAATTATGTGCAAATTAGGTGCATAAATAAAAAGCCAAAAGGCCACTTATTGCAAAGCATGCAGGGCACACTAAAACCATACAGAATCGATTTGCTTGAGCCTCATGCACCAACTACTGGAAACTCCTAATATAACAGCTTATAGAGAAACACCATTTTCCTCAACTATAGGGGTCTGTCGGGTTACCAGGGATCGATGTTATAGAAATTAGTGTTAAATGTTCCACTCTAAAGAAGGCAAGATTAAAAACATTACATAACCTCAAATAAATTATCCGGGAAACACTTTGCAAATCATTTCAAAGTAGTCAAACAAATTGCTCAGGGAAATATTCTGCAAATCATTTTCAAGTTGCTGAGAGGGTGTCAAAGGGATGAAGGAAAGGGCAGCCTCTTCACCTGTCTGTGCTGACAACTCTCTAGGGAAATTTGACTCCAATTTCAAAATCTTTTTCAGAGTAAAACATTTTTAATTTGGAGTGAGAAGTGACTGTACAAGAATAACCATCAGTCCCAAAATCACAGAATCACACAGAATGTCAGGAGTTGGAAGGGACCTCGAAAGATCATTCAGTCCAACCCTCCTGCCTGAGCAGGATCACCTTGATTAGAGCACAAAGAAACGTGTCATCTGCCAACTGTCAGCGGGCTCTGAAAACTGTCTGGCAGGCCAGGGTCATGGCTGCCGGCAGTGGAGTGTTCACCCCAAAAAGCACCACCTGCATGAGGGGGTGCAGGCAAGACATGCCTGCCCTCTCCTGCCACAGATCTGAATCCCAGCTCCCAGAGCCTGCCGGGACAGGGGACCAGGCTGTGAGCACCGCCATGGCTCAGGCCTCCCCCGCCTTTGCCATCCCATGAAGACCAGCTGACATCAGGGCTCTCAACACCCTTCAACTTTGGGGTCCTGTGTCCCTGTGGTGTTGGAGCTCTGCCTCAAACCCCCACGTTGGGAAATACCCTCACCCTGGGACTGCTCATGCTGACCTGGCAGGGATACACTGGTAGGAAGGTTTGGACCCCAGGAGAAGATGATGGACAGATGCAAAGATGGATAAGTTGTAGAAACCCAGCCCATTTCTGGAACATCATGCATCAGCAATGGTTGATCAGGAGATAAATTTAATTAACAATTAATTGAAAAGAGCATTCTTCATTTATGTGCACTGGTACTATATGCCAGCAATGTGCAAAGAACAAGGATCACAGAATCACATGTGGAGCTGGAAGAGACCTCAAAAGATCGTCCAGTCCAACCCCCCTGTCCGAGCAGGATCATCTAGAGTAGATCACACAGGAACGTGTCCAGATTGGTCTTGAATGTCTCCAGAGAAGGAGACTCCACAACCTCTCTGGGCAGCCTGTCCCAGTAATCTGTAACCTTCACAGTGAAAATGTTCCTCCTTATATTAAGATGGAACTTTCTATGTTCCAGTTTGAAACCTTTTTCCCTGGTTCTAAGGACAAAGATTTTAAGGGGCAAGAAGCAAACTATGATTTTCCACTACACCTCTGCACCTACTTTACAGCACCTGTATGTACCTCACGTACCTGTTCAAATCTGTCTTGCTCCTAGATATGCCACAGACACTTACACATAGTTGTAAAGAGAGATCAGTGCCAGAGATCACGCCAAAATGCAGAGTCTGGCACCTACACTGAAGACCCTGACCCATAGGTTTAATTGTTATCACTAGAACTATTACTACTCCACTGCTATTTTGGCATTAAACATTCAGGAGTGGAACGGCACAAATTGTATTTTTTGCCTTTTTGCTCTTTTCACTGTTCCCTTTGATCCAAGCCTCAGCAAGGGACTAACAGTGGGTTATAACTCAGTCATGTGCTGCGAATCAGCAATGATGTTTCTGTCTGTGAACTGAGACCCCTTTTGCTGCTCATCACGTTCTGACTGAGGAGTGTCGGCTTTTGTTCTGTGAACATCTGCAGATTTCATTCATTGTCTTCAGAAGGGAAAATATCTCCACAAGACTTTGTTCTTCTGATGGCACCAATGTGGATGTCAGAGGCCTGAGTCTTGAAAAAATTCCTTTTGGCTACAGATCCCTCTTACTCAGAAACTTTAACTCGGCAGAAGAATTTTGTTATGTGCACATTTATGTGAGAAACAACCAGAAGAAAATGTGGGTCTGTATGTTTAGGTTTTTTTTACAATTTGGGAATGACTTAGAGATATTGCATATGTGACTGCAATCTGAGGCCATCTGAGGGTACTGAAATGATTCTGGTCAGGCCTTAAACCATTTTTAAGAAATTTCTGTGCAACCTGCCAAATTGCTCTTTCTTAAAAAAAAAAAAAAAAAAAAGACAAAAATCTAAGAATCTAACAGGCCCAAATAAAAGTAGCCAAAAAGCCACTGGATCCTGAATTCAGTGAAACACACCTTTAAGTACTGCCAACTCTTTGCAGAGGTCTTTTCAGCCTTTTCCTTAACCAGAACAAGTCCAGCAACTGAAATTATATTCTCCGTAAAAAGGAAGAAGTTTTGTGTGTTTACCAAGTATACTTTACCAGTCTCCAAGGATTCTTCTAAACTAATTAGTCATTAATAATTAAGGATTTATTTGGCTAAGACCTCCATTAAAGAACCAGAAGAAAATCATTACCCTTACAAATGGCTGTGAAGCAGCCTAATAAAGTGTGGAACATGTCACCTAACAATTAGCACTATTCATTACCCCAAACAAGAGAGCCTTTGTCACTGCAGCAACTGAGGATGTCATTGTCCTCTTCAACATGGAGACAGACTGGCAAAACCGTTAGTATTTTTGAGAACCAGATAACTCTTTGCAATAAACTGGTTGGTTTCTCATGCAAGCAAATGTTGCAGGGGCCAAACCCATTCCTGATCTCATCTTCACAAATACCAGCTTCTACGGGAATCCACAGGACTTGGGCTCAATCGAGAGCAGATTTTGATACGGCTGCACAAATATAATAAAGCAAAGAGCCTGGGACATTTTTGAAACAGCAGCAGCCATTTGAACTTCAGTGTGCTGTTCTCTATAATGACTTCAGCAGGGATCAGCAGCAGCTTCAGTGGAAATGGGCTATGTATGGCTCACCTCCACGGCCCTGCCCGTGCGTGCAGCCAAACAACCTACCTTGGAAAAGTGCGACTTCGAAGTTCCTTTATAAAGACTTGGCTCCCATTCTGTACAGGTTTGACCTCTGTTGTCTGTCCAGTATCGTGTTTATGCCAATGCCTTTTCTTTTTCACTGAAAAAGAGTGAATTGGACAGGACTGTATGTTAAGTAGAAGACAATTATTAAGACATCCGAAGGAAGGACAAATCCTCATTTCATTTCTTACACGAGCAGAGAAGAGGGAACCCCCACTATGCCACACTGCAAATTTTAATATTGCTCTCAATTCACCATTAGGCAATTATACTGTAGCCTGAAGATCTATTACATACTGAACAGTGTTCGTTTTGTAACATAAGGGCAACCAGACGGATAATTACCGAGCTGCACAGCTACCGCAGGCTTTATGCAAACACAGGCTCTGGACGGTTTGTACTTGCCAGACTACACACTTAATCCTTATCGTAAAACTCTTAGAAAGCCACTTTTCTGCCTTCTCATTATGCAGTGTAGATCTTTATGAATATATTTGCGTGAACTGCCTCAGTCTAAAGGTCTGTCCAGCAGTGGAAGATTTGACACCAATTTTGATGGGCTCGTAATTATGCTCTGCACACAGCATAAAGGGGAAAAAAAAAAGATATGCAAAGGTACCACAAATGTAGTTTTTAGAACTCCTCTTAGTCCTAGTATATGAAAGATGAGCCAGGCTTAGGCCTTAACTTGATGATACAGAGCGAAATGCCCTCGACTTTGCTACCTGTGGAAGAGACATAAAGGCAAGCTCTTCATGGATAAAGGGTCAGGTGGAGGAAAAACAAGTAAGTCAGTTGAATATCAGTGCAGTTCTCCCTTGCCTCGCTGACAGCCAGATAACACGGAGCAAGAAAAACTGGTCCAGCTTTTCCTCTTACTCAGCACAATCTCTCTCAGCTCTTCCTATTTCCAAAGTCTGTCCAGACACACTCATTTTGCTAGGAAATTTTCTCAAGTGCATATTTTCACCATTTCAAGCCCCCGCATGAAGAATTTTCATACACCACAACTTACTTTCATTTTCCACCCTTATTTTAAGTTATGAAATTTGGTGTTTTAACCAAAGGTCCAGATCTTGGGTCATTCTTACTCTTCAGAACAGTTCGGGAAGGGGCCAGGCTCCTCAGTACCACCACGGTCATCACTCTTTCCTTGCTCTTTGCACAAGAACACGCACACAGACTTCATGAGGAAAGGAATCTGGAGGCTGCAGCTATAAGGCACGAGGTTCGGTGAAAGCTAACTTTGTTTTCCCAACTACAACCCTGGGATAACTCAAGTGCAGACATCTCCCAGTGAATCCACCCCAGGTTTTGCACAAAGCATGTTGGTTTTATTAGTTCCATGCAGCTCTCCAGCCTAGCTGGATATATTCATTAAAGCTGCTAGTTCTTTATCTTAATGACTCTCAGGCTTAGTGTATTAATTCAGTGCTCCTGGTAACAAAGGAAACAAGCCCTGCATGAATGCCAAACCTTCCTCCTCTCCTTCCCTTTCCAGTGAGTGCCTCCTCCCCCTCTCAGCAGATCTGAGCCAACACTGGGGCTCTTCGCACAAGTCCCAGTGAAACAGGTGTCGCCTGCCACAGTGAAAATTAAAGAGCTTATCATATTAGTCTGTTCTTTTATTACACTTCAGATAGCGTGGAAATAAAAGCAGCAAATCAGTGCTGAATTAAGAAATCCACTGCAACTCTTCAAAAAGCACTGGGAAGCTATTTCCCACAGCACCAAGTGCCAGCAAGCATCTGCCTCTCTCGTCATCCACCTCTCCCATCATCCACCTCTCAGGCAGAGGCAACCAAGACACCTCCGCTGCCAGACCTCTCCCCAGGAGGTGCTTTGTCCCAGTCGGCAGCAAGCTGGCTGCTGTGGCCCATTATGCTACATCAAACAATCGACATTTGGACCATTTTCAGCCATTCTCTTTATGTTTCATCCTTACCATGAACACCACAGTAAGGATTAAAGGCCCATTACCATGTGCAACAAATACTAGCTTTGGCCAGCGAGGCCACTTTTCCTTAAGTGGTTACAGATTTCTTTGTCTGCAGAACTTTCTGATCCACATTCGACCGTTGGAAAGTACAACCCACTCCCTCTACCGAGAACACTCAGGAGAAGGAGAAAGGGAATGTCTTTTTATGAAAACTGTGTCCCAAAATGAATAATTCTAGACTTCAAAGGTATACTTACATTATTTCAAATGCATTTATGAAGCAGGGACACCTAGAAGTTCTCTACTGGTTTCTACGAAAGGTTGTAACTACTTAAAACCAGTTTCAGCCTGAACTTTGGTTTGCTTGCATTTATGTAACTTCACCGATTCCAAAGAATTTCTCCTGATTTCCAACGCTGCAAATGAGACAGCAATCAAACCGAACATTTCAGATCGTGTTATGAAAAACGAGTCAAGTCTGCCTAAACAAAGCACTTAACATTTTATTTAAATGATCTCAGAAAACGTTGTGTGAATGTGTGTAATTTCTCCCAAAGAGCAGTCCCTACAAATTTCATTAGACCGAAATGGCTTAAAATGTCATATGACAGGAAGCAATCTTCTGAAATAGTAGCCACTAAGCCACATTGGTGAAGTGGAAAAATGTAAGAGGAGGAAAATGATTTTTAAACTTGACATCTGGAAAACATATATTGCGGAATGTGTGCTCCAGAAATACACTTATATTTTTAAATCCAGACGAGTTGCATAACAGACAATTGGTGTCTGTGTTTCCCTTTGCTAATCTTGCAATAATTAAATCCTACCAGTGACCTACTGGCTCTGGAACAACGCTCACCCTTTTATTTCAAAACTGATACTGCTAGGTAACTAGTTTAAACACACACTGTAAGATTAATAAACAAACGAAAGGGATCGCTGCGCCGTCCCGGCAGAGCCGTGCAGCAGGACACCCCGCATGCAAACGCAAACCTCTGACAGAGGGAACGCATTGATCCGAGCTGTTCCTGCCTTCCCCTAATCCCTCTTTTAACTTCCCTGGCCTGGTGCACTCCGCAAGGAGGGGCTGCAGGATAACAGCCTCATTTTTCAACGGGATCCTCAATTCTGCGAGTGAATGGTGAAAACGCCTGTGCAGCTCCAGCACCCGTGGCCTTGCGCTTCACCAGAACTCAAGGTAAGGTTACCAACAGCTAATGCTTAAACTTAGATCCCGAAACTTTGACACTCGACTACTCTGATGATTGCTCTTGCACATCATTCAACCCTCTGCGCTGCACCCGAAGGGAGGGACTGAAGGCGCACTGCTGGACCGCAGCACTATGCCGTGTTCTGCCTTCCCACCTCTCCCATAACCCCGCACACTGCTAAGAGAGGAGCGGCGACAGCGCTTTCTGCCGTGCTGCGCGATGCAGACTGAGGGACGTGCCGACCGGTCCGATTTTAATTTGGATAGGAAGAACTGGATAGCCAAAAAGCCTCCTTAAAGCATCAGAAGACTGTCATCGATTCGAGCCTCCTCGTCCTAACCGGTATATGAAACTTGTAATTTTTTAATCAAAACTGTCGTTTCTTCAATTCTATGATTATCCAGCACTGTTTTTATAGAATTGACATCTAATTCCTGATTATAGACTTTAGCTGCTTCTGCCTGATTTTTTTTCTGCTCGCTCTGAAAAGTAGGTGCCTTTCACCATTCAGAATTCAAAGCAAAGTGAAAGAAACCAAAGCATCAGACACATTTCGGTGTTACACAAAACCCACAGTGACAAACAATCCTCTGTGGCTGCAGAGTCTGACACCAAACTGCTCGCTTGAAGACGGTGGTTATTTGTTTGACCAATTTCCAACGTGTTTGTCAGAAATGTCCCACCAAAACATTAAAAAAGCTGACTCTCTTGTATCAAAGCGTTTTGTGGGGGCAGGATGATTTGCTACATGTTTCAGAACAAGCCTCCAGCAAGGGTTTTTTGCCAGCTTTGCAGTTTGTGGGTGCCCTGCTTGGGCCAAAGTTGTTAGCAGACTATCTGGGAGAGGGAACAGCTGCAGGTCCTTCAGGTCTCCAGTTCACACCTGATTTTGAAAAAAGTCAAAGTAGAAAGTTCCCATTTTTGTCCTCAAAATGAACACTTCAGACTCCTCCCCTTTCACCCTAGAAATGTTTTGAACCTTAACTTTTAAGGCAGTGCAGAAATAACTGTTTGCTTTTAAAATGACTGAACTTTAACACAAGTTAAGTCACTTTCCAGCCATCCCTTATTTCACACTAACAGTAGGATTAGTTGGGCTCCTGGGTCATGAACACAGTTCTCTTCCTGTGTTTTGCTCTCGGGTTGCCAAGCAGTGAGAACCTCCACATCAGTGTTGATTATTTACAATAAAGTGCTTGCAAGTAAAGCTTGTCACCCTTTACAGGGATTAGTTTCCCCTCCCCCCTCACTACTGCGTAATAGAAAGAGTTTGTGAATTAATCTGACCAAAGCAAACATATCCTAGGGTTCTTTCCTAGACAAAACTCCCACAGAGACCAACTGTCACTTATACTCAGGAGAACTTTTTCTTGTGAATGAAGTGCAAGCACTGGTACCCTCAGCAGATCCTACAACTCTGACTGCCACTGAGATCACTATAGATTTATATCCAGGACAAGCGTAACATACTCTTTCTTACTCTTGTCATCCACAGACACAAAACACCACGTGGTGGTTGGAGGAGTTGTAGACAACTCTCTGTGTTAGAGCTAGTTGTCTTTGTTGGATTTTCTAGCATACACCACTAAGTGTCTTCACCATTTTTAATTCCAGGCGAGGAAGGAAGCAACACCTTCATTGCCAGGACTGGGCACAAGAGCTGTCCTGAGGGTCCCTGCAGTGGCTCATACATGTGCTGAGGCCAGACAGCATCATCCACAGTTCCACACTCCAACCTGTGGTTTTCTCCCCTTAATGTACTTTTTCACCTCACAGTTTGAATTCAGATGTTTAGGAAACGTGACATTTAGGTGTATCTTTTTATAGTTAAAAAACCAAAACCTTCTTTTGTTTAAATATAGAGTGCAAGGACCTAAATGTATGTGTGCAAGGACCAGCTCTGCAAGGATACTTACAAGTAGACTTTCCGTGGGTTTTCTCACAATTTGGACAGTGATAGATGTCAATGTCTGGTGCCTCTTCTTCTTCAACACCCACACAGCTGGAATACATGAAGGCAAAGAGTACATTAGGCCGAGTCTGTCTCCAAACGTGCAAGCATGCAATTAACAGTGAAAAAACCAACCCCAACAAGCTGTGTGTCTACTCTGCCGCTATGCTGATGGCTGCACCAAAGCCACACCTAGGTGCTCTTTGCATTAATACAGTCAGAGTGGGGTTGTTGCAGCCTCCGTGGCTGATGTGGTGCTACAAAAGGTGTCTGTCAGTACCTTACTACCCATTCGCTGCGGACCTCTATCAAAACATGGCAGAGATTCCCAAAGAATTCTTTTTCCCAGGAAGACCATTTTGTATCTACACAGAGCTCTCCAAGCACCACCACGGGTAAACCTAATTAACAAACACATCTTCTTCACCGAGCATGTATGGGCAGCTGCTAGGTACCCCAGTAATCTTGGCAGGGTATACCAGATGCAAGACTTCCAGAGGCTCTATCTCTATTACGATACACAAAGATGAGGGGGAAAAGAAGACACGTAGCTCAGAGCATTTCTGGCTGCCAAGAAGATGGGTTGTGTCATGGCAGCTGCTCAGAACACCCACCGGGATGATTTTGGATGGCACAACACAGGCAACGATACAGCGCAGCCTGCGGGCACACCGTGCGAATGCAATCCATGGCAGAACACAGCGCTGGGGAAAACAAAAACCAAACTGCAAAGGAATGGAGTAACCAAGATAAGAAGTTGTTGTGCAGCTGAGACACCCAGCAGACTCCGGGATGGCACAGTTCCTCCGACAGAGCGAAGCAAACAGGATTCTGCTCCTGCCTGCTTGGCCTGAAGCAGCCACGCATATGGCAGCATGCAGCCCCTCTTGCATCCCACCAGCAGCGAGAATTCAGAAGGTTTAGCTGCTGGTTCTGACCCAGGGGAAGGGGCTTTTTCTCCTTCCAGGGCAGGGCAACAGGCTGGGTCGGTTCTGTCAAGGCACATACAGAATCTCTCAAACCATTCTCAAACTCTTGGGGACAACACTGTGGTTGTCCAAAGTTACAAACAAGTGAAGTAAACAGAGAAATGCATGTAGGTTGGATACACCTAAATGCAACAGAAGGCCCTAACCTCCTGGCTGCTGGCAGGCAGGGTGGTGCATGGACAGCAGTGGTGTCATCACACACATTCACCTCTTCTATGCCTGGCTCCGCAGAGCTCGGAGCAGTTTTGATGCCGAATGATGCAGGCATACGGTGTACATGAGCACACATGGAAACACGTGCATGCAAGAGGAGTAACAGTATGGCCCTGTCTGTTTCCAAAGGTGTGTTTGAAACCACTTTTGAATCCGAGGCACATGGTGATGAATTGTAACTGTGCATGCACATCGACGATACAATCATCTACCTGCCTGTAGAAATGAGCATCAACAAAACCCAGAATGAGTCTGCAACCAAGCTGGAAAAGCCAAACCAGCTAAGAATCCCAGAATCACAAACTGGTCTGGGTTGGAAGAGACCCCAAGGATCATCAAGTTCCAACCCCCCTGCCACAGGCAGGGCCACCAACCTCCAGGCCTGACAAGGCTGCCCAGGGCATCATCCAACCTGGCTTTGAACACCTCCAGGCTTGGGACATCCACCACCTCTCTGGGCAGCCTGTTCCAGCATCTCACCACTCTCTCCGTGAAGAACTTCCGCGATACCCAACCTAAAACTTCTCCTTTCCAGCTTCTCTCCTTGATCACTATTCTACCCTTGTGCAAATCTGTTTCTCCTCCTGTCCATACTCTCCCTTTAAGTACTTGAAGGCTACAGTGAGGTCCCCCCACTGCCTTCTCTTCTCCAGGCTGAACAAGCCCAGCTCCCTCAGCCTGTCTTCAGGGGGATGTGCTCCAGCCCCCTGATCATCTTCAAAGATGAGATATAGAAACACATCTTTTTTATAACCATTGTAGAAGTTTTGTCAAAGTAAGATTCTGCCAGAAACCTTTGTGGATATTTTCATCCCATCACAGCTACCAGCGTGCACATGGGACCCAACTCCTCCACACGAGAGAGCAAAGGGCGAGAGAGGCCTCACAACCAAAGCCAGAGACACACTCACTTCTGTGAGGTCAGCCGGTGAACAGGACAGTTGTCCCGAATTGTGTAAAAGCATCTTCAGGTTTGGCCTGAAGAAAATGAAAGTGATCAGGTCTCTCTGGGCAGGCAGCATGGAAAAGTGAAAATTAAGTTTGCAGACAGGAACAATCATCGTGACAACCCAGTCCTCAGAGTCAAGTATGTACAGGCAGTAAAATACCAGATTAAGCAGCAGAAAATTTCAACAAACCCTGGCAGATTAGGGCAAGCGTAGGAGAACATAGAGGATTCCTCTACCCATAAAGCTGCATCAGCTGCTTATGCCACTGGATTCATCTTGTTAAGCTCAGTAAAGGTATGGATTAGGCTCTATACAAGGGCTTGAAAAGTCTATATTTAGCTAAAGTAAGGAGATGAGACCCTTGGGCGCTGCTGGATTGCTACGGGAGGAGGTAAGAAAAGCTACTGCGCTGGGCAAAGGCTTCAGTGTGGTGGGAGCTATTGTTCTGAGAGCAAGTAAAAATATTCAACTAGAACAAAACAGCAAAGTAAAAATAACTGACCTCAAACTCGAACGGCCCTCTGAAAGATGCAGTCAGCTTTTCCAATCACAACACGCCTTTTGAATAGGGTTTGGCCACTGAGAGCTGCTCGTAGGCAGAAGCTGCTCACCGCACCGCACGGGAAGTTGCCAGCACAGACTCTCCAAGAACTCCCCTGACTGAAACACCTCAGGTGAACCTCACCAAGATATGGACCAGATCCAGTCTGTGTCCCTTCTTCTCGGTGAACAGGGCTTGGCTCGCCAGTAATTGCCACCAGCAGAACTGGTTGTGGACACTGACAGAGACAGTCCCTGCCAGAAAAGGAGCCAGGATTTCCAGCCAGTACTGGTTTTATGTGGCACAGGGGAGGTTGATAGCAGGGGGCCATCAGCTGTGACCTAACCAGGGGCTGGTCTCCAGAGGACTTACACCTGTGAATGAGAACCAGGAGAACCAGACTTGGCAGGAGGCAGCAGCGGAGTCCCAAAGTGGCCTCCTGCCTAATTTACAAACTTTTTTTCTCAGTGTTTAATTAACAATAGAATGGAATCAAAGCACTTCTCCAGCTGAAGAAAACCAAGTCACCCATAGCAGCTGAGCAGTGCTGTCCTTCCCCTCAACCCCCAATTTTGAGCACAAATGGTGCTTTGTGTTTTGCATGTATTTTTTTTCAGGAGAATGCTCTGCTTTGGTCCCTCCAGTTTCCTTTTTCAGCCCTGTTTGCCTGAGCAAAACACAAAACATAACACCAGACTCATGCCAAGTGTTTGACCCCCTACAATGATCAAACGGGTTTGGAGCCAGACGGTGCAGGATCAGTGGCAGCATCCTCAGGATCTGCCTCCAGCAGCAGCCAGCCCCAGGTTCATCTGTCAATATGAGCCCTGGATGTGCTACCATCAACAGAGAAGAACCAACACCAGTGAGATAAAAGAGGATGTCAGAGCAAAGGATATAAAGCAGTTGTTAGGGAAGGGCTTTTTGCAAGGTCCCACTGCAAGGGACAGGTCAAGTGGCAGGAGGCCGGGCTGGCAGCAGCCTTCAGAACACGTTCTTCTTGGGAAGTTCTTCATGGAGAGAGTGGTGAGGTGCTGGAACGGGCTGCCCAGAGAGGTGGGGGATGCCCCAAGCCTGGAGGTGTTCAAGGCCAGGTATGATGGAGCCCTGGGCAACCTTGTCTAGCTCCGCCTGGAGGTTGGTGGCCCTGCCTGTGGCAGGGTGGTTGGAACTCGATGATCCTTGGGGTCCCTTCAAACCCAGACCAGTTTGTGATTCTGCAATTCTGTGAAAGCATCAGGTTCCCCAAGCAAATTCGAAGAAGAAAACCTGTTACTTGGTGAAGGCAAAGTAAGCAAGGGAAGACTCTTCCCAGACATCCTGTGCAGCCTCACACTCACAGTCTCAGCGGTGTTAATGGCTAACTGGGCACCGGGCACGCAGCCGCTGTGGAGCAAAGGATGCGGGATGCAGGAGCATCGGCACCGCGGCAGCACCCACTGGTCTGCCATCCCACTTGACCTACAGAAAACCTCTTCCACCTTTTTGCCCATGCAGTGAAGATGGCATAAGAGATTAATTATTGCACATCCAAGAATATCTTGTCGGATTGATTTAGAACGACTTACTGGTCGATTTTTTGCTGGTATTTAAGTGATTTAACTGGGGTTGAAGCAGTGTAAAACGAACTTGATCGTGAGATAAAAGTGAAACATTATTTCTGATGCATTTGAATTTTACTGAAACTGTTACATAATGAAAAAATAATAATGAAAAGTAAAGTGTTTGATATTGTAGCTGTTTAAGCTGATATATCACACATTTTACAGTGACTTAAATGAGAATTAGCACAAACAGAAGCACTTGCAGTCAGAGGCTACAAATTACATTTTTATTAGAAACTCTGCCCTTTGCCACTTCAAAATGAAATTGCTTTTGTGTTCACAATGAAGAGATGTTCAGATTTCAGCATTCTGACAGAGGTAACAACACTTTTTTACCCAGGCAACAATAATAAAAGGTGCGTAAATGGGAACTGTTTTTATAGCGTGAATGTTTCCAAGGACCTTAATTTGTCACCTTCAGTGAGATGACATTTTAAGTAATTTTAGGAGAAAAATTAACCCACATAGAATCAGTTCTATCAAAACCATGTGATCACCATTATCAACCAGAAGACAAGTATAGAAAAATATCAAAAAAAATGAAACAAAAGGCTGTTTGATGGGAAAGAAAATAAAATCTAAGAACGCATAAATAGAGTAGAAGGAGAAACAAGCAAACATCTTAACTTCTGAAAGCAAAGCAAAGCCAAACATCTCATTCCTCCCCAAGAAGCACACCGGGCACAGCTCTGCAGAGCTCACTGCACAGCAGCACCTGCCACTGGACTAGTTGTCATATTCTGTGTATTTAAGTCAAAATCTGCTTTTCAACCTTCATCAGAAGCACGCTGGAAAATGACATTTGCGCTCTCATTCCACACAACCACCTATCTGCTTCTCCTTCTCTCCCTGAATCAGTCCCAACCCACCTAACTCCTACTCCCAGCCACAACCGCAGGATACCAGCATCCCATCGAGTGCTGGGAAGTGGCAACCAATGTCACACCCCCTCTCCTCAGAGCTGGAGGCTGTGGCAATGTCTATGCAGCAAGATGGGGTCTGAGAGGGCTACTGGCAAGCAGGGGTGCTCAGCAAGCAGCTGCTCCACCCCAGCACACGGGGATAAAGCACCAAAGCCCCGGGTAGGGCAGCTGTCCCAGCGCACCAGAGGCACTCACGGCATTTCTATAGGTAATAAAGGTCACAATTAGTAATTAACCTGAGCTCATCCCTGCCCCTCACCAACTGGTATAATTTCTCAGTGTGTCACTCATCATACATTGCACAACAACGCTCTTCCTTAACAACAAGGGGTCATTAGGAAGGAAGATACCTTTGTTGTTCCAGAAGCCTCACCACCTGAAAAACCCCCGTAGGTATTGTGGGAAAGGCAGGACATCACAGCAGCAGACTCCCACTTCACATTCTGATGCCAGGCCAATGTTAAGTGACAGCAGTTCTTTGTGTCCACATCACAGCATCCAGAAATGCAACAGCCAACACGTGGGGATGTGAGAGATGTTAAGAAATGACAAAAAAAAAAAGGGAAAGAAAGAAGCTGTTCCCAGAGCAGCGGAGCGGTTTGCGTTTCGCGAGCGGTTTTCCTGGTGCCTGACACAGGGTGAACTGTTCCATGTGTGCAGTCTGGTCTCTACGGAGCAAACAGACAAGCCTTTCCGAAGCAGGATTTGTCTCATCTAATCAGCCATGAATTTCCACAAAACATACAGGAATCTCTGAGCCCTGCCATCAGATATTAAAGCCGAAGAGTGAGTCCTGAAGTGACTTGGGAGAACAGAATGTCACACACATGGGTGTCTCCTCAGCAGGAGACCCAAGGGCAAGCACCAGTAGGAGGTAAGACACGACCCATGTACACTGGCTTGGGCACACACGCAAGCGTCCCATACCTGGGACTTGTTGCACCAGGGCCTCAGTGAGAGATGACAGCTATATATACTGGAGGGGTAGCACCTCACCTTGCCTTGAATCTGCTCTCCCTTGGTGCATGGGAAACATAACTGCAAAGAGAAAGGCCTCCTGTCCACACACAGCTATGTCTGTGGGGTTTCCCTGAGGATCCCTTCAGGACCCACACAAACAGCAACACACAAACATGTCCTTAACCTCAACTGAATCACAGAACTTCTCGGACTCAGTTCCTCCACCTGTGAAGCAGCAATATCAACACCTGCTCGAGAGCCCCAAGGCTGCTCTAGTGTGATTACCAAACACTTGGTCGGTTCTTGGAAGATGACAATCTCAGTGCAAGAGCTGGGTTGCACAACCTACACACACAGCTTCTGCTTTAGGAGTTTGTCTCCACTGCCTGTGGGAATTTACATATCGGTGTTTGCCTTGTGACATTGTCGTCTCCTTCACAAATCTGGGTATTTTCCTGGGCACTCTGTGCAACTGCAATTCACACTCGGGTTCCTGCAGTTCTGGGTCCAATGATGGGGCTTGTTTAGAGCAAAAACAACATTTATTTGAAACATGAAGAAATAGCCTCCTCCAGCTTACAACAGTCTCAAAGGGGCTTGTTTTCTGTTCTACACAATTTTGACCATTTTCCTTCAATCTGAAGGGATTAGAGGAAAAACCAGGAGACGGTGCAGGCACTATAGCCAGCAGAGCCAGACCCATGGTGACCTCACACCACCTAAGGGATGCTATCTATAGACACACAACCTTACCATGGAATCATCTACACAACTATTACCACAAACAAGTACATACAGTGTAAACCCTAAGTACAGGATACGTACTCAAGTTACTCAAACACCAATGTGCTTCCAAACATCCAGAAAAGCCACAGAATCATTCAGGTATTTGGGGGCTGGAGGCATGACATATAAATGTTTTATTCTATTACACAGGCAAGAAATTACTGCCCCTGCAGCTTCAGCCCAGCTGCATGCTGTTAAAAGCAGGCACAGGGTAAGGGCTGCAGTGCAGCCCCCAGAGCAGGAAGGCACTGGGGGGCACTGGTCCTGGGTGTCCATGCGGGTTGTGAGGTCAGCCCAACACCCAGAGCATCCCTGGAGCAGCCCTGCCCCAGCCCATCCTGAGACCCACATCCATGCTGCCACGTGGAAAATGTCACAAGCTGGGCCACTGCCGAGATCAGGAAGGGCTGCACGATGCTCTCCTTACCTGTGTGCTGTGGAAAGGTCGGTCCCACCACCCCTCCTGTGCCCAGAGAGGGCAGGGCTGTCTCAGGGCACAGCATGGGCTGGATCTGCTTCTTACCTGATTGATTACTTGGGAATTCTTTAGGCTGGGGGTATGGCCCCTCCTTTTGATGTCTGCAACTGTACTGGCAGTAAATCCCTTGCTTATAAAACAGGTGCCCTCTCCTTTAAAAAGAGGAGCAGAGTCCATCTGTTTGTTGTGGTGGGGGTTGAGAAATGCCAACAGGATTGAATTACAGCAAGGAGCCGCTCGTTCTGCTGCTTCACCCCTGTGCTGCAGCCTGCTGTACAAGTTCTGGTCTCTTGGATAAACTTTGCTCTTTGGTTGACTGAACCATATTTTGCCTTCTTTTTTTTAAAAAACTTGTTTGCAGTTGAGGCCTGGAGCGGAGAATTAGCCCTGGGGAGAAAGCATGAATTACTTGGCCTCTCTAGAAGTATTTGTAAAAGTGAGTGAAATCAGGACCTCCCTGAAAAACAAATGTTACAGCCAGCTAAGCCAGCTGGAGAATATTATTTTATTTGTAAATGGCTGAGGGATTTCAGGGGTGTTACTGACCAGTGCAGATGCTTGGAACCTCCTTCATTAAAAGATAAAAACCCACTCTGTTTTGGGTTTGAAGCCCCTATTCCTGTAGTACATAGGCATCCAAGTGTACATTCCAACTACATGCTTATCGCAGAGCTGTACCTGCAGAGGTCCTACCATAAATCTCTCAAACTCTAGTGATGTGGGGATAGGGGCTCACTGCCCTTGCTCAAAGTGGCAACTCACACCAAGCTCAGTGGAGAGCAAAAAGTCACAGGCAGAGCTTTAAAAACACAGGCTGAACATTTTCAGAAGGAAAATGTTAGCGAGGAAAGCTAAAATAGAAGTAAGCACAGAAACAAAATGCAGACATCGAGAACTCAAATTACATTCAGAGAATTACAGATTTTATGTAATCAACAACATCCAGATTGTTCAAGCCTGAGTCATAAAACAAGTTTAAAAACAACAGAAACGAATCATATTTAGCAATTTGGGCTATTATTACATGACATATTTCCCTAAGGTGTAACAGTTTTGTCTCTACTACACTCAACACTATTAATGACAATCCATCCTGGGCTGCTATTTCTGTGAGCAGGTTAGCTGTTGTGGAACAAGACCTCCTGTTTTTTGTAGGCGTTGGATCTGATCCCCTTGCTGAAGTCCCCACTGATTCCTGTAACCTCAAGACATTACAAAGGAATCAAAAGTTTAGATCACTCTGCAGAGTTACTATTTTTATGTGGCTGCATTTCTGTTGCTCGGAGGCATGAAATGCTGATCTAGCCCCATGGCTGAGATGCACAAACCCCATTTTCAGCTTCTACCTACACCCAGAATAAGGAAGATTCTTCTAAGTTGAGAGTAAGAAGATGAGTCCTTAAAGCACACTGCACACCACTACTTCACCTTAGGAAGGAATGTGTTAGATGAAAAATGGTAATTTTTTTGCCCCAAAGGAAGCAGTAGAAAATGATATGGGGGAAAATAAAAGGGGGTGAAGGGGAAGAGTTTTGTGTCTTGAAGCAAGGAGCTGAATGAAGCTGAAAAAAGTGGTGTGATTTTTAAAAGAATCCTTGATAGCACCTGGAAGCCCTGGTCTGATTCTCCTTACTGGTATTCACACTCAGAAGCTGCTGAGCCATGTTAGTTACTGCATATTCCTATTAGTGAATGAACTGCCTGAAGCATTTGAGGCTTCCTAAATCACCAGCCCCAGTCAGGTGGAGAGATGGTGATTTCCATCTCCAGGATCTCCAGAGGACCATTATCCAGCCATCTAAACACGACTCTCCATCCCTTGGTCTCACGGCCGAGGGCTCTGCAGAGCCAAGCTCCCTACAAAGCAGCACAGGTTTGGGTCTGCTGCTCCTTCCTTCAGTCGTACAGTCGTATTTCAACTCCAGGTCTGATGCTGGATGTCATTCTAGTCTTTCTGGGCTGCTCTGGGAGCACAAAGGACCGAAAAATTGCCCTAATGGCTCAACTGGGTATTGCTGCAGCACAGGGGAGTGCCTGGGTGCCACCAGCCCCTCATTTCCTACCAGGAAACAAAAGTACAACCGACATGGTAATACCATTTTCCTTCTTAACAAACTATCTGGATTTGAAGTTAGTAACTCTTCTGTGTTAATTTTGCTCCACAGTGACTTACTGGTGCACCCCTATTGCAGCAGCTATCTGGGACTTGAACACAAGTCAACATGCAGTCTACACCTTCCTCTGGCCTCGCTATTTCTCCCCTGCGTGCCAAATTCCTCCTTGTTGCAACAGCCAGCCAACATCACTGTTCTCACCCAGTTATCAAGGAGGCCTCCAGGAAAAGCTGAGAGTATTTTACAAACACCAACTTGCATAAGAATTCAATTTTCCTGGTCCTGTATTTAACCCCCAATGCACTCAGGAACCACAGATGTCTACATGAGGTGTTTAGTGTCAAGGAACCCCAGATTCAACATTTATGTTTGAGACCATCCCCAGAAAAAGGCATTTTTAACTTGTAAACCAGTGGTTTTGCACAACTCAAAGACACCTGCCTACACCTAGGAGTTTTACTTGCACAATCATGCTACACACACACACGTAGGGACTTGATGACCTGCACAGTGTCTTTGTGCTATTGTAACCAGGTGAAGTTGCCTGGAGGTCCTCCTGACCTTCCATATGGACCAAATTTCAAGACAGGAGCTTCCACCTCTGGTTAGAATCAAGCAGCTCTCTTGGGACTGTTCACAGAACTTGTTCACGAGCTAGAAGACGACAGCCCCACGAGCAAACGCGCTGCACAGGCTCATCTGACCCGCTGCACCGGAGCCATCACAGCAGGGAGCACCGCACCGGGCCAAACGCTGCCCTAACGTTCACGCTCTTGGGTAGCCGGAGCAGCCAGACGGCTGTCGCTGTGCCGTGACACGGGTGGAAGAAAGGGGGAGGGAAACCGCAGCCCGCTTATGTCTTCAGTAAAGCTGCACCTGGCACTTGTGCAGCTGCACCACTTGCAGTTCCCCAGCCAGCACAAGGGCCTGGCACCGCGCTCAGCGCCGGCGCGTTGGCAGCGCTGCCCTGCAAGCCATAATTAGCTCAGCTAGCCTCATGCATGCTCAGGCCTGCAGTTCTGCTCCCCCCAGGAGCCATGCCAAACTGTAAGCAGTGGACAAATCACCTCCTGAAAGCAACTACTGTTTATTTAAAATAAACCTCCCTCCAAAGTGCCTGCACACCTACCCCTCTCCTAACTGTTCCCACCCTAGAGTAGTCTCCATGAAGCCTTCTCCCTGTGTAACCTGAAAGCCACCACTCTCCTGCTCTTCAGAAGGTGTTTCGATGGGTTTAAAGTTCTTTTGACCTCTTAAGTCCTCACCTGACAAAACAGAGCCTGAAGAGAAGGACCCTTTGAGCAAACAGCTTGCCTCTTATCTTTCAAGGATGCATTGCAGCTCACTAGGGTGTCCTGGGTTACTCTTCCACAGCTTCCCCTGAAGCTAATTTTAGTGAAGCTGTTGACAGTTTCTGAAAACCCTTTTCTGCCTTATTCATACAATTAGTAAAAGTAATTATTAATATTATCAATGTGCATCCCTTTCTCATCTGCCACAGTTTGGTCAAACCAAGGTTCTAGATTTCCAAAGAAAAACCGGTTTCCTTCCCCACAGTACCCAAGAACCCCTGTATTTCGTCAGGAAAAGAACAGGTGTTTGAAGATGGATGATCCCCGCACTGCAGGCAGCAATACAGACACCGTGGATGCCCTTCCAGGGGAACAACAATCTTTATCACAAGACACGTGAAAACCTCAGTGTCCTGTCTGAGGTGTCTCCGTGTTCATTTCAACATGTTCCAGGTCACTAGTTACTGCTTTAATTTTCAAAGCATCCACAAGGAAACAGTGGTGGTCTCTGCTCAGGTGAGCATGCCCACAGATCACTTCACTTGGCAGCCTGTGCTGAGCCTGAAGCCCCATCTCTGTTTTGATTCAGGTAATTCCTTCAGTGCCACTGGCTTCGCTGTTAGGAAGGGGCAGCAAAAGGAAGCGAGCCACAGCCTTGGCCATCGCTCCCTGCCCCCAAGGCCCTGTGCAGGTCCTTAGTTCTGCGTTTCAGGAGAAGCCAAGAGGCAGAGAGACTCACAAAACTCCGTTTTTCTGAAGCAACGAAAAAAATAGGTCATGCGACAAGCGGAGATGTAATCTCACTCTTGCTTTAAGCAAAGCATGAACGTTGACAAAATGAAAACGGTATCACAGAGACAGGAAGCCCGTGTAGAAGACAAAATATTAACATAAATAAACTGTGAAACATCCTTACTGCACATTTCCTGGTGCAGTAACGTAAACAGCCGTTCATAGGGAGAATCTGAGATCTGTGCATTTCCTACTGTGCACCATCTTCTCCGGGCTGACACCAGCGCCATGGCACTGCAGAAACAACACGCTTCCAGTTCCCCAAAGGTGTTAAGTTAAAATGCCTTGAAAGGTGTAAATTCACACCAAAATATTAATCATCTGAGACATTCTCTGCTTTTAAGAGTCAACTGTGCTCTGTGCATGCAGGAGATTAACTTGGATCTGATTATGTCTTATTAACATAAAGAAACCTAAATATGAAAAATGAAATAAAAAAGAGGAAAATGCCCATTCTGAGACAAGGTAGAAGAACCCCAGTAATCTGAAGGCTGGTTTTCAATTACACCCAGATCTAACCCATGTCTTCTCATGAGGGGATATTTCATGGTGTGCCAAATACCCTTTTCCTGGGTTTCAGAGAAAGTCCTATCTTACAGTCCCTTTTGTCACTGTAATCTTCAAACTGTCTTTTCCCTTCAGTTTAGCTTCTGATTATATTGTATTAGGGTAGGGTGCATTATTTTAGCATAGGGTGTTTTTTAAAATTCACTACAAGGTGCTTCAGTTTCCAGAATAAAGCTCTATAAACTTGGATCCTTTGACACCAATGGTGGAACTTGTCAAATTTAGCACTTATCCTCTCAAAATTTAAAATAGTTAAAAGAAATAAAAATAACTTCTCTGTCTATCCACCACGGGAGACACAGGTGCACACACATATAAACCTACATAGGAAGCACAAAGAACATTGCAATGTAACTACAGTCTTGACCCTAAACAGACTCCATGAAGCCCACTGGAGAATTACTATTAATTTTATCTGGGAATTTTATCTAGAGAAGTTGTCCCTGCTTACTGCGGGGGAGGGGGGGTTGGGGAGGGCATAACTAGATGGCCTTTGAAGGTCCCTTCCAACCTAATACATTCAAAAAATGCTCAGAGTCTACTCTACTTGAGGGTCTACAAACATAGGTGTAAATAACAAACATGAAACTGTTTGCTGTGACCCCTTTAGGGATGGGACTGCTTACATTCACCCCAACACGTACTGAGCTCCCGACAGGACTTGGGGGCACAAGACAGAAGATTAATGGATTTTCAGTCAGCAAGACCATAAATATCAGGACACGAGCGCTTGTCCCTTAACATTGGCACAGCAGAGTGGCAGAGAGATCTAAGAATAAATACATCAGTTATTGATAAACTCAAGCAGTCCTTTCACCATGGATGTCAAATGAGTTTTACACAAAAAATTAATTTTACACAGAAAATTTTACACAATCTGGGCCTTCAATTATAGCATTTTACTACTGAGTAGCACTAGTATAAGGCATAACTCTTACAACACACATCATTGTTTGAAGCTCAGCTGTGTGATCCCACCCCTTAAATAACTGCAGTGGGATTTGGATAAGGATGATCAAAGTTCTCCTCACTACGCTCAGCAAGAAGGGGCTAAATATTGCAGATTACCGTCATATTTAGGGAGAAAAACAGATCTGCAGTACAGACTGCAACCAAGTGGACTGGATGGAAAGCTCAGCCACTGTGGGGTCAGTCACTCTCCATTACAGCCCAGGGGATGAGATGGCTGTGATCACCACATGGAAGAGGACGATTTGTAAGGGTCATGGTGTCATTGTAGTTCTATGCTACGCTTCTTTTAACATAATGTACCTTTAGGCCTCTTTGGCTGGAAAATTACTGGCATTGCCATGGCTTGAATTCCTACAACTTCACCAAAACACCAAAACAGATCAGGATGAGAAAGGTTTGTAAGGGAGCGAGTGGACCATCCACCCTCCATGTGTGTTGAACCCAATGTCTGTGGAGAAACCTGACAGCTAGTGTTTCCTAAAATCAAGCAGTTCTGATATCAGCATGCAATTAAATGATATCAGCATGCAGTTAAATGATAAAACCAGAGGTGTGCATCATCAGCACTTTGCCAGATCCAACAAGGAAACAATGATGTCTTCCTTCAGTCCTTATTTTTGGGCCTTGATGAACTGCTGATCTGATCTTTCTAGAGCTGATCTGATGAGGTTAGGTTTTAATGCAGACAACTGAGCCAAAAATAAAACCAAGGGTTCAACTGCAAGACTGGAAATTATGACTGAAAGTTCCTCAAAGCAAGTTGTGCTTCAGCAGGGGTGATGCTGGTGGGCAGGTCCCTGCCAGCCACCCGCCGGGCAGGCAACGGCCGTTGGCAGCACGGCACCAGCTCTTCCCAAACCGCATCTGCTGAGGGCCCCTGAGCCAGTTACAAAACAGACAGTGGGGTGATTTTGCACTCTGCCTTGTTATAAATAATAAGGTTACTTTTCTTTATAGATCTTTTGACTTTTTTCCTTTGGGAGACCTGTGGGGTTTAATGGCATTAATTCCTATTTGCCATCCTTGTCCATATAAATGAGGATGTTCATTAAATTAATGTTAAGCGATGAGCACTATAATTAGGACACATTTAAAATGCAGCACATCTAAATCAAAGGCTATCCAAGATTTCTCTTATCTGTTAAGATATGATTTGAAGGAGGCTTACTGTTTAGTTTAAAATTAGTATTTAAACAACTTCTTCTAACTAAGGCAACGTGCAGACCAAAGAAACACACCCCAGACCAGCACTTTCCAGTTGACATTTTTCATATGCTCTGGGGTATGATGTCTTCTGTTAGCTATTATGTTAATATTGAGTTTACTGTGCATTTTTTTGCCACGGATAGCAGTAAAGAAAGGAAGTAAGTAAAAAAAATATGGAACAGTGGGCTGCATATAATTAAACCAGTTGTGAATTTGGGGAGGACAACTTTGATGAGGAGTTGCCCAGGTTACAGCATTACTTCAGTAGGATCAGAGGCTCACTGAGGACACATCCATTGGATACACCACCCTTGAGGAGATAGTAGCTAATGTAGAGCCAAGTACACCGGACATGTTACAACTTCAACCCAGTGGCCAATCCTTTCCTACAGCATCCTCTGGGGTGTCCCATGGAGACACCTCAACTGTGCGTGAAGCCATCAGTGTTTTCCCTTTCATGCCTGATCATCTGTGGTTGCAGGCCAGTTGAGTTTGAATACAGAAATCGCTCAGTGGGGCTCACTGAGCAAGAAATAAAGAAAACCCCTGGCAGATTTAAGCAGCAGTCTCAGGACTCCCAGTTCGTACCACTGAAAGATGTAAGAACAGACCAAACCACAAATAATTGTTTCCAAATAGGGGTAGGGTTGAAAGGTGCCCCTTGAGACTCTTTTCCCCCCTTGTTATTTTATATCAAATCAAAATTCTATTTCATCTCACTGTCATATAATTTGAAGTAATTAAAGGCTTAGCAAATGACCCCGATGTTCAGTCACACAATTCCAGCTGACTGCAATGCCTGTCATCTGGGTGACATCAAAGGCAACATCTCGAAAAGGTCACCTTCACCAAGGATAACACGGGGAGAACAGCTTATGCAACTTTTGCACATCAACATGTTCCCATCTATATCCAAAATCCCTCACCTTCCCATGCCAACTGGATAATCAGGGCCAGATTCTGTTCTCAGCCACACCAGGCTGCCATGTAGGATGCTAATGGAGACCAAGAGACTCATCCAAATATACAATTTCTTTCCCAAATCCATGCCCTAGCTGTGAGTTTCTTTGCTTGGCTACTGCCCTCTCACCTTGGTTTCGGGCAGTGCCAGCCCAGTCGAGCCATCCAGCCCCTGTGGCACACAGTGCTTGCACTCAGTGAAGGAAGTCTGGAGATAACCTCTTACCGTGCCAAGGATTCACCGCTGAACCTGGGGCTCTGCCAAACGCAGACTGGTGGAGAAGCTGCTCGGCCCTTCACAATTACAGCTGTTCTTACCCTTGTTCTGCCCCTTCTCCTTACTGGATTTCCCAAAAGCAGATGGGAAATGAGCCAAGAGGGAGGGAACCAGAGAAAGAGGCAGTGGTAAAAGACAAGAACAAAACAAAACTTAAGGAATTACAAAGCCAGAGAGAATTAAAAAACAAAAGGTCAAGAAGTACATGAAACAAGTAACACACAAACTCCTCTCCTCTCAGAATCACCTTCTTCTTTTTCAATTTATCCCTTGCATAACTCAACTGGAAGAAGCGGCGCTGGTCCACAAAAGAATCTGGCCACACACAGTAATAAGGCCCACATTTTTTTCCAGGCTATGTGAACATAAGGAACTGGCAGGGAGCCTCGAAGCTCGTCATGACCCAGTAGCGGGCAGGGTCACAGAGCCCAGCGTGCCGGCTGGCAGACCCCGGCCTTGGGGATTGCTCCAAAGCAGTGCCTTACAGCAGAGCCACCCAATGCCAGATGTTGAGAGGACAAGGGAGCTCCCCGCTCCCGCTCCGGGCCGTAAGCTGCTCACCTGCAGGTGCGAAAGCAGCGTGAGTCTGCACACACGTGTGTGCTCTGCTGCTTGCTTCCTCGCTCCTGTCACCAGCTACCTTCTGTTCTTTACATGCAGTTTTCCATTTCATCTCCAACCGATGTGCCAGGTGTTAGGTAGCTAATGACCACAAAACAGCCATGGGTCTGACCCAGTGCTGAGAGCATCCAAGTTCTTCTGTTCCAAAATATGAAGGAGATGTACCTGAACAGGTCAATTTTGGTACTCTGCAGAAGAGTTTGTAAGTGGGTTGCACACCTCCTACCGCCCTTTCTGCACACTCCTCAGTGTTCCCCCACCACTCATCTCTCTGTCCTGGTGTTGCTCAGCTCTGAGACCAACACGGTGTCCCCTCCATGGAGGGACCCACACAGGTCTCTCGACCCAGGAGTCAACAGACAGATGCAACCGCCTCACTGACAGCAACGCCACAGGAATCAGCGAGGAAAATCTGAATTACCTTTTAATAAGCAAAAAGTTGATTGATCTGAACTCCATTAGATCAGCAGGAATTTTCCACTGAAACAAATTGGTCAGTATTACCTAAAGGTTTAGATAACAGGCCCTCATATCAGCAACAGAATGAACACCTAAAGTGATCGCTTGTCATAAATGTTCCCAGACACATTTTGAAAGATTGGGTGAGTTGCATGCTAAGCAGTACAGAGGAATAGAGCATGAACCCCCCACAGATGCTTCTACCTCTAATAGTGAAAAAAGGCTGAAATCTGTGCAAATGTTTGTTCTCTCGGTGAGCGCCTCTGTGTGTGAAAGACAGTAATGGTGATGAAGCAGAACCTTTATTAATCAAACCAGCATCCACAGTCGCTAAATCAGCTTCCAAAACCGTAGTTTAAGGATGGGTTTCCCCACTTCAATCTGTCCTTCTCAGTTCAAGATCTCAGAGAAGAGGCCAACAGGCACTGCAAGGCCCACAGTTAAAGAAACTCAATTCCCATGTGTGTCCCTGCAACACACTTCAGTTTGTTCAGGTAAAAGAGCTTAACACGTGCCCTGGAGCATCCCATAGGGTGTGAATATTTTCCCAGTCCAGAATCTGAAAGAACCCGAATGTTTCTATGTACAGCCACCAGTTGTGTCTCCTGTGTTTCTCTCAACATTTGTTTCTCTCAACAAGCCTACCCTCCTTGTTTACACACATGATGGCACACACTGTTTGAATGTAGGATTTTGTCATCTCTACATATAAAAAAAAAAACCAAAATATTTTTTGGCTTTGTCACATATGAATTGACCTAGAGGTTCTTGGTGGTGGAGGTGACTCCTCAAGGAAACACAGAAAAAAGGAAAAGAGCACTAAAGAAGAGAAAAATGGTGTCAAGCACAAGAAAAGGGACAAGTAATCTGGAGATTACATTCATGTGCACAAGTCACTTTCATAAAACGACATTTAACTCTTTTATTTTGATTGTATCTTACAGATGATAAGCACTATTGCAAAGAGACTTTCTTCTAGTCTCAAAGAACATGTAGCACAACAGCCCTCAACCTCATCTGCAGACTAGCTCCAAAACTGTAGAAGTAAATAGAACATGTACTTGCAGAGTCTCAAAGCTCATCTCACGTTTCAGCACAGATTCCTTGTTGGTGACCTGCAATCAGCAGAAACCACGGACATTTGCAATGCAAAACTTCAAACTCCCTCCTGCTACTCACTCTGAGCCTGGGCAGGACCAGCTCAGCTCCCAAGCATGACAGAGCAGAAAGGAGCACGGAAAGTCACTCAAGAAAATACTTCTGAGAGAGTAAATATGCCGAAGTAGGCCATTTTGCCCTGGAATCTGAAGAGTGTTTCTGTTGTGCGTGGAGGAGGGTCTGGGTCTCGTTCAAGGGCAGGTCATTTCATGCACTGCAGCCACTTCAAACAGCGCTTAACCCCTTCTGCTGCTTCACACTCCTTAACAAAGTACGTAGCTTCGTAGCTGTTAATATTTAACTGCACGGGCTTGCATGATATTCACCTTAGGATGCCTTCAAACCTGTCATCCTCAGAGGACACTCCTAAAAAAAGCCTTGTCTGCAGAATAACTCCCCATGCTCAGTTTCAGGGTGGCTGAGATGTAAAAAAACAAACAGGGCAAGCACTGAAGTTTATCCACTGAAGTCAACAAGAGCTTCACGTGAGTAAAGAGCACTTGGAAGCCGAGTACTGGTCCTGAGGCTCAGTCTGGGTTTAAACTCTGTCGTTTTAGTGGCAATGAACCAAAAAGTGGACTCAGGCGTAAAATTGTCCTTTACCCTTCCTCCCTCAGGCTCCCAGCTTACTACCAGGCAATGTGGGCAACTCCACAGAGTGCTACAAACTCCATGTCTATCTCCAAACACGCTTCAAAACTTCTACATGAATTAGGTGATGGGTTGATCAAAATAAGTCATTATTTATTTATCATCTGCAAATAATCCAGTGATGAAGTGTGTTTTCTAACACATCCTGAGAGTCAAGTGCAATAGTGAACAAAAAAATAATAGCAATCTACTCGTTTTCACCTACACATTGAAAACCACAGGCTAAAATCTGCCCAGAGTGGGAAGGAAAAGGAATTTTCTTGGGGAAAAAAAAGCATCCTTGCTTTATTGTATGATCAAGAACATCCCGTGATATTAGTGTCTCGGTGTGTCACCTCTGCTATTTGCCATCACTCCAAAAAAAGCTCCAGGATGCAGCCCCTATGAAGGTTACTGTCAAAATAGTCTTGTATTATGGCCAATACAAAACCAGCATAAACTCTTCTCCACAAAGAAGCGCTGTGATTTAGCCTCCATTTGTTTTCATGACTATGACACCTGTGCACGTACAGGTCAAAACTGCTTTAGAAAAAGCGTCTATTATTAGCAGGTGCCTTTTGTTCCTAAGCAAAAAAACAAACCAGTGCTGTTGTATAAATGACATATTATATATCTTGGAGAAAAAAAGCAAATAAATCAAAGAGAAATAAATAAAGTCTCCAGATCACAGCAATCCAAAATCACTGCCTGCATCCTGCTGCTGAGTGGCCTACCTAGAACTGGTATGCACCAGTGACAAGTCTGTTTTCTGAAGCTGAAAGTCCAGCAACCTCAAAATAGCAATACCATGCTGTTGGGTTTCCTGAGACCCCACATACCCAGGTCTTGAGGTTTTATATAACACATCACTCATCCGCGACGGATGAGGAGTATGGGTGCCTCCATCTACCAAGCCATGGTGTAGACAAGCACCCACAGACTACCATAGCTGACACCAGTGGAGACCTGGAAGACATCAGCCCACCATGGCCTTCTTGGGTGAGTCACGAGGCCATGCTCAAGGACATGAGGCAGGAGGGACACCAAACACTGGGCTAAACGCAGGAACTGAGGAGCAGGAGCTGACTTCAGTCAAGCCCACTGAACTAATTCACTTCCCCCGTAATGAACATTGCAACATAAAACATTTTAAGTACCACCTTCTAAACCGTTTTCCTTATTTCTTGCCCTCTGCAATTTTGGGAATGAATAAAGCCTTACAAACAGACTGTGGTCTTACTATGACCCAATCACTTCGCTTCTCTTCCTTACAACAGGAACCTTTCTGCAAACTCTAAAGCAACAGCACCCCACCCCACAGTAAAATTAGCCACATAGTATCCACAACTCACTGAAACATCTGGAATGCCAGCATATTATAAACTCAGTTCCACAATCCAGGAGATCCCTTGGTAATTTCTGATTACACGTCCTCCAAAAGCTGCAGTACCCTGCAACACCATTCCCTCTTACTGCAACTGTAACAGCGCTAAACCAAACCTGACCCCCACGTGGCTCAGCTGGATGCACACAACAGGAGTACATCACACCCACTGACCTTGGGGATGCCTGTCTGCTGCTCATGGACATAGTGTCTACTCCTGCCAGCGTCTCTGGCATTAGAATTATTAGCAAGATCATTACTATGTGCAAAAGCTATTTTATATTACTGCCTTTCTATTGTAGGCAAAAGGCCCACGTTTAAATTTCTTGGTCCAATCCCTCATGCACCAGCCCTCTGCACCCTTCACCTGGCTGCAGAGGGGCCAGCAGAAGGCTGCGCTGTGCCAGGACCTGACACGCTCTCCACAACTCCCAGTGCGTGCAGCCATTCCATATGGAGCGACACATCTAACTCCAGATTCCTACCTTCTGAGGTCTAAATTCACTGCCGAGTTGAGAGTATGTCCCCCTCTTTCTGGATTGCAAGATGTGTGTATGCAAAAGGAGGAGGAAGGCAGGAGCAGAACCTGCCCAGGTGTAGAGCAGCACATGTGTGTACATACTTACTCCCTGGGCACAGCTAAAAACGTCCAACTGACCTCCCTCTGCGAACAGTGCCATGCTTCTTCATCATTTTCCACACCCACATTTTCAGTAGCGTAAGGCTGTGCCCCGAGAGGATCCTTCTCACTCTTGTTTTCTTCTGCAGAATAATTTTCGGTTTCTGTGGATAGTTTAAGAGAAAACCTCCGTGCCGCTCGAATCAAGAATCACAGAAGAAATGGGGCTTTCCCCCACAGATAGAAGAGAGTTCAGATAATTTTCCGGTGCACAGATAACAAAGGGGTTGTATTTCAACCTGGATAAATACCTCTGCACTTACTTACATTGGTAAAGGTGAGTTTGCAAACAGATCACTGACTTCAGCAGAACCTCTATTTACTGAAACATGTCCCAAGGCACCTCTGCTGAGCGGGTTCCTTCTGCGTACTGCCTACTGCTTGGGGTTTACTCTTGCTCATCAGCATTTTTAGAGCACGTGACTACATACTACACCAGCACAGGTTGCAGTAAGTTGCTCAGTACAGCCTTCACAACAGCACCTTGTCCGAAGACATCACACCTTGCAGAAACAGCCCTGGAAGCACGGTAGCTGGGCAAGCTCTCACAGATTCAATATGTGATTCCTAGAAAATTAACTCTCTATCCACTAACATTACATTTTACAAAACTGTTCTTTTAAGCTCTATTTTGGGATGAAGTCTTAGAGTCTGACTCAGCAAACTACTACTCTCATGACACAGGAGGTGAACTGGAGCTTACTCATGTGAGAAACACGGCTTGACTGCAGACATGACTGCAGCGACGGGGATTTCCATCTCCCAAGGAGGGAAGAGAGGTTCATGCTCATTTTAACCTAGGAAGACATGTGGTGGGATTTACAAAGCTGTTTAGCATGCGATGGTCTAACCAAAAGCCAGAAGTAATTGCTGGTCTCGTGGCTGCTCGAAGGGAAGCAGGGCGATGGTGCAGACCTGTGAAAGTCACACACACTGTGTAAAGCTGAAGCTCAAACACACTTCCAGGGTGTCACACAAATACCCTGGAAGGTAAACTTGCCTCAACCCAAACATAAGCTAAGCCAGAGGCACGGCAGGGAGCAGGGAGGGGTTTTCAAGGTTCCGGGCAAGACACGTGACAGACCAAAACGTCCTCTGAATACACAGCAGAAAGAACTAGAAACCCAGCAAGTATCAGAATTGGATTTATCCAGGCATTTTTAAATGGAACCACATTCCCAGCTCCCTTCCTGGGAAACATGTGGCACCCTGCCCGGGATGGCAAAGGCAGTCCTGGGCAGCCACAGACCCACCTCACAGCCCAGAGCAGCACCCCCAGCACTGCCCTAGTTACACTTTTAACGTCACCCTCTGCAAGAAAACCACAGAAAACCCACCAGCTTTGATTCCGCTGAAATGGACAAACAGGATAATATCCCAAAGAAGCTCTAGGCAACTCTTAAAATAGAGACTTCCTACTCCCCATTCCCCAGTGTCCTGATTCACTCCTGTGCCCTTTTTTTTAAAAAAAAAATCTTTTTGTTCAGTACCTTTGTGATGCTGCTGGCCAGCTGAAACAGATAGAACCTTGCTGTCAAACTGGGCACATTTAAGGTGATGCTCTTCTCTCTCCTAATCAAGTCCCTTATGTGGGGTTGCATCATTTAAAAGCACAAAAGATTAAAAGCTTAAAAAGTAAATTTGAAATCAAATATAAGCAGTAACCTTTGAAGTAACCTGTCTAAAGAGGATTCCTTAAGATTTATATAATTCATTACTAGTGAATAGTAGGAGAGACATTGGTTTGTTTCCAGGAGGAAACTTGTCACAGTCTCATGTAATTTTCAGTCTATTTTCAAATTACTCCAGATATGTCAGAAACTGCTAGCTTCACATTTTTGCAACTAATTTGGTCTAAATTAACATGGCAACCCCGAAATATTTCTTAACGACACATTATTTTGAACTGCAGAGGAGTAGTAACGGCACCCAAAACACAGAGCAGCATTCAGCATCATTAGTAACTGAGTGTGCTCTCGAGATTGCCCATTGTTACCCGCCTGATGTTATCCTGCTGCAAATTGCTGTTTGCTTCAGCTGATTCAGGCGCCCGTGAATCGAGAAACATTTACTGCACGCAATTTATGAAGCGGATTTCCATTTACCAAAGAACTGTAGAAAAAAAAAATTTAAAAAATTGTAATCAGGTTACATTTTGCAATGTGGTTACTTGTCTCCATAAACACAGGGGGTGGCTTCGATTGCTCTCACACCTGGAGCCTCCAAGACTTTCAGCCTATGGTACCTAACACATGGCACTGGGATTGGGCGAGGTTTCTGCAGAGGTTTAGATGAAGCATTGTTTTCATTCTGATACCTATTCCTAAGTGTGACTAATGCTATATTTATGTTTAATGTTATGCTTCTAAATTATAGTTTAAAAATTATGTTGTGCATCAAGACAGCACATTTACTGGACCTCATATGGTCCAGCACATATACTGGACCTTGCATCTTCCTCCTCTTTTTACAAGAGGAGGAAGATGCAAGTTGTCACCAATGACATTTGCTTCTAAATCTACTTAAGTTATTGGATGGGAAGTAACAAACTATCTAGGTTTGTCCAGATAGCTTTTCTGCCTTCTTACAAACAAGACATGAAGTGTTAATATTGCTTCCCTGCTTGGGGCTAGTCAACACAAGACTTAAGAGTTCAGCCACGCTGTCCTCAAAGTGAAAACCTTACCCAAAGAGTGAACAGGTTCAGGCTGGGCTCCCCATAGATTTTCCATCACCTGTGACATTTTCTGTTAAATTTCTCTCCCCCTGAAGACCTGTGGCATGAGCAAGACCTGGGAGGGACGGAGCCTGCCGCTCGCAGGCATGTTGCCACGGGCTTTGGTGGGAAGGCAGCGGGCCAGTGCAGCTGAGCCTCCGCGGCAGCAAGCCGTGGTCTGCATTTCAAGCAAAGGGATCAGCTTTGAGTGGGGTTTTGGAGAACGCAAAGCAACACCAAACGTGGAAAGAACAAAGAAAAGGCAGCAGGTTCAGGCTGTGACCGTCGGCAGTCAGACGGGCTCTGAAAACATAACACGCTCCCGCTCGCTGCTGAACTCGGTTTAAGCGCTGTTCAGAAACCCTTCCTTGAAGCCTGCTTTTCTTGCTACCTCCATTCACCAGCTCTCTCACCATGAAAACTTGGAAAAGAAATACTCTGAATAGCATCTAAAAAACCAACGAAGCTACAAACTTGCCAGCCCTGCCCTGAGGAAAACCTCCCTGAAGAAAGCATAGGCTTTACACATTAAGAACTTGAAGGTCTAGCTTGTCATTTCTTTAACACAATGGGTAACAGCATCTCTGATTACAACTCATAGGTCGAATGGATATTTTCCTACCATCCTTTATTTTAGAAGCAGGAAGGAACAACTCCAACCGCTGCTTATTCCAGCCCTCTGAGTATTTTTTTAAATGGTATCCAAGTAATTTAATTTCAGCAGGGACTTAATTTCAGCATTTTTTAAAAGGAATCGCACAGTATCCAAGAAGTGCAGTAGACTACATTCAGCTTGAAAATGGGAAGAATAAAATCCCTTCACAACACCTGAGAACCAGCTCCTGTCTTTTTTCTCAGTTACAGTGAGCGGGAGGAAAACACAGCTGATCAAAACCAAACCCACGAGTTATGGAAGTAGTGAAATCAGGTCACTTTCACTGAGAAAAAATGAAACCTCAAAAGAATCCAGAAGAGTGAGCAGAAAAAACACTACCCAAGTTTCTGATAGCCCCTTGTACACAGATCTGTTAACTCAAACTAGCACGTGTGAGGGGAGCTAAATATTCTGACACACACAGAGAAAACTCTCAGTGGATTGTCACTTATCTACTACTCCGTGTCCCTGCCAAGCTCCAGAGGAGCACACTGCATTCAGACACCCGTTGTACTTTAAAGGAATCATTTTCTGAAGTTCCCAAGCAATGGAAGAAGACTCCATGCAATTACAAGTTTGACGGGCTTCTAGCAAACAGAAACACTGCAAAGGTCGTTGCGTCAGGCTTGCTGCACAGCGGATGTCGGTGCCACGTGGAAGGGGGAGCTGAGGGGATGTGGCAATAGCGAACCCCCATTTGGAGGCAACTCAAGCAGCCAGCCAGGAGTCAGGAAGGGAAATCCAGCTAGCACAGACCATGGCATCACCACCAGACCTTCCTGGTCTTCTTCTGGTTCGGTCTCTTCAACATTCACTTCCCTTTCTCTTTTAGAGATGAACTACTTATTTTCTTCATTGTGTTACATATGACAATTGAAATATTATGTGTGAGAGAGTTAAACTAAACCAGAGGTCAATAACCGATTCAACAAAAACTCGTGAGGAAAGGAGGAGCAGAGCCGGTAATGAAACCCTGCAATCCCATCTCTCCTTCCTCTGCATTAATCTCTGTGTTTAACCACTACATCTGAAAAATGAATGCCAAGTATTTAATACAGAGCTCCGTTAACAACTCTGAATCCAGAGAACCTTTACACTTCACAACCCTACAAAACACACAGGCAGTCACAGCAACCAGCGCAGGGCTGCATCATACCATGCATCTCAAACAGAACACCAGCTGCACTGAAGAGTCAAGGAAAGCAGAAACAAATGCCTAAATTTTCTTTTCCCTTAAATAATTAAAAAAAAAAAATAGGCTATTGCATTGAACGGAACTTAACACTGCAAACTGTGGTCATGTCAAAGCACTGCTGTGGCCACACTACCAGTCTCCTGCTCATCACAGAGGACTCCTGATCCAATTAGTGTGGCACTGGGCAACTGCTTCAATACTCACATAAAAGGCAGCACATTATTTACTGAATCCTCATTACTGGTTTTACCAACACCATAACGTCCGAGTACTGCTTAGCTTCCATCACCCCATCCCCAAGATCTCAGAAGACAATAGCTACAGGTGCAGCAGAAGGGATGGGCATGTTTTGATGAATACAGCGATGTCATTAGTAATCTAGGATTGCTTGGAGATGTGGGAGTAAAGCTGCAGGGGACTATGAATAATACCACAGGGTGAGATGCAGCTGTGGATAAAAAAAACACATTCTTATTTCTGGTACTGTTTATAAAGTCTAAACTGGAAGACAAAGTCAGCGTAGAAGGCACAGTATGTCAGGACACACACTCTGTTCTGAATGAGTAAAAGAGGCTCTAAAGAAGTTAAGCATGTTATTTCTCCTAATTCTTTGGAAACCTAGGGAACTGCTTGCACAGGACCCTTACGAATTACGCAAGTACTTCAGATACATTCCAGGAGAGGATTACTCTCCTGCAGCACTCTTTAATGCCCTGCTGTATTCTGAAGTATTAGCATAAAGTTCTTCCCCCTCTTTAGACATCAGACCAGACTGCCCACAGAGTGCACACCCTTGGAGCAGTCACACTAAGTCACCTTCCCCAACCACCCCAGTATTTTACACCTGAAAAGCACAGAGAGTTGGGCACGGCTCGAGAGTCGTGACGCCAGCTCAGGCTGACCGGGAAACACCGAGCTCTCCTGAGGAACCCATGATGGACTGCTCCAACCACTGAGGGCTGCTGCGATGACACACACCTCGGTTGTGACCAACCACACTGCCAAGAGATTTCACTTTTCTGAAGTACTCGGATTTTGAGTTATCGGTGCCGGTTCCCCACTCTGGAGAGGGTTTTTCTTTCTCTGGATTGAGAGCACATCTCTGCAATCATTTGTGAGCCGATCCAAAAGGTAGAGAAGCAATTTCAGAACCTTAAAAAAGAACTAGTAAATTTGTATTTGGCTTCTTTGCAAGCTTAATGTAGGTAACAAACACTTGGTGTAAGCACAGACAAAGCAAAAGGATACATTACTGTTGAGTGGAAGGTAAGTGAAAAAACATTAACTGAAATACAGGAAAAAATTAACAGAGACTAGAAAATTAAATGCATTTCTTGGATTGTAGAAGAAATGTTCAACTACTTTCTCAGGAGAACTCAATTATACCATCTAACAATTAAAGATCACTCTCTTATCAGAAGAGCATCACAATGTTCATGGAAAAATCTGATGGAGAAAAAGAGCCCTTCAACTCAACTAACAAAAAAGACCTAACACCTGCAAACTGAATATAGGCAACCCTACATTGGAAATATACCTGATTCTCCCAATAATGAAACAAAAAAACACTGGGAGAACACACTAGTGGGCAAGTTGCCTTTTCCTCAAGAGTAGATGTGTTTTCATTTGGTCAATATGTTTGTTCTCATGTGAAATGAGTTGGTTGATGACCTATGTAAGAGTTCAGAATACTGTCAGCACCATTTTGGCATTAAAATCTGTGGCCTCATAAGACATTCTCAGAACCAACCTGAACATTCCGAAATCTCCCCAACTGTCTAAGCAAGGGTAAGCCCACCCGTTTTAGAACAAAAGTGCCATGTTTGGCTGTAAGGAAGTGGCATCTTCATCCTTCTCAGATCTGCTCTAATGCTCTCTACATCTTTATGGCTTTCAATGGTAAAGCTTAACTGTGAGGCCTGGTCTCAGACCAGAAATTAGTCAAATCTTTAGACTGATTATTCCATAGCCAGTAACTGTAAGTAGAGTACCAGCTTTGGTGTTTCATACAGGCAGGGATGGGAGAGCGGAGACTGCCAACGCATTGCCCATGGACTTCTTTTCTAGATAGACGACAAAGAGCAGGCAGCAGCTTCAGCTGATTTGGTCTTCTGATGGGTCTTGCTGCTTTTGATGATGCTTCTGAGACTATGTTCTCTGAAAACATGGGGGGCGGGGGGAAGCCTTTAGAGCCCTAAAAGCTTACCAGTCTTTGCTTAATTAAAATTCATTCAGGTATGTGGCTGGATCCTTCACCAAAACACTTCTCTTTAATTCCACAAGAAGTATTTCTTGGATAGGAGTTCCTATGTTATACCTATTGTAGTCCGTAAGGAGCTAGATCATCAAGTGATCCTGATCCAAATTAATTCCAGACAATAAACCGCAAGCTTTAGCTAAGAAAAACATGATCAGTAGACAAGATACACTCTAATTTTACATTCCTTAGCAACCGCTGCAATTGTATTTAAAGGTATTTAGCGATCACAAATGGAGAGAAACTAAATCACAAACGGATAGCAGGGTGATCCAGGAGACACTCTCCTTGCTCAGACCCAGAAGCAGAAGTCTAAGCCCTTTCGCTTCCCCCTCCTGCCCCGACCCAGCAACTGTGGTGAGATGTTCAGCAGAAGGGATTAAGCATTGCTTGTATTCTGGCTATGGGGATTGTATCCCTGAATAATGATCCCTGGCTGTTTCATGTGCTCCCACGTTATTCTGCACTCATCCAAAACCGTAATGAAAACCACTTGCAGTCTTTGCTGTATCTGGCATCAGAAGGCGGAGGGCCGCGCAGTGCCCGGCGCGCGGGCTGTACAATGAGACACTGTTCTGCACCGCCGCAGTAACAATACAGACCCCGGCTGAAAGGGTAAATCACAACCACATGGTGCACTTTTAATGAGTGTATTTTTATACACAAGAACAATCACAGACAGGTACTAGGCTCACTCGTACTCCCTGTGCAAATCCCACGAAAAGGAAAGATACCTTCTGGTCAACCGAGATCGCTCGGCTGTCTGCACGTAGTGTGGGCATGGTGCTGCTCTGCCAAAGCAGCACGGGAATCTGGGTTGTTCTTTCAAAAAATAGTGAGTATTAAATGTTTTAGTTTTTTTTTTTAAACTCATTCTAATTTCGCTGTACCAAATCCAGCTTTCCAGACCAATGAATGGCACATCTGACATAGGAATAGTGTTCCTGCCAATTTTTACATTTCCATCACCTTCCATTGAGATGTTAACAGGAAAAAAAGGAGGTTTAACATAAAAATCACAACTGATGACTCCTGGCAGAACTATCTCACTTCTTTTTTCACTTGTTACATCCTCTCAGTCTGCCAGATGAAAACTTTAAGGAAAAATGCTCTCCCTGTAAGTAAATGTATTATATCTTTTACTAAAAGAGGAAAATGCAATGAAATCCATCAGCAGCTCATTAAAACAAAAAGGCAACTATTGGGGCCAACTGCTCTCACATCACCCTAGATGATCAGATTAACAACTGCAAATAGGAAATTCAAAAATACTTTTTACAGTTCTGATTTGTTTTTTTCCTGTCTAAACACACCATGGCATAACTTTCTGCTGGTCTCTACTAGTTGCTAAAACTAAAGGATGAGGTACTACAACCTGCAGACCATCCCACTACAAACCTACCCTGTTTAGCTGTGCAACTTGCAGCACAGGAGCACTGCAGGAAACCCAGCGTGCTCACACCTGCACAGGACCAGCCATAGCTTCATCTGGTGACTTTTTTCAGGGATGTGCCTGGGAGGAAGCAGAGAGGAGAACCCCTCTGTGAACTCCTGAGCGGGTATTCTTCACACACTGTCAGACTCTTCCAACTCCTCAACTGGAGGGTCAGGCAAGACCAACAAGGAAGGGTTTGCGCTCTCCAAGACTATGAGAAAACCACCCCTCAGCACCTTGGATGCACCACCCCAGGCTGGGATCCACCAAGCACCAGAGCAGATGTTCCAGTCACCACACCACACTCCCAGCACAGTCACAGGGACAGCACTGTCCCTCCAAAAGCATTCTTCAAAAGGGGTTTTGCTACTCTACTGTTATGTGGAGTGGGGCACAAACCCCTCAGGAACGAGTCCACGTCAGAGACTCTGTGAAATTTTCTGAAAACCATCTTGTTGCTCACCTAGTGCCTGAGGAAGGTATTTAGATGTAGCAAACAGCTAGGTAACATCCTGAAATAGACTGTGCATAATGCTTCAAAATAGATTGCGCACGACCTTTTTGTTTTCAAATAAAAATTTAGAAAGGAATTACTATTCATATCACTCAGCAAGTGTAAGAGTTTCTAATACAGCAAGCGTAACAGCTAACATACACCCACGCTGCGGTGTTCCCAGCCCGAGAGAGATACAGAACATGGTTACTAGGAAGAATCCAGTGGGCTCTTCATCCAGAGTCTTCAAATCCAGAGTCTTTTTTATCTTCAAATCCAGAACTCTTCAGAGTTCGCTCACCCATATAACAAGACTCTAGTGCTGCTACACTGCATCTTTACGGGATACTTTTAATGTCCCAAACCACATTTGATAAAATAATTTGAGGAACTGTAAAGTATTTTAAGCATACAAATTTCTGACAAACAGAAAATTAAGTCGTTATGAGTACAAAGTTACTGCCCTTTAGCTGGTGGAGTTTTGTTCCTTGGAACAATACCACAGTGAGAGTGTGACACGAGTAACGGGATTTTACATTTGCTGTGTCCCAGCATTCGACTATGATTTTTGAAGTGCAAGAACATGCTGCTAATAAACCTGTGAGCAAATACAGATCACTTGCTTCTGACAGCGACAGGATGCCCTGTTCACGGCAGACAGAAGACGTGCCGCAGCCTCTGCGCGTGCCCATTTAAGCATCCAAAACGCTCCCCATGCTCCCCACGGCAGGATGAGGCCGACTGCAGACCCAAGCTGGTCGCACAGCTCAAAGCACCAAGAATTTACGGAGTCCTTGTGCCATCGTACAGACTGTCCCCTGGCTGAAGCCCATACTGGCCTGGCTACAGGCTGCTACCCAGGCTAGAAAACACCCTTCGTTTTCAGTATAGACACATTACACTAGTACTATAAAATGTGAATCGACCCGAAGGAAGAAAGTACACGAAGGTAATATTAAAGATGTTGAGGTTCAGAAAGCCTTGCAGTGATTCTAGAACACTTTTTCTCTTCACATCTAGTTTCTTCCTACATGTAGTTATGCCGTGTTGATCATTTTTTTCAGGACTTTTTTATCCATATCCTTCATTATAGTGCTATTCAGCAGTAAGAAAATAGCAGTGAGCACCAACCCTCCCCATCTCACCAAACTTATTTTCTGTTGCCTGAAAAATGACATTGCTTAAACTTTTCTGAATAAAAGCCAGCACCCAGTGAGGATGCAGTGCTACCACCACCTTGCCAGGTGCCTGGGTGTTTGCAGGACAGCTTACCAAACATTGCAAAAAAGCTTCGTGCTGCTCAAGAGCACTCATTTAATTCACACTGTTTTCATTTATTTATTTTTTAATTGAACATGAAATGTGCTTAATATCTGTAACATTTTATCCTTTAGGAAGTAAAACCCTCTGAAGTTAAACAAATCTTCTGTGACCTACACCTACTGACAGGTAGGTTGACTACCAGTGTCCCACACCATGGACTTGCAGACCAGCCCTTCCCACCCTACTGCCCCCCTGAGTGTGACTTAGACTCAGATTTTCTAAAGAATACCTTGAGAAATGACTCCATGGTTTGTGAGCTGACACTTCAACATGCTGACATTCAGGCCAGCTAAGCACTCATGATACCACGATTCCTATTTGCATAAACTGAAGTAATCAGTTCCTGACACAACAAGACTCGATGTCTCAGTTAAACACTATTTCAAACTGAACCCTCAGGGTTTCCTAATGAGCAAGTTTAAATATAAGACACCCAGGCACGGTAAACCTGGAGGGGTCTGAAAGTGATGCTCCGTCTTACAGCAAAGAACTGATTGCAAGAGAAAGGTCTGTTCTGCCTCAAAGCCAGCTTTGAAGACCTAGATGTTGCACGGACTTCTGCAGACTTCCCACCCAGTACTTAGGCAATGGTCTGGAAGAGGACAGAGGTCTAAGAAATGGGGACACTGATGCCCTTTCTGCCTGCATATCCAAACACAGAGTGTATCCTCTCATTTAGCAGCAGAGTGTTGCACCAAGTGCTTTCCTGGGGGTACCAGCATTACAATACCACCATGGAAAGTTAAGGGTCAAACCTCAATTTTCATGCAAACATTTTTTTTATTTTTTTTTTTAGTAAGAATTCAACCCTTTTAATCTACACCAAATACAAGTTTTCAACCTTCCAGCGTATTTCCTCTGCAAGATAAAACTGCAGATAAAACCTTGTATTTGGAAATCTGCTACATGAATTGAGGCTGCACTTTCAACAATTACTTGCAAAGTATCCTCACAGCTGTGATTGATACTCAACAGCCCAAGAGACTCTCTGAGGTCAACTGAAAGTTTTCACAGCATACTAAAACTCTGACATATTTTCCACTCTGAATCTCAGGCTATTTCTCAGAGCACAAACGGATGCAAAATGGTAGGACACAAAGTTTATTTAGCTATTCCAGAGGACCAAGGACACAAGGCTGACTGGCAACATGCAAAACCAACTTGCTTTACCATTGGGCCCAGGCTCCTGATGCTCTGGAAGTTGGTATTAATCATCACTGTGTGACCCACAAGACAGTACAAGGTAATGAAGCCAGTATTGGTAATGGAACAAGTGTTTCTACCTGTATGCAGCCCNATATATACACACATAATGAAATTTTAAAAGCTTCTTAAGTTCTCTGGACAGCTTTCAACATACAGAATGATTAACACTATGCTGCCAAAAGGAAAGTTAGAATGTCAGCAATTTCAATCCAAAGACAAGAAGGATTTTAACAGTTTTATCTTAAGTTCAAATCTTCTTCACATTCTTCACTGACGAGTCACAGTTTTTTAAGAGATGAGCGTTTTGGTTTGTTTGGGTTGTTTTCCTCTTAAGGAAATTTATTTTTCTGAAACAGCATTTTGGTATAGGTATTAGTGTGGTGTATTCGTGGTGGCTGTTCTGGTCAATCTCCCAGTACAACTGAGGCTGTTATGTTGACTGATTCTTCAGGAAAACTTGTAACAACCTTAAATAATTAGTCATTGGCAAAACTTACATACCTCGTTCTTACCTGAACTCCTCACATGAAATTGTTCAGTACAATTAACCTTAGCGACTCCCTCTGCTGTGATAATACTTCAGCTAACAGCACTGTAGCTTTAGGATTATTCTCATCTTAAAACTGTACCCAAATTTCTGAATTTGGCCACAGCCAGCAATAAGCCTATATAAAAAAGAGGAACTAGATGCTGCCATGCAAAGCTAGACCTATTTTTAAAAGGGACCGTGCTGAATGCTCCAACAGGCTAAAATCTCCCCTAACAGAGGGGTTTTAGTTTTGCAAAGTAAGAGACAAGTGCTTTCCTTAACCCTGCTGGAGCTCACTCTGTGCATCCAGGCACTCCAATTAACACCCATCACAATTTTACGCTGCTACGGTAACTGCACGAACTACTTTTAGAAAACTAAACTCTCTGTGATTTACCAAGTTATTTCACTTCAGCTATGCCTGGGTCAGGCAGTGTCAAAGTTTAAAAATACATGGGCTAGGAAAATAAATATCAGAATACCTGTTATTTTATTTAGGATATGATTGTATGATCCCACCCTACACCACCAGCTGTGTGTTACAAGTGCTGCAGAGTTTACCTCCCTACACCCACAGCTGTAAAATGTAACCCAGAACAAATTCCTAGTTGAACCAACTTGTACAAAAGGACTTGACCTGCCTTGAATGTTGAGCTCTGTAACACTCTTGTAACAGTTACAGACCTGTCCTTAAACACCACCTGTTCCGGCCCAGCTGTTCCGGCCCCCTGCGGTTTGCACTCTCAACCCATCAGCAGAGCCACCCTACCTGCCTGTGACTGTGGGAGAGGTGATGAGGAGCAGTGGGCATTCCTGAAGCAGGCAGGTCCCAAACCCCACGCAACCTCCTGGAGCACCACCAACATCACGCCCTGGAAGCAGAGATGACGGTGCTTGTCACACTGCACAGGTGATACGTGCTTTGGCCAAACCGCTCAACTGAGCCCGTGGACCACTTTGTCCCAGGTCACCTAACACAAGCCTGTGCAGTACATGGCACAGCAGACATCTCCTTCAGCCCACAGCACTGCTGCACAAAGCCATTTGTCCAACCAGGCCCACAGATGAGGTGCCAGAGTGACCATTCAAGCACTTGAAGAATCTCAGCATCTTCAACCACAATGAAACCTTGTCCTCCTCTCTCCAGGCCTTCTGCAAGTCCAAGAAGCCATCTCCCATACCAACATAGAGACAACCCTGCTACTGCCTGCAGCCCTGCTGCTGGGTGACAATGCCAGGCACACCTCATCAGGAAGGGGACCCAAGAGGTGAGGACATAACACACACTACAACAGCATGATGGAGAGGCTAGGAAAGCCCAGAGTGCTGAGGTGGGTCTTTTACAGAAAAGCAAAACATTGGATGTCACTGAGGTGTGTAGGACTTCATTAGAGCAGCCAGACACATCAGATGGCAAAGAACCGTCTTTAGCATTATTTCCCTTTTGCCTACCAGATCATTGCCATGTCTCTAGACAGACCTTGAAGCTGCTTGTCCCGAGCTGCTCAGGCAATCAGAAGGCACAGGAATGACTGAAACTCAATCTAACCAGAAGTCACAAACAGCATCCTGTGAGCACACTGGTGGCCCTGCAGCCCACCACACTTCATAAGGAGTGTCCAAGGGTCTCCAATGACGAGTAGCATAGAGTCATAGCAGAAAGGCTTGGAAAGCTCTCAGAAAGGAACAGCTCTAACTATGAAAAGTTCTTTACTCTTTCAACATCACCACATGGGCAAGACTACAAAAGGCTGCCGACCTAGAAAACTGACGCAGATGCCTCATCTTTCAGAAGAAGCCTAACAGGCACACGTATCTGTCCAGCCACAGGGTCTAACGCAGCACCTTCACGGCGTGCAGGCCTAAGAGCAGAGGATGATGGACACCCAGGCAAGAGCAGCGAGTGCTCCAAAGCATCACATTCTGATTTCTACAGAATGATCTAAGATGGCTTTACGAGTGAAATCCTCCCTGAAAAAGAGAATGAAAACAACCAGTGATATCAGAAAGCCTCAGAGAACCCCAAATCCATCCCTGTGGCATTTGTACAGGGAAGCGACACAGAGCAGTGATTTCCAAACTGCAGTCAGGGCCATGCCAGCAAGCTGCCAAGTACACAGCAGTGGTCAGGGAGTGCCTGGCCACCATTGGCCCATGGCTTCATCTCCCTGCTCCCAACCTCTAAATGGCATTAAATCAGTTTAATGTATAGTTAATATTTTTATAACATGAATTTACCATCATAACTGCTGAAGTTGCGCAGAGACGTTACCCACCCTCAGATGTGATGGATACCATCACTGCTATGTGAATAAAAGCAGGAGAAAACAATTCTTTAAGTATTTAGAAATTACCATCAGAAAAGAAGCGTTAAAGCACCTGACATGCTTCTACCAAACCAAAACAGAAGCAACACCTTTTTTGTCTGAAATGCACACTATGCCATATCATGACCCAAGTCTGATGAAATGATAAATCTGGGCAAGCCTCCTTAAGAGCATACAGCTTTGCACACCTGCTTTCTCTTGGTTGCAGTACAGTAAACACTAGGAGCGCTTTGAGTGTCTAGGAGAGAGGCAGGACAATTTCATACAACTGGATCCTGATTTTTATTTTAGTTTGTTGAACATTTATTCATTCACAGAAAAGCAAACAGGGACATACGTAAGCTGTTTTCTACCAAATCACTCAACATATTTCTCCTATACAATAATCTTTGGTTTTGGCACAGTGGTAAGTTTCCTTCTTTTGAGTTTGGTTTTTTTTTTTTCAGGTCCATCTCTGTGTGCAACATTGAGCCAAGTAAAATAGGTACAACAACATCCCTCCTCATGGCTACAGTTTGATTCTACCCTTTTACACAGCAATGAAATACCTTTCTCTGTGCACGCATGAGACATTGCCCCCAAGCTGTCCCGAAATGGTAATTTTCTTCATCAGTTACAACTTTCCATCAACTTTAACCAAAACTCACCACTGGATGCAGGCAGCATAAATCCTTTTGCTGTTCAGCTTTTCATACCCTCTACCACCACATCGCATGAAAATCTTTATTCTTTCCTGTTACTAAGTTTTCCAAGTGTGCAATACCTGAAGTTTCTCTTCACCCTCTAAATCAGCCTCACCCGCGCCTGTCCTAGCAAACACATGTGAGCACGCATCCTTTACACTGAACCACACGTGTAGAACACCCCACTGCCAACACTGGCACCAGAGCTATTTATTTCAGTACTTTGCTTTATGTTTCTGAACAGCTTTTAAAAACAGTAGCGGAACATCATCCCTAATGCCACAGTGAAGTTCCTTTTACACTTTTTTTGTGCACAGGGGTAGTTTTGGGGAAGATCTGTGGTTGACCCAGGGCCTAGCAGGGCATCTGTGAACTGCACAAGGCAGGTGCCTGGTGCCTTCACCTCCTCCACCAACTACTCAGAGGCAATTACCAGAATTGGTTAAAACCAAAGAGCTACACTTTAACCTGTCTGAACACCTGACATAAAAGCACCCATCCAGGTGATTTACTGGGTTTTAATTTCACTTTTTACACTTTTATCAGTCACGAAGAACTGCTGCAAAGCCAGTAACGCTCCATCGCCCTCCCCCGTAACGCCCAAGGCGAGGAGAACCAGCCTGCACGGCCACCCTCCTCTTCCTCCACCTTCCCCCGCCACGGCGACCCTCCAGCACCACTGTCCCAGAGTCCCGGCCACCTGAGCATCTGGCAGGTGCGGTTCACGTCCGGTCATGTTCTCTTTGAAGCAAATCTGTCTGACAGCCCCACAAAGACCCCGCCGCTTCTCCGGCTTCTCCCATCTACGGCTTGAAGGCAGGCAGGCAGCCACCGAGCAGCTCGGGTCCCGGCTCCTTCCCCTTCGCCCCCCGCTCCCCAGCTCTCAGAGACCCGCAGCCTGCTCTCAGAACGAACGGCGCTAAAGCCGGTTTTCGGGTAATTCTCTCAATTTCAACGCTCTCGGCGGTCCAGTCACGGGCTTCCCCGTTTCTCACCGGGCAGGAAAATAATCATACGTACTCCCGAAGTTGCACCCGGCCGCCTCAACTCCGGCGCGGCCACCCGCCCATTGTCTGCCGCACCGGCGCTCCGAGACACGGTTTGGGGAGAAACGATC
>VXBZ01002540.1:111061-182379 GCA_013399135.1 Heliornis fulica | reverse complement strand
TCTATGATTCTATGAATTCTATGCAAAACAAACACTGCAATCTGTACCTATGACATCATCATGGACTGTGTCTGGATGCTGCAAATTATATAATTTTTTTAGTCTTCTAGAGGGAGAGGCAGAAGGGAGGACAGAAGCCTTCCAGATACCTAAAGCACTTGGTCAGTGAAGGAGGCCAGAAGAAGATGGGATGGGTTAGTCTGAGGAGACTTGGGTAGAGAAGAGAATACTGGGCTTCAGACAGGCAAATATGGGGCAAATGGAAGGGCTGTTCCCCATGTCCTCTGTGGATGGGACTACAGATTAGAAGTAAAAACTGCAATTAAGGAGATTGACCTCAGACACCACGAGAAAATTAATATAAGTAAAGCCCTAGAGAGAAAGTGGTGGTTGTGCAATGCTGGTGCTGGAATTAAACACGCCAAACAGCTTCGAGAAGTGTTTGTACAGAGCATTACAGGAACAGCTACTTTGAGAGCACAAGTGGGCTTAGCACCTTCTCTAGATCCTTCAACTCTAATTCAGGTGAGCCTATACTTCACACATCTTCTGTTCTCCAGGCATGCTCAATTCTTTCCTGGTCCCTGCAGCCAACCTCTGCCAGATGAGCAGGCTTGTTCTGCCAGAAGAGGTGTATTTATGCACTTTTTGATGATGAATTTCACATCTTGCAAGCCTCACCCTTGCAGAGGTGATAAATGTAACCAAGCTTTAACTTACTGTATTTATTTATTTATTCCCCCATTATTTTACATGCACACACCCTCACACCCCCACACCCCACCCCTCCTCCAAGAGTTAGCAACGACTGGCTTTGTGACTGATATTCATCCTCAGGGCTGCAGAACACAGAGCAGGTTCCCTCTAAATTTCCACTTCAGATACCCAGCCCTGATAAGCCTTTTGCTTGTACTATCTCTCCCCAGCAATGACACCCAAGCAAGGGCCACGCTGAAGCTAAGAGGTGGATGGAGTATTTTCAGGGGAGATACCAGTAGTCTAAAACCATGTGGGCAAGTGCTTTTCTCTGGCTAAATTTCTGGCTCCTCTGTGCATTGTGTGATGCCTTAAAGTTAGGGCTACAAATAAGGTTATGGGGCTAGAACATCTCTCTTACAAAGAGAGGCTGAGGGACTTGGACTTTTTCAGCCTCGAGGAGAGAAGCCTTCAATGTTTATCAACGCTTATAAGTACTTGAGGGGTGGGTGCCAGGGGGATGGGGTCGATCTTTTTTCAGTGGTGCCCAGTGACAGGACAAGAGGCAATGGGGATAAACTTGAATATAGGAACTTCCACCTAAAGATGAGGAGGAACTTCTTTACTGTGAGGGTGATGGAGCACTGGAACAGGCTGTCCAGAGAGGTTGTGGAGTCTCCTGCTCTGGAGACATTTAAAATCTGTCTTTTGCAGCCTCCTCAAGGTGATCCTGCTCAGGCAGGGGGGTCGGACTAGATGACCTCCAGAGGTCCCTTCCAACTCCTGACACTTTGGGATTCTGTGATTTCACAACCTTTGTATTATACAGGCAGCGTTCTCACCAAAGAAGTAATGTTCTGCTCTCTTGTGAACAACAAAGTGACTAGGAGCTGTCGTAAGAGCATGTCATGTTCTTCAGGCTCTTTGCAAGAGAAGGCATACCTAATTTTAGCTTAAATGGATGCTAATTTGGCATGCAGATTTGAATAGCTGAGATACATTCTTGGCTTTTTGACATTAAAATATATTAAGTGACAAGTCCTTTTTGAATACTGTTATTTTCTGACAGGTTCTTTCTCTATAGCATCTAGTGATAAACCTCTAGTGCGTAAGAGTCCTGAATGTGCAGGAAGTTGCGCTGAATGGTCTAATAGGTCATTTTCTGGTTTATGTGGTAAAAATAGAATAATAGCAACAATGGTTGCAAAACATTCCTACCCTGGCTGAATCAGCTGGCTTTCTCTTTATGGGTTGGTTATTCACTGAGCAATAAGCATTCATGGATTTTTTTCAGGAAAGATACAATGCAGAATTTGTCTAGAGCAAAATTAAACAGGACAGGCAGCCTCATCCTACAGCAGATCACAAAGGACTGAATTTGAATGACAGGCTTGAGTGACAGCCTAAGTACACCTGACAACTGCAGATGTCATCAGATTCTTCAACAGCAATTCTAAAGGCTTCTTACTGTATGTTCTTGAGCCTTTTCTGTGTTAAAAATCCCATATTAAAGGAGAACAGCTTACTGATTCCACTATACCAGAGAAACATTCAATACCTGGTTTGACTCAGATGATACTTTTCACTGTTGCTCTTGTCCCCCACATTGTTGGATGTACAGAGGGTCAAATGTAGATTTGTGTCTAGACCAGCCTTTGCAGCTCAGCCTTCAAAAGCATGAAGCATCCAACTTCAGTTCCTCAGGAGGAAGGAGAACCTACAATTCCTGTGCCATGGCTCAGCAGAAGCCACTGGCTCTGTAGACACATCACAGAAAAATATTGTGGAACACTGACAGCATGCAGCGCTGCGGTCATCAAGGAAGTTCTGTACCTGTGCTGGCAACAGGAGCTCCAAGGCAAACAATAATCCCAGTCTTTGTGTGAAGCCTCTCCTGCTCTTACATAAACACATACATACTCATGCTACTAAACTTATTTCCCCCCATGCCGAGGGACCTGCTGCCCACTTTCCCTCCAGTTTGCATAGTCTCCCACACACTGTGGACTTCTGTAGTCCCTCCCACTTCTCTCCTCGTCCTCTGCCCATGTCAGCAAGGCTGATGCCAAAGATGGTCTCAGCCAGACAGGGAATGCAGGGTGGTCACCATGCTCCCAAGAACAGCAGGAAGTTAAATGGGAAGTCTAAGTTAAACCTGGTGGAACAGGGTGACTTGTCTCTCTAACATTCCTAACATTGTTGTCACATTTAACTGTGACTCTTAAATATGGGGGATCCATGACCTCCAGAGGTCACAGAACATTAGGACTTGGAAGGGACCTCGAAAGATGTAAGAAGTTTCTTACATCTTCTCACACCCTTCTCTTGTGGCACAATGTGGCTGTTTGCTTTTTTCTCTCTCTAAAATGTGATTCCCAGAGGCCTGTGACCAGTGCTAATAGTAAACAGGAAGGAGCAGTGAGGAATAGGAGGGCAGGGAGCACCCCATGCCTGCATGACAACTCCGGGGCATGGTGACCCAATGGACAGCCAGCCCAAGCTGCAAGACCTCCCATACACCCTGGCAAACATGTTGCCCCTCGAGACCCTGCAGCCACCAGCACGTGAGACCACTGGAGCTTCCCTGGGTGGTCAGAGTGGGGAAAGGAGGAAGGCAGACGTCTAAACCTTCACTCTCATGGAGCTCACCACTGTGTCCCTGTTTGGTGTGAGAAGGATCCCAACAAGAAGTGGAGTACACTCTCATCTAGGCTGTTTCATCTGTCTGTGTGTGTGGTACCACACACTGAGAAGGCCAGAAAAATTAGGTGAGTAAATGAGCCAAAAACTAATTGCCAAGAACCCGCTGTTACTTGAGTTTCAGAGCAGCTGGTGAAGCAGCAGCCATTTCTCCTTCACCAAAGAAGAGCCTGACATGGCATCCACTCTCCCTGAACTGTCTGTGGGGTTCCTAGGTTGGCAGTTCCTCTTCATTCACAGCAGAAATGTCAGTAAATAGGACGTGATCAGTTTCTGATCCCCAGGATTGCCTTTGGAGGCAATTAAGACAACGGCAGTTCAATGCCAGCCATCCATGTATGCTTCAGCAGCAGCTGCCAGCCCATTAGCAACTTCAAATATGCTGACTTTCCTTTGAAGCTGTAGTGGGTTGACCTTGGCCATGTGCCCACCAAGCTGCTCTGTCACTCCCTTCCTTGGTAGAACAGGGAGGGGTGAAAATAAGATGGAAAAAACCCTCATGGGGCAAGATAAAGGCAGTTCAATAACGCAAAATCAAAAGGCTGCCCATGGAATCAAAGGAAAAACAAAAGATTATTCTCTACTTCCCATCAGCAGGAGATGTCTGGACACTTCCCAGGAAGCCAGGCTTTAGTATGTGTAGCAGTTGCTCGGCAAGACAAATTGGAAGTGACAAATGCCTCCCTACCTCCTCCTTTCTCTCAGCTTTTACTGCTGAGCAGCCATTGTGTGATATGGGATACCCCTCTGGTCAGTTGGGGTCAGCTGTCCTGGCTGTGTCCCCTGCCAAGATCTTGCCCACCCCAGCCTACTGCTGAGGGGGAACATGGGACAGACAGCCTTGGTGCTGTGCCAGCCCCGCTTAGACGTGGCCACAGCACCGGGGTGCACCAGCACAGTGCTGAGGGGCTGCTGAGGGGAGAAGTAACTCCATCTCAGACAGACCCAATATACAAATGAAGGTGGAAGGTTTTTTCTACTTAGCTAATTTAGCCTGGGACACACTGCTGGTGTTTTAGGTGAGGTCCTCTGCAGCCTTGGTAAGCTGTGCACATGTCCAGTGTCCCGCTGCACTGCATGGGCTGTGACATAGCCGTGCTCAACTCATCGCTCGCAGTGCTGCAGGAGGTAGGAAGCCAAATAGGCTTTCACTGCCTGGTGTTGCTGTGAGTGACATGAGTATGAGGCAACTTTCGGATGATACACCAGGATACTTTCCTAAAACCAGCCAAAGGGCCACATGAAGGACAAAGGTTCTTGCAAGTCGGTGTGCTGGTGTAACAGGCTGACTGTTTACAGGACAGGCTCAGAAATGGGATCTCCTAGAGCTAAACCCCAGGGAAGGCACAGGTGATCCTGTCCTGTCCTGCCCCATGGATCCAGAGCCTGAACTCTCCTGGGGGAATACTGCCATGCAAACCAGTTTCAGACTGGTTGCTTGCAAAGACTTGCTCTTGAAATCATGGCAGAGGAGGAGCAGCAACCCAGGGCAGAGAGAAATGTGGACTCCTTTCCTCTTCCCTCCTACCCTTCAAGGGTTAAGCTGAGTAACTCCTTGGGAAATAAAAGTCACTCTAACATAGAGTAGCAACACAAGTGCCTGAAAAGAGGCACCCAGTGCCATTTTATATACTCAGGAATATATAACCTATCTGCAGACGGACTGGTAGAAGATAACAGAAGACCTATCTCCTTTGGGAGCTGGTGGATGTCAGGGGAAATATCCCAACATCAATCGGGGTACAAAGCACCCATGTATATCTGTAAGTCCCAGCTTTAAGTTTGTTTCTGATTTTTGGAGCTAAATCTTCACAGAATAACAGAAGATTAGGAGTTGGAAGGAACCTCAAAAGATCACCTAGTCCAACCCCTCAGCCCGAGCAGGATCACCTAGATTAAATCACACAGGAACACGTCCAGATTGGTCCTGAATGTCTCCAGAGAAGGATTCTGGGCAGCCTGTTTCAGTGCTCTGGATTCCTCTGGATCCTGCCCCAAGAGGTTACCAGTCCAAATCAGGAAACCGTTTTGCTATGATGAGGCTTCTGGACCGTGAATATGCATGAGGTGATGCAGATATGTCTTTGAGATCTTGTTCTCACGTGGTGCAGAGAAAACATTCCTATTTGTTCTTTTACTGTACTCCTGAGGCAGACTTACAAAGATGTAGGGTAATTATATCAGAGCACATTTTTCAATTAGAACATCATTATTATCTCACAGAAAATAACTAAATTATAACATTTTGTTCCACAAGTCTGCAAACACTTTTTCAATTGTCATCAAAATAAGAGTGGGGTTTCTGTAGACATTTCTAAGAGTGCAGAACTAAATGGATAGCAAGTCTGATGCTACTTCAGATCTATTCTCTTAGTAGGGTAAGGTCTGATGGATAGTTGTAAATGAAATTGATCAAATTATCTCTTTACTTGGCATGACTCTTGCTATTCTTCTCACTCTTACAATCTCTTAACCATCAAAAAATAAAGTCCCAAAGATATCTAGTAACTGTGGTCACACTAATGGAAAATTTAACATGTGTGAAAACTGTAACAGACACATGCAATACTTAAAGAAGTGCTGTCCTTATGGCAGCTGGGCTCTGATGCCCACTGGTGACATTGGCTGGTTGGTGACCTCCAGTGATGTAATCATAGAATCACAGAATCTCCTGAGTTGGAAGGGACCCATAAGTATCATCAAGCCCAACTCCTGGCTCCACACAGGGCCAGACAAGTCAGAGCATGGGACTGAGTGCATTGTCCAGACGCTTCTTGAACTCAGCCAACCTCGGTGCTGTGATCACTTTCCTGGGGAGCCTGTTCCAGTGCTCAACCACCCTCTCAGTAAAGAACCTCTTCCTGATGTCCAGCCTAATCCTCCCCTGACACAGCTTCTTACTGTCCCCTTGGGTTCTATCACTGGTTGCCAAAAAGAGACTGGCATCCACCCCATCTCTCCCCCTTGTCAGGAAGCCATAGATTCTGATGAGGTCTCCCCTCAGTCTCTTCTCCAGGCTGAACAAAACAAAGGAAGTTTTATGAAGTTTCAAACCATTGATTGAAAGTCAAGTGATGCTGGGTGGAGCTGAGAAGTGTCACTGTGTCCCTGGCACAGTCTGATCCAGGACTGGTGCTTTGCTTCATTTTCATGCTGGCTGTTTCCAAAGAACACCCCTTGATGGGCTAACTCCCAGCTCCCACCTGAGTGTCAGGAAACCGTCTGGAAGACACGAACAGCACTTAATGCTAAATGTTAGACACATGCTTAGATTGTGTCATTACAGTTGTATGTCTAAATTTGGCACATGATGCAAATGCTACTGTATCTTGTGTTATTTGAATAAAACCAAGTGATGGAGCTAACAGATACAGCCAAGTCCAGATGGTTTACAAAAGGAAATCTGTGTTACTAAATCGACCTAGAAGCTTGCTTTAGAAGAGTAGCCTGAGTTTTAGGTGGGTTACTCCTACCAAAGTAATTGGGAAGAAGTGGTGAATGACTGGATTTGAAAATCAGGAGTGCCTTTATAACAGGTATTTTAACCTGGATTTATGTTCCCAGTCTTCAAAATTTTGCTGAGTTGAATTTCTTCTCTGTGAAAATGTGCAGTATATAAATTATATAGACTGTAGACGCATTTAGTGTAACTAAGCCTGATACTGCAAGATGTGAAGGAGGTGCTTTCCTGACAGAAGAAATTGTCCCTACTTTTCTGTTGAAGTTATCTTAAAATTTAGAGGAAGCTCCTTAGTTTCTGTTGGTTGTAGAGTGCTTTTCTGGGTCACAATGGGGTCTCTGTTTGTGGGACCTTATGCCACATTCATCTCAGTTTAGCCATTTGATGACAAGAGCAACTATCTAGTTAGGAACTGAAGATGTGCAGGGAGAATAAGATACTTTGAGGGTTACTGTACAAGAAGCCAAGATTAAAAGCATCATGATTGCTAGAAGACAACTCTCGGAAATCTCTTCCAGCTTTTACAGACTTTCAAAGGTCGTGATGCTTTAGCTAGAAGCAAATTCTACCAACATCCTTTTAGTAGGATGGTTCTGATGTTTCTAGACTAAAGTTCAGATTCATTATTATTTTTTAAAATATGGGAATACTTCAGATAGAATCTTGTTCATTAAGATAGTTTTGCTGTCCTGGCAAGCCTCTTGTTAATCTTATCAGATGAGATGTTTCCTTCTTTGCAAATGCCTTGCGTTGTGTGAAAAGATTTTCCTCCTTTTCTCAGTTGCTTCATCCCTTCCTCCAAGGGCTTTCTTCTTTCAGAATGCTTTCATGTGCTGCATGTTCCACCTATAGCTCCTTGTTTGACACTATAACTGGAAAACACCAGTAATGGAAATAATACTATTTCATCAAATACTTTCTGAGCTTTAAGGAAAACCACATGGCTTTTCTAGACAAGAGGTTTTGGTGACACAAGTGTAGCAAACAGTACAATAAACACTGTGTGTGGCGGTGATGTGGTGAAACCTTTGGGTACAAATGTTTGATATTCCAGCTCTTGCCATTAATCTATGGAGTTGCAGCAGCAGGATATATTGTTTCTTCCTCTTCTGATTTTCTTCAATAGCCTCTTTCCTCCTCTCAAAGTAAATTGTGTTGTCAAAGAGGACAAAGGGGGTCTTTCAGCTTTCAATTCTTCATCCTTTGCTATTTCAACACAAATTTCCTGCTAAAATGTGGAGACAGATTTCACTAAAAAGTACTTTCAACTTCACCGCTACCAGTATCAGTCTTCCTGGGAAGGACTGGGTAGACAAGTTTGCCCTCTGGCACATCAGTAAAAAAGTCCCATGCTTTTCCTTTCAAGGACAAGGAGTGGGAAGCTCTCAATGGCCCTTCTTGAGAGGAAAGCATGAGCCATCCTTGGGACTTGGACATCTGGATGGATTTATGGATTTGAGCAAGAGGAGGGAAGGTTTAGATTGGGTATCAGGGGGAAGTTCTTCACGGAGAGAGTGGTGAGGTGCTGGAACAGGCTGCCCAGAGAGGTGGTAGAACCCTGGAGGTGTTCAAGGCCAGATTAGATGGTGCCTTGGGCAACCTTATCTAGATGCAGGCCTGGAGGTTGGTGGCCCTGACTGTGGCAGGGGACTTGGAACTCAATGATCCTTGGAGGTCTCCTCCAACCCAGAACATTCTGTGATTCTGTGACCTGTGAGAGTCTTTCTGCATGTTTTGACCAAAGAGGACTTCTGGAAATGCTGCCTCAATGAGATAGTATGAAAACATAAGATGCATTGTGAATGGTGTTGCCATCTGGAATGCTCAATACATGGGGCATGGTGCTTCCCCCAAGGGCTGTGCTGGAGGCACTTGGATCCCAGCCCACATGCAAGGGAACATGACTTGGTTTCAACATCTTCCCCCAGTGTGAGTAGAGTCTCATTTGGGGCATGCTAAGCTTGTGCACAAGGAGCTGCTGCTCACCAGGCAGGTGCTGGGAACTTGCTTGTGTTTCTACACTCCATATGAATGTCTTGCTTGGACACCTTGTCCTCCTCTGTGCCATCCACAGTCAACCTTTGAGCATAGTGCCATCTTGTGAGACTTAAGATATTCATGCAACACAAACAAATAATGTCATAGTTCACTCAAAAACCCCTTGGGACAGTAAAATGTAAAAGTAGACTTAAATGCTAGCAAACCTGTGAAACAGATTTTCAGCAGGAGAAGCAACTACAGGCCCAGAATTTGACCAAAACTGGATGAGTGAGTTTTCTTGCTCAAGTATCATCCAGAGGCCAAATTTCTTACAGCTCCAAGCTGAGTTGGCTCCTAATCCAGCTTTCATCCACTGAAACTAGGTCTAAAATTCAGGTCGTGGGCACCTGAAGCCCAGGATACAGATTTTCTTGAAGAGACCAAAAGGGAGTCAAAAACATTGGATTTGTTATGCCATGCCAATACTGCATCTGCTGCCTGGAGAGCTTCTATGACCTCCTCTTTTTGGAAGAAGGTCTTGGGGTCTCCAGGGAATCCTCCTGGGCTCTTACTCAACTAGAAAGTAGCCTGGACTGAAACACTGCATTTGAAGAAGGTTTTTTTTCTTCACGAAAGGCTTAGATCCTGCTCCAGATGTCTTCTTCTTCAGACATGAGATGATGCTTTGTGCATGCAAACTTGGCTGTGCGAGGCCATGGGGCTGGCTGCCACTGAAACACCATTCTCACACGTGTCCCTTGAGCCCAGGTTCTCACTGTGAACCTTTTGACTGCAGCCTGGCACCTAACCTGAGAGCAGGCGATGGGCATCAGGAGCCAGAGGGGTGACTCCCAGTTTACAGGATATGGAGGGGCTGCCTAAGGCAAGATTTCATCTCCCAAAGCAGAGATATGAATGCAGCACCTAAACACATTTGTAAACAAGCATGAAGGGGAGGGTTATTTCTCATTGCGTGGGGGCTCCAGCACCACACACCTACACCAAACATGACCCTACAGAAGAAACAAAGACAAACTTAATCAACTCCTGCCTGGGCAGACTAGAGGGGTGGCACTGCAACTAGACTGCAGGTATCTAATGAGCTGTCAGCGATGTGCTCATCTACACTCAACATAGCTACCCACATCATAGTGCAAACTGAGCCAATGCAAGAGATGTTCAGGTAAAAAGAAGCTTTTAGATCTGTTTGAGGTGCCTTTGATCACCCAGAACGTCTCTCCAGGGCTGGCAGATATGAGATGGGACATACAGGAGACTCAGATCTTTCTCCTCTGGTGGCTGCAGGCCAGGCAGGATACCTAGAGCAACCCAGGTCAGATACATTCAGGAAACTAAAGCAAGTATTGCTTTCCCCAGGCCCTAATGGAAATTCATGGGTAGACAACTCCACCAGTGACACCTAGCTCCACATACCTCAGTTCTGCACTGAACTCCACCTTAACTCATTCGCAGTCATATTCTGAGGTATTATTTCTTTGAAATGCCCTTCAGCATCTTTTCTTGTTATCACTCACTGTAATTTCTCTTCACTAAACACATGGTTCTGTTTGCTATGAGTTACGGCTACAAAAAGAGGATTTTGGTCTGCGCTTCTGGAGGTTCTGTTCAACAGGTAATATGTCAAGTACAGTTTGCTATCTTCCAATTGAGGAGGAGAAATGCCCTGACAGGTGGCAAACCCCATATTTTATGAGTGAGAAAATAAAATAAGCCAACAGAAAATTCACAATGTTTTCTTCTGTTAGCAGAACAGTACATTTTATTATGGCTGTATGCGATGGGAATATTACCTCTGATCTGCAGAAGTGCAAATTAAACTGCTGATTTAGATTATCATATTTCATGCACAGTAACTTTACAGGCTTTGGCATTTTTTTTCGTTGTATGTAAAACCTTTATGAGTTATTAACCTTTTTTTTTCAACAGTATTTTAGAAGTGAGAGGTTTATTCCTGCTATTACATTAAAGGAGGCGTTTTGCTGCTAGGAGAGTTTTAAATTGCTGAGCATTTTATTCAGCTGTGATAACTTTCCCTTATACTCTAGCACAAAACACAATTAAGACAGAAATGTTCAGTAGTTTTATTATGCCCTTGTGTGAGGAGATAATCTTTCCTCCTCCACTTAATTTTTCAGGGATTCCCAAAGGATTTTACAAACCATGTATTTGTCTAGCATGCTCTGCAGTGGCATAAACAAAGAATACAGGGATCTCAGTGGGGCTGTGCCTTTTATACTTTTAGTAATTCCAGTTTCTCTTCTTGCAAGTTTCAAGAACACTGGAATAATCTGGTTAATATTCTTGCCTTATGGGTAAATTTTGCTCACATTAATTTGGACTATTTGTTACTTCGGTGGGTGAGCAGGGCAACAGAAGTCTGGAGGTTTTTTAATTAACAGATTTATTATTTCAAGGAAAATTTTCTTAGCACACAAAATCACAGGGGTTCACTTCCTGAATTACCAGTGGGAAACAATCTCTGATGAATGTCATTCATTGGAATGGGCTGCCCAGGGAGGTGGTTGAGTCATCATCCCTGTATGTCTTTGACAGATAGATGAGGTGCTTAGTAGAGAACAGGTATGGTTGGACTCGATGATCTCAAAGGTCTTTTCCAACCTTGTAATTCTGTGATTCATTCAGTAAAAATGAAGTAGAGCTTGAAGTAAAGCTTCTTTCTTTTCTTTCTTTCTTTCTTTCTTTCTTTCTTTCTTTCTTTCTTTCTTTCTTTCTTTCTTTCTTTCTTNTCTTTTCTTTCTTTCATTCTGTCTTTCTGTCTTTCGTTCTTTCTTTCTTTCTTTCTTTCTTTCTTTCTTTCTTTCTTTCTTTCTTTCTTTCTTTCTTTCTTTCTTTCTTTCTTTCTTTCTTTCTTTCTTTCTTTCTTTCTTTCTTTCTTTCCCTGTAGGAATCTGACAAGTATTCCTAAGGAGGTTATTTCATCACTAACATTTCCCTTTGGTTTTAGCCTGCTTTCCTATGGAAACATGATGCATGCATTAGTAGCTCTGGGTCTTGCCATCAGCCTATTTGCTGATTTTGATTGAATTTGTTAGAATAACTGAAGACTCAGCAAAACAAGCAAATGAGGTGAGATCATAGAGCCCACCACCCTGCCTTGGACAGTGCCTACAGACCCAGGGAACCTCTCCTGTTACTTTCCAAGGATTATTCTGCTCCATCCAGGGCTGTAGGCTTGCCGATGTCCTCGGACACAGCTGGTACCTTTGTGCCTCATAATCTACTCTCCTGCAGAAACAAGGCCAATCTGATTCTGCTCTGCTTGTGTGTTGCATATTTAAATTCGAAGAAGAGACCTTCTAAATAACCCAACTGAGGGAAAGCTGCAACGCCAGCACTTATCCCTTACTGGACTTTAATAAAGTTACTCTACCCATAGATTATCCAGCACATTTTGTCCTTTGTCTCTCTATTCCTTAGGCCTAGATTATGCTATGATAAATTGTTTTGAATAAGGAGAAGCATGAAACAGACAGTCTGATATGTCCTCATTTTCTGCCTTTCCTCTTGGGTACTGGCTAAGTAAACTGCCAGGAAGACCAGCACGTAAACCCCCCTTCCCCGAGACAGTCTTGCAAGAAGACATTGGGGAACTGAAACACCCGCAGCAGCAGGCTTCAAGCAGTTCTGTAATCTCCTGTGACAGCCATACAAAAACATCTCCTTGGTGATGTGGATGAAAAGCAAGCACCTAGTCTGATCTCGGTGTGTGTTGGCAGGTGAAAGGGTTTCACAGAGTCTGCCCTGCACTGAGCTGGAAGCTTCCAGATCAACCCCGGAGACGGAGATGGTCACCCATGGGCTCTATGGACTGGGCATTGCAGTGACTCGCTGCAGCAATAGCACTTCAGGGTCCAGCTCCCTGCAGTTTTCCTTTAGAATCACCAGAATCAAGCAGTTTAATGGTACCTCAAAGTGTCAAAGTTGACACCAGCTACACTTGCCACAGGGATTTCTTGATCTCCACTCTTGTTTTTGCCATGATCTTCTTGTGACATTTGACTGTTATATATTAAAATGCTGGTAAGTGGGTATTGATGGTTGCATTCCCCTGCGTAAGCAGGGTATTTCTCAGCAGATAAGTGTTTTGAGTTTGGGGTTTTTTTGCCTCAAAGAATGGAAGAAATGAAATATACACTGAATTTCTTTCCCATGGGCTGTTTACATTTTGCTACACAAAGATAATTTACACAAGCAATGTAACCTTTCTGATTACATACAGCATTTGAGAAAACAGTCAGACTCTTACAATTTGAAAAGAACTAAATAATGTAGGAGGTGGGGAACTATTTTAATGTCAGCTTTGACTTCTGAGTCACCAGGTTAGGAGAAAGCCCTGTGGCAAAAGTACTTCCACTATATGAGGGGTGAAAATAAACTGAAAATCAACGCAAGCTGGAAAGGCAAGTCAGCATCTCTACAGGGCCCTCTCCCCCTCCACGCTGATCATTAAGCAGCCAGGAAAATCCAGGGTGAGGTGCCACTGCTTCCAAAAAGGCACCCTGTGAAAGAATACCAAATGTGTGTTAGGGGGGGATGTAAAAGTTCCTCCTGGGCTGAGAGGGGGCCGATGTTTGGGGAGACAATGCTCTGCCTTGTGCTTCTGGTGGCACTGTCACAGAGTCCCTTTGCTCAGCTCAGCTCGGTGGCCTCAACAGTTACAAGGAGATCAGTGCACAAGCCATAAGGCTGTAGGTGGGGATGTGGGACCACTGTGTTATGAGTGGGGTGTCACAGACACCCCAAAGCTTGCCTCAGAGCTTTGTGGAGGGTGAGAAAAAGCACCCCAAAAGGAGGCAGTGACATCAGAGGTAATTAAAATTGTTGTTGATGTCCCATGCTACGCACTGTCCTGGGAACAACTGCGGGAAAAGCAGCTTTATCCACTAAGAGAGAGAGCTTCATTAGACCAGAGCAAAGAACTAGGACTACATAAAGCCACTGTCCGGTTTGGCCACCCCACCAGCGTGTATCAGTCTCTTCCTGCTGTCTCTCTTCCAGCACCTGTAGAGACCATCAGAGTCTTCCAGAGGTGTCATATCATTTTCCTCATTGTCTATACAGAGTATCTGGGTTCTCTGTTTAAGTGTCCAAATAAACTGTGTCCTAAGTGCAATGAATAAAAGCCTTAATCTCACTCTTTGCTTTGCTGTTGAACTTCCTCAACCAAAATTTTCCAGCCTTTCAGCCTTGGCCTTGAAGACACATTAGCAAATTTTCTCTTTTTCTCTCTGAAATTGTCTCTAGCTGCAGATTCAGTTCTGATTGCAATTCTACCCCGTTTGCTGCTGCTCAACATTCTGCATCTAACACCTTCCCTAGGGGCTGCTGCTACCTCTTTGCACGGAGCTGATGGCTCATGGAAGTGCCAAGCCATGGATGTGGGAGGGCAGACCCCTTTTTTCTTTTTGATCCACTGCTTTCAGTGCTGATATTTCTCACCATTTTCTAACAAAACATTCAGTGATATTCCCATAGCGCCGTGCCATGCGGGAGGTCTCCTCAAGCCACGAAGACCTCTCTGAGGCCTCATGTCATGTGTGAAAGATGTGACCTAAAGAGCCAAACCAGGTAAGCAAAGGCTTTGATTGCACCACATTTTATATGTTAAAACCCTTCGTTTGGACGGAGCTGGCGTGGGGCAGGCAGGGCTGCAGGTGTGGTACAAGTCTCTCTGTTGCCTGGTGTTACCTGTGCTCAGAACAGGACTGTCCAGTCCAGGGGATGAAGCAGTGAGGAAGAGTACAGGTGTTTCACCTCTGTCACTCTGCTAGGCTATGGATAACTGGCAGTCACATAACCACGTGGTCGGTGCTTTTTCCAGTGCATGTGGTCATGCAGCTGAGAAAAGCCACATGGAGTATGAAAAACAGTATGAAAAACAGCATGTGCTTGTGTTTGTGCATGTGCAGATATATTCTGCTGACTCAGCAGCATGCTAAGTTCACCATTGGACACTATCATTTTCCTTCCCTCAGCTGACCCCAGCGTGGATGCCCTTTTCTTCATGCAAGACCTTTAGCACTGGGGATGATATTGGCAACGAACTGTGCAAACCTGAGAGCCGAAGGCAGAACTGTTTCCTCCAGAGCCGGAGCAGGCACTTTGTCAGCTCCCTGACGATGACTAACGCAGCAGGTCAACTTTCCTTTCCTTGCAGGGCCTTTCTGAAAACATTTGAAATACACATCAGCCTTTATTAATGCTGTCACTCCTCCCCGCAGAGCTGCTCTCCCTGAAACCCGCTTTCCCTCATGGAGAAACAAGAGTTTTCTGGAAAGTGATGTCACATAACAAACTGACTTTTGCCCAGGTGACACAAGACATAGAAACTAGCCAAGAGTTAGGGGCACATATATGTGGCAGTTTGCAAAAAGGTCTGACTGCATCAGGCCAAGTGCAGAGCTCTGCACCTGGGACTTAACAACCCCAGGACGCGCTACAGGTTTGGGGAAGAGTGGCTGGACAGCTGTCAGTCAGAGAAGGACCTGGGGGTGTTGGTTGACTGCAGACTGAATATGAGCCAGTGGTGTGCCCAGGTGGCCAAGAAGGCCAATGGCATCCTGGCCTGTATAAAAAACAGTGTGACCAGCAGGTTTAGGGAGGTGATTGTGCCCCTATAGTCAGTATTTGTGAGGCTGCACTTCGAGTACTGTGTCCAGTTCTGGGCCTCACGCTACAAGAAGGACATCGAGGTCCTGGAATGTGTTCAGAGAATGGCAACCAGGCTGGTAAAGGGTCTGGAGGGCGAATCTTATGAGGAGCAGCTGAGAGAACTGGGGTTGTTTAGTCTGGAGAAGAGGAGGATGAGGGGAGACCTTATCACTGCCTATAATTATCTGAAAGGAGGTTGTAGAGAGGTGGGTGATGGTCTCTTCTGCCAAGTGACAGGTGATAGGACAAGGGGAAATGGCCTCAAACTGCACCAGGGCAGGTTCAGATTAGATGTCAGGAAGAAATTCTTCACTGAAAGAGTTGTGGGGATGTGGAACAGGCTGCCCAGGGAGGTGGTTGAGTCACCATCCCTGGATGTATTTAACAGATGGGTAGATGAAGTGCTCAGGGATATGGTTTAGGAGATGACAGGTGTGGTTGGACTTGATGATATAAATGGTCTTTTCCAATTCTGTGATTCTGTGAATCCTAAGGGTGGGAAATTGGGCAAAGAACAAACCAAGTACTTACCACTCACTAGTGCTTTCTGATTTATTTTTTTATATAAAACAAAAGACTGAGAAAGAATTTTTTTTTTTTTTCTCCCCCGGTACAGTCACAGATGTGTGGGGTCCTTTGCTTCCCCCTGCTGACACCCTGAAATGGCGCAGGGTGGGCTGTGGCTCCAGCCAACCGTGGGAGTGGGAAAACTGATGAGGATGGGCTCTGCCTGCAAGCGCTCCCGCATCCCACAGCTCCCACGGTGCTGCTGCCGAGAGCTCTGCGAGCGGGTGGACAGAAAGAATAAGAGCAACCGATCACCCTTCCCCTGCACCCCACTGCCCACAGAGAGGGTCCCAGGGAGCTGAGCGTGGCTCTGAGGTCCCACCAGAGAGGAGTCTCCCAGCTGGATTTCACGGAAGGTTGGATTTTGCAGGTCCTCTGCCCGGTCTCCCACACGCACAGGTGAACGGATTCAGCACTCTCAGGTAAGAGGGGTTTGCTGGGAAGAGGATGATGTGCCAGGATAAAAGCCTGGGCTTTGTGGTTTGTGGGGCTTTGTTGTTTGTTAGGAGTCCTCTGAAAGAGGACTGTGCTCTGAATACTTCAGGAAAATAAAAAGACACCATTCTGTCTAGCAGTTTTTAGAGAAGAAACCTCGCTCTGGAAGGGCTTACTGGCCCAGCAGGACCCCGCCAGTCAGGAGCCGTTCAGTGGGAACCAGAGCTTTAAGAAGCCCCCGTGACTCTGTGCCTTCTGTGGTCGCCAGTGCAGAGTCAGGGACCTGCAGCTGGGAGAGGGCAGAGCTCAGTTTGAGGACACTGAACACCGTAGGACAAGTGTGAAGTGGCCGTTGTTTAGGCTGACATGCAGCGTGAAGTTGCCTTTTGGCTTCGCCTTGGGCCGGGGATACAGCAGTATCCTTTTGACTGGTGTTATCTAAACGTTTAGGATGGTAATAATGAATAGAAAAATAGTTCAAAGCTAAAAGTGCCTGAAATAACAAAGGAACTCTGAGTTACAGCAGAAGGCAGCAATGTGGGACACAGCACCAGTGCCAGGCAGGCAGCAGCCAGCACTTGAGGCAAACTTGGCCACAGGCAGAGAAAGCTCTGACTGGGGAAGTGCTGGACAGGCTCAGGGAGGTATGGGGTACTGTGGCTCTGCTGTGACTGGGTTGTGACCTGTCAACCCAAAACCACCTTTGTGGAAAGGTCTCAGCCTCCTTCGAGGGGCTCAAAAGGTTTTTCCCTCCTTGCTGGCTCTTGTAACACAACAGCAGGTCCCTTCACCTTGGAGAAACGACCCCAGGGGAGGACTTAATGGGAGGAGGTCTAGAAGTTGGCTTTGGTCTTTATTTTTTAGTTGTGGCTGAGTTTTCCATTTTTCATGTGACTCAACTCACCAGCAAACCAGGAGCAGGCACTGTGTGACAGGACATCCCCCACTCCCCCACCTTTGCATGCTACCACTCTTCACACTACCCCACTAGCTCTTTCCTGTGAGTTTCCCCTCTCTAGCTCAGAACAGTCTCATTCCCCATCTGCCTGGCTTCTGAATTGTACTTCAGCACCCTCATGCATTGGCACACAGAGAAATACTCATCTTTAACACCCACAGCAGCTTCAGCAGAACCTCCAAAGGGCTGGGGGAATGGGGCGACAGCTGTTTATCCAGCAGACACAAAGACATCTCTGAGGGCTTTGTCAGACCTTCAGGAGTCAAAGCCAATCTGTGAGGAAAAACTGAACCCATCTCCTGGTGGTGATGTGTTTGGTGTCTCTGTGTGAACATGGTACGTGTGCAGCCATCATGAATTTGGTTTCTTTCACCTATTATAACTGAACACTCAGAGAGGTTTCACAGTCGTTTCTGGGCTCCATCACTAGATGGTGACATGCTCCCAGATACCGAGTCCTCCTTCAGTTTGTCTTTTTTCCTGTAGTGTAAAATAACAGTAAATTTGGACAAAAAGTATGTTTTATCCTCTGCAGCAATCCCATCCACACCAATTCTGCTCAAGATAATTTGGCATTCAACCAAGTTTTCAAATGGTGTTTGGTTACCACGGTTTCTCTAAGAATTATTGCTATAAAAGTAATTCTAGCCATGAATATTTATATAAAGACTAATATTAGTGATTTCTGTATAATTTAGAACATACTTGTCAGCAGCCAACATCATGCTCAAAATGAATGCCTAGTGGTGCACTTTCTAGAAACAAATCTGCACTGAAAGTTTTGAAGTTTAAAATTAATGTGTCATCTTGCTGTGGAAACTTCAAGTTTCCCCTCTTCCTTCCTGTTTTCCCTGGGCATGCAACAGCCCTCATTCTCTTCCTTGAAATATTTGTCCATAGTTGCAGCCCAAAGGCACAATATTTGTTCTTCTGAGGAAGGTTTGGTGGTCAGGATGAGGAGCATGTGCTCCCCAGAGGTCAGGCACTCACATGCAGTTTCCGTTCCAGTCCATTCTTCAGTATCGATGGAGATGTCCACTGGGATTTGCAGGGCTTCTTACACAGTAGCACCCATCAAATGAGGGTTTTAGAACTGTATGAAGATGAGGGCTGGAGAAGGAGACTTAAATTCATGAGACACTTGATGTGGTGGGTGCATACTAGAAACCTGGATATATATGTTGGTGACTGGCTGTTGGTGACTTGTGCTACATACAAGTGTGTGAGCAGTGGGATGTCAGCAAAAGCCTCAGTCCCTGCTTCTGGCTTGGCTGCTCACCGACATGCAAAGCCAGACCTGCCTCTATTGCTGACATCACTGCCAGGAAACAGAAATTGCAATGCCAACGTGCAACCCCCTTCCCATGCCCCATGGCAGGGGAGGGTCCTGTGCTCCTGCAGCTCCTAGGTCTCATGGGTTTGCGGGGGAGAGCAGGCTCCCAGGGGACTCTGCTCAGCCACATATGGTAGGGCGTAGGATGGGCTACAGAGTGGGGTATGGCCACATACAGGCTGGGTGGTACCAGTCGGTCTCTATCTTCAGTACATCTGGTGTCCTGTGGTACCCAGTAGGCTCTGTGACAGGTTGGGCTCTGCACTGCATGATGAGAAATCCCACTGAGGTGGGTTTCATGACATCTTAGAAAGCCTGAGGCTAAGCTTAAGATGCTGCTTTTCAATGATTAGGAAGTGGAAAGAGGCTAATTTGAGGTATGTGCAGAAATGCAGCTAACCCTGTCCCAGCCTCCTCCACATACAACTTCCTCTACCGGTGTTGGTGACAAAGCCGTGGTGACCCTGGCCAGAGGCTGAGGCTTGGAGCCTGTGTCTGTGTGAGCCTTCCACACCCATCGATGCTGGATGCTGCTTAACTGCCTCGTGCTGTCTGACGCTCAGGCCCTGGATGTCTAGCTGCTTGCTCATCCCTCAGCTCACCCCATAAAAATTCTTCTTTACATAGAGTTACTTTCTAATCCAGCCACTTTTTTTTTCTTTAATCAAAGGCATCTTGTTCTGGGCTCCCTGCGGTTTGCAGTTTTTATTCTATATTCCTCTTCAGAACTCTGCTTGATCTTAAATCTATTTTTGTCCTCTCTCCTTCCCTTTTCTTTAATTTTTTGCTCACTAAATAACCTTAGCAGAGATCTGTCTAGTGAATTTTACCCCTTTTGATGGGTTTTCTTGTAACTGTTAAATACATTTTGTCCTGACCAACCCCAACCAAAGTCAGGATAGAGCCTTTTATGGTTTCCAGGAAGCCAGCATTAATTATTAGTATTAATTAATGCTCCTCCCCTGGCCTTCCTGTGACCCTAAAGCTCTAGCCCAGGCAGCAGGCAAGCTCAAAGCTGCTGGAAGACATACCTGACCCTGGGCATGCCACACTGATGGCTGCTGTCCGGATCTGTGGATGCTCCGAGGATTTCTGAGGGTAGTGAAAGCCTGCCAAAGTGTGGGAGTGACTCTGACTCGAGATATTTAGTAAGTTAAAGACACTTTTCATAACCATATCCATTTCTGTATCCTCCAGACACCCCAAAAGGCTCTCTGCAATGACTGCCGGCCTGGAGAAAGCCTGCCACCGGTGCATATCTAAAATCGCCAGCAATGGTAAGGCAGATCTGGTAGCAACCCCATCCCATATTTAAACAGCCCTGTCATGAAGCCAGGTACATAAAGATGATCCCAAGTCCCACCTGAATCTCTCACTGAAGGTTCCTTTTCTTCCCACCTTAGGGAGGGATTTCCTTTTGGGTGCTGATGGAGAGCACAATGGTCAGTCTATGCCAGCAGCGCCTGCCTGACACAGTATTTGGATCATACCAGACCAGTGAAAACTTCAAACAAATACAAATACCAAGTACCTAAATATGTCCTGCAGCAGTCAACCTAAGCAATATAATGTGTTTGTCTCCTGTCTCAAATGGTACCTGACACCAGGCCAGCAGAGGTATCTGCTGGGAAAACCGCGATGCCAGCCTGGGAACAAACTCCTGCAGGAGCAGTTCCTGCAAAGCAAAACTGCCGGCACAACGGCCACTGCAAGTCCTGGCTGCCCTCACAAGCAGCCATGTGTTGTAGGAAACATCAGTTACCTGAACAAAGGTCTTCTGCACGACAGCCTGTGCTCACCCAGGCTTCAAAGCTACTGGTTTGTCCCATATGGTGGGGTGCAGTGAGCTGACTGCTCCTGGGCTGGGTGGACGGTGGTGGTTCTTGCTCTCCAAGAAGCAACACAGCAGAAAGCTGACCTGTGCTCAGGACCCTGAAAACAGCATGGGGAGGTGCAGGAGAAATAAGCCTCAGGGATGTTTTTTTTTATGAGACAGGGAAGCAGTGGCGTTGGCAGGAGGTTAAAATCCTTGGATTTTAAAGCAGCTTATTCCTGCTGATTGCTTCTCCTTTTCACTCTGAGTTGCAAGTGCCTTTTGCTTTCACTTCTAGGCAGTAGCAATTTCTAATTCCACTCCAATAGGAGAAGAAAACCCCTTGGCCACTCACCATAATTGATACTTCACCCACACTAATTGCTGCATTTGCCAGTCTAGGGTTGTTACACTAGAGTCTTTTATATTTCTGCTTTTGGCTTCACTCGAAAGGCTCTCAAAGTTCAGAATAAAGTTTTATTAATCATTAAGCCCTTTAGCTCCTTGCTTCCTTAGCCTTCAGAGAAAAACAACCCAAAAGGACAGAGGACATTTTCTGTCCCACTTGTTTGTGTTCATCGTTGAGAAAGGAGGGCTGGGGAGCGATGAATGCTAAGGGGTGTGGAGCTCTGGCTGCACCTCAACAAGCCCCCAAGTAGCAGGATCAGGCTGGCGTGGGTCCCTCCTCCTCACACCCTGCAGAAAGGACATGCAAGGGGAAACTGGGTCTGTCCGTGTCACAACAACAAAAAGGCAAAAGTGAGATTTTCTCTGGTGTCCTCTGAGTTTTTTGTTCCTACTGGTTACAAGCAAAATGTCACTGTTCCCCTGGGTATTAAATTGCCACTGGAACTGTAATGATGACAGAGAAAATAAATTCTTTCTGAAAATTTTTGAAAGCAAGAGATTAGTTCTGATCTCATTTATGCTCTCTTACATGAGGAGCACCATCTTGGGTACCCACAAAGTTACCCATGAGTAAGGCAACTCAAAAATATCCTTCCAGAAAACTTAATATCATTAGGTTTTCTCTGCATTTAAATTCAAAATCAGCTCAGCTTCAGCTATGGATCAGATGGTGCATCCAAAATTGATTTTCTGTTAATTAAAATGCAAGCCCTCCTGAAGTGCAATGACACTTAATTTCACTTTTTCTCATCATCCTGTATGTTTTTCAAAGAGCTTTTCATCACAGAGCCACATTTGTACCTATGGTCTCCTGATATTTAAATAACTCCACAGAGTCATCGTACCTATACAGAGTCATTTAAATTCTTTTTGTACAGCAATTTAAGTTCAGAACATTAGGGCAGTCCACGATTAACTGACAAAAAACCCCAAACCATACAGGCTAATCCACTACCCTGGCTCTATTGGAAAGCAAACTGGTGGCTCTTTATGTAGTACCTAAATCTTATTTTAAAAATACATCTGGAAATTAATTGCAAGAGGCCAAGTCCAGAACTTAGACCATAGCATGACAGCAGTTCAGTAGCCAGGGGCATAGCATACAATTCAGAGGGCAGCCTGCAGCATCAACTAACCCGCAAAGCTCTTACCTCTATACTTACATATGCATCTACATTTACACCATCTACATCTACATCTACATCTACATCTACATCTACATCTACATCTACATCTACATCTACATCTGTGTCTGCATCTTCATCTACATCTTCATCTACATCTACATCTACATCTACATCTACATCTACATCTACATCTACATCTGCATCTACATCTGCATTTACATCTGCATCTACACCCTCCCATCCTGAAGGTTCCCAGATTACTGACACCTCCTTATTCTACACTATTTCTGATGAAAGCAGCAATATTGGTGTCATTGTTGGAACCTGGAAGTTACATTTTAGGTGGTGTGATGCTGGTATAGTTTATCTGAGTACCAAAGTACCATTTCACAGTAACACGACTTGGTCTAAGGAGGGAGCAAACAACTGGTGGTCCTGAGCTTGGGTTTGGTGTGCAAGTCAGTTTTGTGATACTTCCTCTGCCTCCTACAGTATCTTTGCCTTGTGGCTGGAGTCCTCCATGGGAATGGCTGCTCCTTACACTGAATCATCCATCTGCTGAATATCTAGTTTGGTCAATGGATTAAATCTTCCCAGGGGTGGGATTCCTGCCATTCATCCCAAGAGACTATTCCATCAATATATCTTTTAGCTGTGGCTCTTAGCCTCCTGGACAGAGCAATCTTTGTTCCTGCACAAGTTCTTCTCATGTCACTACCTTTGGAGATCTTTGGAATGCTCAGAAGTCCTTTTCTGAGTGCTCAAACCTTGATGCCATTTCCTCTAAATGGCTGTCGCTAACCAAGCTGAACAGGTGTAATCCTTGTCCATCACAGTTAGTTCATTAAAGTCTTTTCTGGACATCCCATCCAATGCAGTGACATTTTCCTACCACTGAAAAACCCAGAAAGAGCCACAGTATCCACAGTTATGAAACCCATGGGCAGACTTGCCCCTGGTCTGTAAAACATATGGCCTTGCTGGAGCTGGCCCAGAGAGATCCAATGAGACCGGCTTTACCATGGCAGCACCCACCCACACCGCATCCTTTCTTTTTCCCAGGTCTCCATCAATACTGCAGGGGACACCTGCAGATGCTGTGAAGGAATAAAACATGGATGAAAGCATCCACTAACTCCTCTGCACTCCAGCCTGTTACACTGCCAGTGTCTGTGCTGCTGTACAGCGTACCGTCACGCTTCTTGCTAAGCTCGGGCACGACTGTCTGCGTCTCTCAGGTGTGATCAGCCCTGGGACCAGGGCAAATGACATGAATTTGGCCCCATCCAGACCTCTGAGTGTCAGCCCCATTCAGAGCAACATTCCCACGAGGCATCCGAAGGGAATACTGTAAGTTTACAACCAGAGTTTTGCTCATCAGCTTGCTCATGCAGATAAATCCTAGAGCAACTTCAGAATTTGTTTGGAAACTGGCAGCATCTCATTTTTAAAAATAAAAAAACCTACTTTCTTTTTTTTATCAGGATCCTGACAGGCTACAGAAAAAAAAGAGCATTTAGGAGTGATGGCCATGTACACAACACTTGATTTGTTATTGTATTTATTATCAGAGAGCTTGTCACACACTCTACTGAGTAGGCTGCACTACAGCTGTATTAGCATACTACCTGAGAAGAGTGGGTAGGCTGAGATTTATACTCATAAATCACTTCTGAAAATCCCATGAGGACTTTTCTTACCTGAAAAGAAAGAAACTTTTCTCTGTCTTCAAAGTAAACAGGGACAGCCTGAGTTGTTTTGAGACTCCCGAGTGCTTGGAAAAGTCATGGCAGCAAGAAGAGCCTGAGGAGTCCAAAGGTGAATTGGTGTCATGTCCAGTGCTGCCTCCAGATCTATCCCACGTGCCAGAGGACGTCATCTGCTGCGTGCCCTGAAGCCAGGCACTTAACTGGGCTAGAAAACAAAGGAGTAGAAGAGGGAGAGGAGCACAGTTGCAGTGCAGGGGCATGGCTGTGGAAGATGTAATGGTTCCAGCATCAGAGAGATGTGCAGCCCTAACGTCAACAGTGATTTTGAGTTAGTTTACTTCTGTTGGGACACCCTGGAAGGAGTAACTCAGCTAAAGAGCAGATTAACAGCAGCTGACCATCCTGCTGGGAAGGAGACACAAATTCTGCACCCATTGATCTGTGCCCACAGATTTCAAGGAATGTGCAAGATATACAGTCACTTGCTCTCCTCTTCCTCCGCTGTGACCCTAGGCATGAGCTCTTCCCTTCACCCATTTCCGAGACTCTTAGAACTCACTTTCTAATGCTTCCCAAAGCAGGGCTTCACCAGTGCCCCTGAAGGTACAGAGCAAGGGGATCTCTTGTCTTGATGCCCTCACACCAGCCCCATGGAGCAGATGCCCTTCTGAGCCATGCCTAGAAATGTTTCCTTCACTCTGTTGTGTTTTCAGAGACTACCAGCCTTTTTTTTTTTTGTGCTACTCGCTTCTCCTAACAGGACGAGGGGCTTCTCTCACCAGCCTGCGAGGCAGGATCACCGACTTCACAATATCCCATGTGAAACTGCACAGACAGCGGCATCCTCTCTGCAGAGCTGTGCTACCTGGCTGCAAATATCATTTTGTTGAGCAATTTATCTTTGGACCAGAATGGGGCAGCACAATCCAAACAAACCCAAGCAAGAGTGCGTGTGTCCCAGCTGAGCAGCGTTTCAGTGAAAACCCCACACGTTTTGGGGAAGACAGTCTTTTAGTGCTGCTAGCGGCACTGAGAGTGGCTGCGGAGCCCTGCCAGTTGTGCAGTCAATTGTTGAGAGTCTCACTTTGTTAAACACAGATCTGGAAGCATTCCCAGACTATGCATCTGCCCCTCCAATTGGAGACCTAAGAGGCTGTAGCTGAATGGGGAGATAATGAGTAAATACATTCCCAGCGACTGCTTTGGGAGGGAATTAATGAACCATTATCTTTTTCTCTTGAGCTCTGAGTGGTCCCTACCTCCCATTTCTCCCCTCTAAAATCAAACTATCGGGTAGATGCTAGACACAAGCAAACACAGACACCTGTGTGCCGGGCGCTCACCCCACACATACGTGGGTCTCTTACAGAGCTTAGCGCAGCGTCCCTCCCCTGGGTCAGACAGACCATGTGCCACACAATCAAGAAACTACCTCACACCTCCTCCTACCAGGGTCCTGAGCCCTTGCCCGTGCAGCAAGGGCAGAAACAGGAGGCGGCTGTGAAACCGCTGATGATGCCGCTTCGAGGGCTGCACCACCATGACGGGACTTCTGGCAACGCCAGGCAGTCAGCGCAGCTCCTGCAGACCTGAGCTGCGCTCATCTGGATACCGGCTAAATGAGGTGGCATGGCTGCGGGCACTACTTGCAGGTGACGTTCGCAGGTGCTCTGAAAGCCCAACTCAGCTACAATACCGTTGTTTCTGAATACGAAAATAATAGACTAGATAATGTAACAGCAAGAGGACCTAGCATGAAATGTGACATGCAGTGAAAAGGGAGGCTCTGGGTTGAGTTGTTCTAATGAGAGGCTGTCAGCGTTTGAAAGAGCTTAGTCAAGTGTAGGACACTATTCAAGCAGAGGAAGAATTTCTGTGCTGTGCAGCGTTCGAGAGACAGGAGAGCCTGAGCAAAATGTGTGTCTGTGAGAGAGGCTGGCCGATGGGGAGGGGAGGAGGGGGTGGCACAAAGGAACAGAAGTGCTTTCTTCAGCTCAAAATATCTTCAGTCTCTACCAATTCATAGAGATAACAAACGTGCTACTTCTGAGAAAGAAAGATGTCTCTCGAGTCCCCAAGTGTAAGATCCTCGTTCTCTGTGGAGAAAACACGGGCAGGGTGTGGGGGATGGTGTGTTCCCATGAAAAGTGTCTGCGAGTCAGAAAGCCTGGTGGATCTGCCCTGAATTTTGATGTTGCTCCAATGTCTTCTGTCTCAGTTTCTCCTCTGTAAAATGGAGGCAAGGATGTTTCCCATTTCCTGTAAGGTACCCAAGGGTGATGTTTTGGCAGAGCTGCAGAGTATCCCAGAGTTTCACAGTACACAGCATGCTGGCAGTGTCCCTGCTCCTGTGAGGAGAGGAGGATGCCATTTGCCTTGCAGAGGTTGCAGCTCTCTGGCACGGGGAACCACATGACACAGTTTGCCCAGGGAAGGGCTGGTCCAAAACCAACCCCAAATGCTTCCTCCAAGATTTTTTTTCATAAGCCAAGACATAAGCCTCCAAGGAGACATCCTTCTCCTGTTCTCATCTGTGCTCTTCTCAGTCCCTCTGCAGCCCATGCCCACCTTCGCTAACCATCCTTTTGACTCCTTAGACACCTACTTGCAGATTCAGCCATTTGCAGAAGTGCTCTGCAGGGATGCTCGCCACAGAACGTCCTCATTACATTTGACTCTCATTTTGTGGGGCAGTGTTTCGCTTTAATATTGCCAAGTCTTCATGATTAGGCACACAGGTGACGGCTCTTGTAAGACAGGCTGCTCAGACAGCTCTTGAGACTATTTTTCAGTTTCTGCAAAGGTAAGCATTTATCCTCTGTAGCATCAGGCTGTGCTGGGAAATTGTCAGGGCTCAGATAGACAAGCAGCTCTCCTGGGAGTAACTAAGCACCTCAGAGCCACTCATCTGTGGAAACGGTCTATGTACACCCCCAAGAGCATCCTTCCATGCAGCTTAAGCAGATCCATGACGAGTCTCACTCCTTGCAGCGGGGATGCTACCTTTGTGTGTGTGAGATGAGCTGGAGAAGGGAGTGAGAGCAGCCAGAAACTATTCACATCTCCAAAAAGTTTATTTATCTATCAGTGAAAACTGAGCGGAATGGCATTAAAGCTGCTATTTCCTTAGCAAACAGATACGGCTCATCAGTTGCCATGGATTAGCTGATGCAAAGTTACTTGTCTCCGTGCAGTCACCTGGTAGTGGCTTTGAAGCTGATGCAGGCTAAGGCAGCAGTGACTGAGTCCTTGCCCTCGCAATAAGACAGCCAGAAGTAGTAGCAATGAAAATCAGTTTGTGTCTCTCGTTGCTCTTCCACTGATACAAGGACTAATGATGTACAAGTTAAAAAATGAAAGCTTGAGCTCTGGGAGAGTGATAAACCACTTGCTGGTCCCATCATCACAAATGCCACAACACAAACATGATATTCCCACCCCACTGAGTGCACTGCATTTGTTGCAACACAATTTTATGGATAAGGAGCATCCATAAAGCACTGGATGGAACTGCAGGTCTCTAAACTCCAACTAGCCCCAGTAACACTGTTTTTCTTTTCTCATTCACAGCATGCTTTATATTTGGGCTCCTTGCTTTCCTCGCCTTACCACTGTCCATGACTTTTACAGGTAAGCTGGCTACTAATGCAATTTAAAAATATGAACTTCCTGGCACTGTGTGGCAGCTGAATGCATCTGGTGATAGAAAAGAGTTGGAAAATGTAACTGTTAAACCTGTGTGTTGGTGTTTTAGCTTCGGACATACTGACCACACTGCATGGGGGGGAGGAAGCAGTGCTTGAATTCTGACCCTATTTGTCTTAAGAACCTCTCCAGTGAGTCTCACCTCAGTTTGGGGCAGGAGTCAGGGTACTTGGAGACCTTTCCAATACAGTTTTGTAAACTCACAAGGTTTGGGCTTCTTTAAATTTAACTGTAACTCCAAAATTTCTGGTTGCGCATTGGTTATTTTGGGTGCATTATTCCTTTTTGCCATGAAGCTGCTGGCATGTTCTGAGCCTCAGAGCGATTTTAACTCATTTTTTACTGGTGTATTTACTTCAGCTCAATTACTGCTTAGGCTACCAGTACCTGGGAAAGGGCTGTGGGTGTTTTGTCTGTGTCTGTGGGTGGATGCTCAGAATCCGACACATGAGAAGATTTCATTAATCAGAATCCCCCTGTATGAAGTGCACAGCAAAAAATCTCCCAAGTGTAGGGCTGGAGGGGAAGAGATCATCTAGGCTGCTATTTCTCCACCTTTTTGAAAGTGAGACCTGTTTCTTTTGCTGATCTGTCTCTCTATAATCACACACACATACACCCTCCACGCCACCCCCAAAGTCTGGATTTGCGAGTAGCATTTCAAGAGCAAATGTTTAAGAAAGGAAAGGAAAATGCTTTGAGCTGTGGAATTGTTTACATTTTTAAGATGTATAAGGCTCTTTTTTCTTAACCATCACCTTTTCCTTATCATTAATATAGGTGGGGTCTTTTGTTGTTTGAAAAACCTGAGGAATTTCTAACATTCTCTTTGGGCCTTTCACATCCCTCACAGGGGTTGCGACCCCCACTTGAGAAATATCGATAGAGACAACATCTCACCTCCTCTTTCAGACAGGCCTGCATGCTCACGGCATCTCTGACAGATGTCTGACTTGCCCTTGCTCAAGGAAATTCCATGGCTTCCCAAGGAACCTATTTCAGCATTTTATTGCTCTCACAGACAAAATATTTTTCCCCATATCCAACCTAAATCTTCCCTGTGGCAAATTAAACAGATTACAGCCTGTCCTACCCACCATGGTCACAAAGATAGATTGGACACCGTCCTACTCAAGAGAACCTTTGAACTGTTTGAAGGCTGCTATTATAACCCCACTCCATCTTCTTTTTTTACCAGACATCTCAAAAACCTACTTCTTTCAACCTGACCTCGTAAGCCACTGTTGGCCTCTGGCCAATGTAACCATTTTTTTCCCCCTCAAAAAAAAAAAAAAAAAAAAGATGGAACACAGGATTCCAGCTGAGACCTGAGGAATGAGCAGTGCAGAATAATTAGCTCCTCTGTTTAACATGCAGGATTCCTGTAAACACACCTCAGAATGAAAGATGCTCACTCTGCACCAACTTAGTGGATCCAATTTAGTTTATAGTGCACTGTAAGCCCAGATGGTTTTTGGCAGTGCTGTTCCCTATCAGGTATTTCTCATTTTTTATTAACATTGACGTTTTCTCTCATATACATAGTGTCCAGCTTGTAGGCTTTGGATGTCTTTTTCCATCCTATCCAGATGACTTTGAATTTTAAGTCTTTAAGTCCTGAGGAGCCTTTACAATCATTCCAGATGGATATCCTTGAGAAGGTTATTCACATTCTGCCTCATCATTCATGAAAGATGGTGCAAATGCTATATGCAGATGCTGTGATGAGGACCCTGATCTTCCTTTCCATGGGGCCTCTCAAGTACCAGCGAGAACTGTGGTAGGATTCTGATCAGGGCATCCTAATTAGAAATTAGGGAGTTCTAATGAGGGATTAAGAAGCAATTAGGAAGTAGGGAGGTGGACTGCACTGTTACAACTCACTTCAGCTCTTATGATTATCCATGAATTAAAATTGCTATTTATCCCTTAAGAGGATTTTAGCTTTAGCTTTTCCCCAGGCTGAATATGCCTGAGCTGAGGAAGATGGGTGGAAAGGTATAATTCTAAGTGTGGTACAACTTGCATTTAAATTGACAGCCAGCCTTTTGGAAATTAATCCTGGAATCTGACCACTCATAAATATCATTTCCTAGGAATATTTCATAATATCTTTAAGATCAGAGAGAAGTGGAGAGTGTTGGTAAGATATTAGCCTGGAGCTCTGGTTATGTCCTGCATCAGATATAGAGCCTTTTTTTTTTCCCTCAGCTGACTGAAATTAAGAGATAATGTCACTGTAATATAGTATTGCCAGAGGATATTGGTTTCCTGTAGCTACATATCTGCAAAGGCATTTTTAGTAAAATGAAATGCCAAGGTAAATGCAGATATTTATTATCAAAGTAAAAGCCTCTGATTTTCTGTTACCATGATCTCAGAGAGTAACTTGCTGATGTACCTCCAGTCATTCTGGCTCTTGCCTTCTGCAGAGGAAAACTGAGATTTTTTAAAATAACATTAACAATCAAATTAGAATAATATTTGTTAAAATTGAGAGATGCATTATCATAGAAATATAATAGAAATATATAAATATGCTCATAGTTATATTGAATATATTTATCTTTTGTATTTAAATTAACATGAAAAGCTATGCTATGTTGTGTTATATTTATTATACTGCTAATAATTACACACTAACATCATACACTGTTAAAATTTGGTAGTATTTTAAATCACAGTGTAAGTTAAGGTACACGAAGAGAACTCAGCAAATTTTCCAAGCCCCAGACTTGTGGCATCATTTAAGCCATAGATAGTTCATCAGCTTTCTAAGTTTTCCTGGTAGAGATAACACTTTTTTTTTCTTCTTTTTTTTTTTTTCTCACACTAAACACTCCAAAAATAAAGAGAGGTATGGAAGGAGTCCCAAACTTTTTTTTGAGGTGGTTTTTTTTTGTTTTGTTCTGTTTTGTTTCTGGGACAGTGAAGAATTGCTCCCAATACCACATTCTTGCATGTTTTCCAGACTACTTTTATACACAGTGTTCCCCAGGGGTAGCTAAATCACATTTGAAAGCTGATGACATTGTTTTCTCTATAGGCAGTCTAAATTCCCCCCTGTTTGGATTTAACCCAGTACTACTCCTCGTGCTCATATCCACACCAAATAATTCCTCAGCTCTCAAGTGCTCCCAAAAGCTGTCTGAAATCTATTCTCATGCTCTGTACCTTTATGTGGGGGACAGTCTTGTTCCTTAATGGTTGTTCTTAACATAACATTTCCTTGCATTTCAGTCCTTTGGTCACACACGGTTTCTGTGAGATTCCTCTAGTTTGCTGATATGCTTTTTGATAAAACAGTGCTCGGAAGGCAGGAAAAGCATTTCTCAGATAATTCCTCTGCAGCTTCTAGATCCTGGCGTAAGGCCCACTGTCCAGGGCCTAGCAGAGGTCTGCACTGAGGGATGGCAGCTGTAGTCATCCCTAAAAACAACTGAAAACGGCCTGGCATGTCGTGTCCTCTGGCTATTATTAGAAGAGAAGGTGGGGAGCGAGCACCAGACACCAGATTAGCCTTACTATAGAGTGTTCTCCTTTACTATGGGATGCATTTCAGCCATTTTCAGGTGACTGAGAAAAGCAAAGTAGCTAAAATAAGGTCACCACTGTGTTAGCTTTCATTCATCCTGACTGTTCATCTTGTAAATAAGTGCAGGTCACGGGGACAGTTGGTTAGTGGCGACCTTTTGTGGGCCATCCCACCACACTGTCCAAATCAGTGTCCTTAGAGAAGCAGGCATTGCTGATATCTCAGTTGTTCATGAGTGCTCTTTTCTCTTGGCTGGACTTTGTGTCCTAGATCCTGCTGTACTGTTGTTCTGTGGTAGCCAAGAGGTAAAATGTGCAAAGACCTCTGCTTCCCCAAGTTTCCCATCTTTTTTTTTTTTTTTTTTAATTTTTAAATTTGGACACTGTGCAAGCTATTAGATATCCTTGCTGTGTCTGAAGGTTGCTGGTTTATTCCTTTGGACTCATGCACTGATTTGTGTCGTAGTAAGGTTTAATTCCTCTTCATTCTAAACCACAGATTGCCCTGTCTTTCAGGACACATTGAACTAGAAGAAGAGATTTGATCTCTCATGTTCTATATATCTCATTCTTAACAGTCATGGCTGGTGTCCACAGGAAAGAAGCACTAGAACTGATGCTATTCTACTAGTTTCAGTGTTCTCAGTGTTCACCTGTTCACAGTGCTGTATCATTTAAGTTACTACTGTATTACCCCCTTTCACCCCCTTCTCTACTGTCATATCTGCCTGCAATATTTTCCCAAAACCTAGAGTACCACTGCCTGTCATCCAAATCCTTCCCAAGACTAACAGCTGTCCTGTCACATATATGAAAGGATTCCATAATAGATTTGTCAGGAAAACAGATTCGTAGTTCCAAAAAAAAAAAATTACATGTTCTCTTGATTAACTTTTTTTTGGCCTCATATAAAAAATCTCAGTAATACAGTGGAAACAGCAACTGCCTAGGTTCCTAAATGGAAATACATTCCCTGAGATCCCTGGCCAGATGTTCTTATGGTAGGCTATTACAGGATCAAGGACATTGGAAACCCTGGTAGCTGCTTTCTGAAAACAATATAATTCTTGACAATTTCCCTGTTGACCACCTCTGTAAAGCTGGGATTCCAAGCAGGTCTCAGTGTTACTTAGTGGCAGAATGGACAAAAAATCACAGCCTCACAATAGGGGACAAAAAGGGAGAGAGACCAAATCCGTCTGTGGTCAGTCCCTTTCAGTTATGAGAAGGTTGGTAATAAATGCTGAGTGTAGAAGGGTCCACTGGATTCCATAGCCCTTACACACAGCAGGTTACAAAACACTGCCTAGCATCCTATGACTAACATAAGATCTACAGCAACCAATCACAATCCAGATCATATTTACCATGCTATGTAAGGAATGCAGGAGAGGTTCAGGACATCAGCAATGTACTGGTCCAGCAATAACAGTGGATTTGATGGCCAAATTGACAAACTGAAGAGGATTACAGGCACAGAAGGTGGCAACCCTCCCCACCCCCTTGTACATCTTTCCTGATCCCTCCTGTTCAGTGTAGTTCTGAGCATGGAGGCAAGACATTCTACCTCAGTTTACCACTAAGACCAGCACACTGCTTTCAGCATCCTGCATCCATTTTCAATTCAAGTCAAAATTTCCCCTTGAAATATACAACTCCTTTACTTATACAACAATAAGTAAACAGAAAATCCTTTCTGTCCTCAGTTAAACATGAATCAGTAACAACACGATTATGATGCAATGAGCAGTTTAAAACTGACTAAAGATGCCACTGTCTAGGTAGGAGACCTGGGGAGGGAATTCATCTCAGCTAAGTTTAGATATCTACAGCTGGCTGTCTAGATTCCTTGTACAGCCACAGAGAGAAAGAGGCACTTTCAGGCCCCAACTCATCTGACCTATTTTAAATGCCTATCTTAAAATGAGATGAATTGAATTTTACAAGTGTCTATTTCTCTCTACTGACTATAAAGAGAGTCTAGGAAACTAGTCCAGATATGGATGCCTGCATTGCAGACATCTATATTTGGACAGATGAGTCTCACTGCCATAGACCTGTATCACAAACTTCAGTGTCTACTGCCAGCAATATCCTTATATTGCCATACACTCCCTTAAAACTTACCCACCTTTCTCTTTCTAGCAGTAGATCTGAGGGTTGCCAGGATCCCCGGCTCCATAACAACCAATGCTTTTAGCCTCCAGCAACCCAAACAGCCTGGAAACTTGAGCTTCTGTGGTTCCCTGTCAGCTGCCTGGGAAGCTAAAAAGGTTCCAAGCACTCCCACAGGTGCTGGCTCCCAAGGTTTGAGGCATCTGACTCAGGAACATGCCAATGAGCAGGAAAGACCTGAGAGAAGCTTATCAGAATTCCTTCTTTTCACAAATGGTTTTGATTTTCAATGAATTTTGTACCACTGATGAAAATTCCTGTCCAGCTCAGTCAATCGTTCATTTAACAAAGACTCGGTGTCTGACACTAATGACCTATGTACATGGCTCAGAGCAGCAATGTCAGGAAAACAGTAATGCTGTTTTTACCTTTGGTCTCTCTCTCTTCCTTCTCCAGCCTCTTGTTTGCTCATGGCCCTCACTCCCGTAGTGGGAGATGAAACCCCCATTTAATTCAGCCCCCATTTCAATAGACGCTGGGTACAAATCTGGGGTCTAAGCACTACACTTCACTTACAGCATCTGTGGTTTTCACTGCACAGCTCTGAGATAACAAACATTATTTTTGCTGTTCAGGAATGAAGTTTTTGGAAGATTGCCCAGTTCAGCCACTAATTCCATTATATCTGTTGGTGGGTGGTGTGATTGGCAGCCTAAAGGTAATGTGTCTTCTATGTGTGAAAAGTATTTTTTGTGACTAGACTTTGACTTGCCAGTTAAGACATAATGATGACTCCAGACAGTTACGTGCATGCAGTGCTAAAGTCAGCTATCTGGATTGAACTGTGCTTGTTCCAGCACCTAAAGCACCCACCAGTCAAGTGAGACACTAATGAGTTCAGCATTCAGCATTGTCCCACACATTCTGGTGTGACTTTCTCCTACATCACAGCATCTGTGCTACCATCCTTACTGAGGGAAATGAGTACATAACATGGATGCCTGTGGTAAATGGGGCCCTATTTTTACAAGCACTCCTCTAAGCCTGTCAGACCTTTCATTTGAGACACACAGTTTGCGCAAAAAGTGAGGTTACTCTCCTAGCTTTGGGCATGATATAAAACTTTACAGGTATTTGTACATAGTCCTTCACAAGTTCAATTCACTCACACTCCAACCTGGCCAGAAGCAGTGTCTATGCAGCAACAGGGCTTCCTTCCAGAGTAAATATATCCTTGCCTCACAGCAGGGCTTATTAATTTAGGCACAGTATTTTCTAACCACAGCTACCTGTCTTCCAATGGACTGCCTGACAAGTAGAGAGATCCCCATGCCCACGTTACAGTCTGGTCACTATAAAGCTGTAACTCTCCACTGACACAGGGTAAGGGATCACCCTGTTCTGACAGTCCCTTTGCAGTCCAGGTTAGCTGACTGCTAGTGGCACGGAGAGGCCTGGAACAACAGACTGCAGAGTTGCTTTAAGGCTTCTCAGCAGGATTATTCTTTTCCTGAAAAAAAGAATTTTCAGAAAATTCTTTTCTGCTGCCCAGAGATGTTCATGCCAAAGGAAGAAAAAGAGCAGAGCTGAAGGAAAAGCTTTGGTAAGGCAATGATGGGGCATGAAAGGATAGGAAGAGCAAGCACTGCTTCCGAAGGGATCACCTGTACTGTCAGAATTAGCTGTCCTGCATAGCTAATGAGGGCAGCACAAACCCAGAACCCAGGCTACCTGCCCAGGAGCCCAGCACCCAGAACAGATGGGGTAGACCTGATGATGGGTGGTGGACTAATGTTTTGGTGCAGGCAGCCTGCCCCTTGAAAGGGAACCTGCTAGACTCTGACTTGACAGGTCTGCATATAGCAGCCAGCAGATACAGAAGATAGGAGCTCACTATGATCGCCTTTGATAATGTTTCTAGCCCTGTTTCTTTGCCAGGATTTAAAGAAGTGTGGGGGAAGAACATTTCTTTGTAGGTCTCTGCACCCCTGCACTCTTTCACAGTGGTAATCAAACCCCAGTACACTGCTGGGATATGAATCATTCCCCTGAGGACCTTTGGTCAGTAAGTAAGTAAATGGAATAAAAAAGAAAGTGCTTAATCTTGTTATAAGGATTTTGCTATGCTATGAGTTCTGCTGGCAAATGCTTAGTCATTTGATCATACCAGTGGACTTATCTGTATAATCAAAGGTTCATTTAATAATAATTTAGAAAAGATTAGAGCAGAATTGAAAGGAAATTTTCGTGCTAATGAACTGAAGCCCTCATCAAAAACATTGACTCTTTCTTAGATATTTCTGGTTTAAAGTCAGTTTTTTCTCACCCTACATACGATGGTAAGTGGGTCAGTTAATATTCCTGCTGGTGTCAAATAATGGCTTGAATCTGGCTTCAGCTGACAGCAGGACTGTATTTCGCAGTCTAGCAATACCTTTAGTCAGAATTTGATTGGCCTAACTCATGTGCCACCTCATAGAGCTTGAGCTGTCACCAAATTCCACCACTGTGCCCCCTGTTCTGTTCATCAGACTGCACTGACTTCACGGAGCAGTACATTTGCTTGACCTCTGGCAGTGAAAAGGTCAGAGGATAAGTATAGGATGAAGTCTGAATGAATGCTGTCCTGTGATGGACATCATTTAATGGCAAGACATTCAGGCCCATATCTGTTCAGATCTGTAGGCCTGTAATCTGTTTCTCTGCCACTTCTAGTCTTTTCAGAGGCAATGGTAACCTTCAGATGTTCACCAAGGCAACTTGACCATTCTACAGTATCCATAAAGGCCTGCTGAATTCATGTCATGCTGCTCCAAAAATGTGTATTCAGCAGTTGTTAACAAATGTGAGCAACTGCCAGAATTTGCTTCAATCACAGTTTGGCAAGTCAATATGTGTAAGAATTAAACACACTTTCCCTGAACTGGTTAGATGCAGCTGAGATCCATAAATCCACCTGGGAGGTTACTCTGACCTCCTCACAACCAATGCTCATATGCCATTTAAACCCATTCCCATTGCTGAGCTTGGTCATGCTTGAGTACAGGCAGCTTCCTATGTTCTGAGCTCACCTCAAGGCTAAGGAGCTGCACAGAGCTTCAGGTCAAGCCACAGGTCTCCATGCAGAAACCTCAGACCTCTGGCCAGATAGGTTTATCCCTCCTGTGTGTCGTGAGCCTGACAAAAATAAATGAGAAGATGCTCTGTTGGTTTCAACGAGCTTACCAGTTTGAGTGCTCAACTGGATGTGAGACATCCAGTGCAAACACCATTTTTTTCCCTCTGTTTCTGCTTGGACTTTAATCTGTCCTGCAGACTGATGCCAACATCTGGACTAGTAAAATAGATGGATTTGTGAACAAAAAATTTAATCATTTATACATAACTGAAGAGAGAAGAGAAAGAGAATCCTCTTCTCAGAATGTCCTGGATCCTCCTGGTAAACATTGCCCTTAGAAGTCAATGGGGCACATGGACTAAAAGCTGAATGAGGCACAACATATACCCAAATGGGTTTTCCTTTGCCAGCGGTCTCACCATTAATCATTGACTAAAGGAGAAGGAAAAGTGTCAAATGAGGGCTTCTTCTCTCTCTCATTTCAGACACAAAAATGAGCATACAACATTGGCCCAAATTATGTTGCACCCAGTATATACTGATCCTATAAATCTACCAAAATTAATAATGTAATTTAGGGGACAGAAATTTGAAAACTTCTCTCCACTGCAGTCAACCTACCTACAGTCTTTGTATTGCAAGACTAAACCAGAAATCCTCTAAGCAATGAGGATGACTCCTACTGCATTCCCTGTAGAGCAGGCCTTCTGAACCTCACAGTATCATGGTACATCACCTATTTCTCTGCTGGTTCTGTCTGAAGGCAGAAATGGAGCAATCTGAGAAAATGTCTTTAGTTGAAGAAACCTTGACAGAATCCTCAAGTTTCTGAAGAATTTATTTGGGGTTTAGGTCAAGTTCTAGGTCCTTCATAATTTTATTTAAACCAATTCCCCTATATAGCCATGGAAAAGAGGAGAGACAAAACCACCCACTACAAGGCAGGAACTACTCAAGTCATTTAGCAGTTACTCTGATCTGTTCTTAAAAGTCTCTAGCATAGGAGCTGCTGCCATCTCCCTCCACAATCTGTTCTCATGCCTTTCTGTCCTTACCACCGGCAAGTTTTTTTTCCAGTGTCTGGCCTAAATCTCAATGGGGAATAAACTGTAGAGAAAAAAAGAGAGCTCATTATTTTATGCAGGATCTGACTCATTGGTAACTCCTCAGCTTTCTCTTACTTGACTTTCCCACACCCAGTTTAGATTACCCCAAAGGCTGGCAGTGGCCAGAAAGTGTTCAGACTTACCACAGCCAATTTACTTATTCCTTTTTCTCCCTCAATGCCTCCAGGTGACTCTCCTGCTGTACGACTCAACCAGGATGAGGCAGCTGCTTTCCAAGTCTGTTGTGATTGATGATGATGATGACGATGAATATCCCTGGAGGCAGAATGCTCACAAGTACTACATCCATCTAACCCTCAGCCTTTTCCTATTTCTCTGGTTCATTCTTGGGAACTACTGGGTTTTTTCTGTGTACCTGCCAAATTTCATCCCACCTTTCCATCAGCCTCAGGATTACTGTGACAAAACTCTGTATATTTTTGCTGTTGGTGTTCTCATTATTAGTCACACTGTTCTCTTTCTCCTTATCTTTTGTAGCTGCTGCATATATTGCTTTTCCAGGCAAAGATACTCTTCTGAGGAAGACTAACAGCCACATAAATAAAGCCCCAGATGTTTCAGAAAGTGTGTACAACAAAGAACAGGCAATAATTCACCCTTGTGAACATCTTTGTTGTACTATATATATGTATGATAGCAGTCAACTGCAAGAGGAAATTGTAAAATACAGTACCATCTGGAAATAGCTAAGCTGGAATACAGCAGAGTCAACGTAACGTTCCTGCTACAGATGCCAGGGTACACCCTTGCTAACTACTAAATTCCTTTTTTAACTCTTGGGTATTCTATGTGGAGTAAGTTCTTGCAGATGGTAAACTCCCTGAGAACCAGGTGCTCTTATGTTGTTTCAGCAAAGTACATTTTTATCTATGAAAGTAACTATGTTTTCATCTTCCCTGGGATCTGAACAGCTCTGTAGCCTTGCTGAGGTGTGCAAGGTACCTGCATTGCAGATGAGGGAGCTGAGATAAAAGGCTGTATGCAGACACCCTTGCATGTTGCTTGGACTGTGACAGTAACTTCGATGCTCACTAGAGAGATATTCAGGCCACTCTTAAACCAGCCAGTAAGTACCTACAACAGAAAATGAGCATCTATGAAGTCAGCCTGGCTACCATAGAATCACAGACTGGTTTGGGTTGGAAGGGACCTTAAAGTCATAACCTCCTGCCATCGGTAAGGACATCCTCCACTAGACCAGGGTGCCCAAAGGCCCATTCCAGCCTGGCCTTGAACACCACCAGGGAGGGGGCAGTCACAGCTTCTCTGGGTAGCCTGTGCCAGGGCCTCACCATCCTCACAGGGAAGAATTTCTTCCTAATATATAATCCAAATCTTCCCTATTCTAGTTTAAACCAATTACCCCTTGTCCTTCCACTATACTCTCTGACAAAGAGATTACTTTTAGGTACTGGAAGGCTGCATTAAGGTCTCCCTGGAGGTTTCTCTTCTCCAAGCTTAACAAGTCCAACTCTCAGTCTGTCTTCATAGGAGAGGTTCTCCAGCCCTCTGATCATCTTTGTGACCTTCCAATGGACTCATTAGAATAGGTCTATGTCATTCATGCACAGAAGGAACCCAGAGCTGGACACAGCACTTTAGGTGGGCTATCAGACATTGAACTCCTTGAGAGAGTCCAGTGTAGGGCCACCAAGATGATTAAGGGAGTGGAACATCTTCCTTATGAGGACATGCTGAGGGAGCTGGGTCTCTTCAGCTTGGAGGAGACTGAGGGGTTTATAAATATGTAAAAGGTGTCAGGAGGATGGATCCAGGCTCTTCTCAGTGATGGCCAGTGATAAGACAAGGGGCAGTGGTTCCAAGCTGGAACATAGGAAGTTCCATGTGAATATAAAGTAAAACTATTTCACTGTGAGGGTGACAGATCACTGGAATAGGCTTCCCAGAGAGGTTGTGAAGTCTCCTTCTCTGGAGACATTCAAAACACACTGGACATGTTCCTGTGTGACCTAATCTAGGTGATCCTGCTCAGGCAGGGGGGTTGGACTAGATGATCTTTCAAGGCCCCTTCCAAAGCCTAACATTCTGTGATTCTGTGATCTCAAGAACAGAATCACCTCCCTTGACCTGCTGGTCACATTAGTTTTAACCTAGACCAGAATACTGGGTTTATGGTCTGCCAATGTGCATTGATGTCTCACGCTGTGCTTTATACCAATCAATACTCCAAAGTCCTTCTCCTCGGGGCTGCTCCAAATCTATTCTTTTCCCAGCTTGCAGTTGTACATGAAACTGCACCGACCCCTGTGCAGGACCTTGCACTTGGCCTAGTTGAACTTCATGTAGTTCAATAGGGCCACTTCTCCAGCCTGTCAAGGTCTGTGTGGATGGCATCCTTTCCCTCTAGCATGTCAATCACACCACACAGCTTGGGGTATTGGCAAACATGCTGAGGGTGCTCTCGACCCCATTGTTGACCTGTCTGACAAAGATGCTAAACAGCGCCAGTCCCAGTACTAACCCCTGAGGAACACCACTCATCTGTGGCCTCTGTTTGGGCACTGAGCCACTGACCACAACTCTTTGAATGCAGCCACCCAGCCAATTCCTTATCCACCAATTGGTCCATCCATGTAATCCATGTCTCTCCAATTTAGAGACAAGGATATTCTGTGGGGCAGTGTCAAATCCTTTGCAGAAGTCCAGGTAGATGACACTCGTTGCTCTTCCCTTACCCAGCATTGCTGTAACCCATCACAGAAGGACACCGAATTTGTCAGAAATGATTTGCCCTTAGTGAAACCATGCTGGCTGCCACCAATCATCTACTTATTTTCCATGTGCCTAGTTTCCAGGAGCATATGACCCATGATCTTGACAGGCACAGAGGTAAGAATGACTGTGCTCTCCTCACTGTCCATGTGTTAGTGACCACTTCATGGACACTGAAGCCAAGGCTGCCCCTGAACTTCATGTTCCCCACCAACCCCTCCTTGTTGGTGAGAACAAAGTCCAATATGGCACCTTCCCTCATTGGCTCCTCTATCACTTGGAGAAGTGATGAAATCATTCACACATTCCAGGAACCTCCTGGATTATTTGTGCCCTGTAGTGTTGTCCCTCCAATAGACAGCAGGGTGGTTAAGTTCCCTGATGATGATCAGGGTTTGTGAACATCCTACATGGTATGTGCATTTTCACATAGGCATTTCAGTTGGGCCCTCAATGAAGCTGACTTACTGGTTGGAATTCCTTTGTACTGCACTTCAGCTGCTCTCCTGCTGACCTGTGGTCCTTAGCTCGGGTCTGAGCACCTATTGCTGGCACTGGCATCAAACTGGTAGGAATGGGCTGGATCAAGGTTCCCCTCCCTTGGCAACTTTATTTTAAAGCCCTCTTCACCAGCTTGGCAAACCTATGACTAGAGATGCTCTTTGCATTCTGGCTCCCAAGTCCCTTCTGAACTTGGATTATAAAGCTTCTGTATCTACATGTGGTGCTAAAACAAGATAGTCTGAATATATCCATATATATCCAATACATCCAAAGTGAGACAAGGCCACTTTGTAAGTCTTTGGCAGAACAAGGAACTGAGCTACTGAGTATCAGATCAGTGCTTTAACCAGGGCTGAGCATTCCCCAATCTGGGGATACTCCTTCTCTCTCTCTTTTTTTTTTTTTTTTTTGTATAACGTGAATTTGTCAGTGCCATGTCCACACAAAGATGGCTGTCAAACCATTGTGATCAAGTTCCCAGAAAAACAGGTGATTTATATTGGTATTTTAATTATAAAGTGTGATAAAAAGACATGGCAGGGATGTGCAAGTTTCAGGCAAATGTGTTCACTGCAGCAATTCTCTGTTTGTGGCATGAGTGTACAGTTGATTTGTTCCCCTTGGTGCTGTACATATGGAAATCTACACTTAATGGACAGATGTAACACAAACAGCTTTTAAGTCAACAGCAGCGTCAGCTTCAAAAGCACAGGCATGCACAGAGACAACTGTTTTGTGACGTGTAATGGAGCAGCCCCACAAATGGGCCTGGGAGACTGTTCTTCATGTGTTGATGAATGCAGTGTAAAAGTGCTCTTTCTGCTTTTGCTGTTACGCAGCTCCATTAATATGTTCAAAATACAGGGGCTCCCCTCTGTACTAGCATGAGGGTGGCCCCAGGCAGAGGAAGAGGATGTGTGTTTTGGGTATTTTTTTCTGTTAAAGCCTACATAGCTGAAACCTGTGCTTTAGAAACACCTAAAAGAATTATATAATGCCTGTGGAAGAGAAATATCTGTAAAAGAACCTCTCAACGATATGTCACTGCTGAACAGGCTCTGCTCAACCTTCCTTCCTGGGACTGAGGCTGAACACAGGGTAACCTCTGTGGGAACCACCTGTCTTAAACCATGAGCATTTACCTCAGGGATGTTGTATAGATAACTAAGAGTGCATTTGGTTCATAAGGATTTTAATTCAGGTTCTAGTTTTAAGAATTGTTTATCTTTAGAAAACTGACCTTAGAAAGAAGGGGAAATAATCTGACAAGTGGGCAGCATGAGTGTAGCCTGCTCTGCAGCAGCCACTCAGGAGTCACAGGCAGGCTGTCTCTGCTCAGAAATCCATGGAATGGGAATTGCAAACACTGCTGGCTGACTTAAGCCATGCAAGGTAGTATGTAGGGAGATAAGATCAATGGAAATCTTTCCTTTTATTCACAGGCCTTAGATTGCACCCAGGAGAAATCACAGGTTGTGTTTTCTCAAGAGGTGTTCCGCCCCGTGCTCTCCGCTGCCTCTCTAAAGGCACAACACATTCCAGAAATAATAACTGTTGCCAATGATGGAATGCTAGAATTCCTGTTTCCCACCCCAAATACTCTGCTGGCTTAGCACTTGGGCTCCTGGATTCCTGTGTTCAGTTCTGAAACAATCTAAGTGATTTAGATCATTTCTCACAGAATATTAGGAGCTGGAAGAGACCTCGGAAGATTACTCAGTCCAACCTCCCTGCCCGAGCAGGATCTTCTATAGTAGATCACACAGGAACATGTCCAGATTGGTCTTGAATGTCTCCAGAGAAGAAGACTCCACACCTTTCTGGGCAGCCTGTTCCGGTAATCCGTCACCCTCACAGTGAAAAAGTTCCTCCTTATGTGCCTCCTGGCACATCGGTTGACATGTTCCTGTGTGATCTACTCTAGATGATCCTGCTCGGGCAGGGGTGTTGGACTGAGTGATCTTCTGAGGTCTCTTCCAGCTCCTAATATTCTGTGATTCTGTGATTCTGTAATTCTGTGATCTTGGGAAAGTGCTGCCAAATCACAGTGCTAGTGTTCAGTACCTGCCAGGTACCAATGCAAAATAATACAGGAGGTATTAATGAAGCAAGAGAAATAGTGAAATACTTTGAAGTTTTACAGAGGAAACAAAAAAGCTTTGTTAGGACTGGGAGAGGAAAATTCTGAACTGGTAATATTTACCCTTGCTTCTGTACATCAATAAACTATGGGGCATGCATGTGTCAACATCATCACTTCCAAAATTGTTGGAGCCATTAATTCTGTATCCACAGAGATATGAGCATGTCTTCTGCACTTTCACTACTACTGACTCCTTCAGCAGGCTGGATTCAGGTAGATGTGGAGCTGGAACACCCGGGTTTGCGCATATGATTAAATTCAACCGAGTGACAGTGACTTACCAAGTTAATGCTCTTCTCCTGACCCACCATCAGCAGCACAGTTTCTCTTGGATTGCTCCAGTTGCTAAAGAAAGCACTCAAACCCAAATGAAAGCAGTTTAATTTGAGGCATTTTTCCTCCTTTTGAGGTAAGCTAGGAACATGTGCGTGGTCCACAATACCTTAACTTGCAAGCGGTGACTTTTAAACTTGCTACAAACTGATGGTGTCCCAGACACATGCTCAGCTCCTGGAGGAGTAGAAAATAGCTGGGGTGGGGAGTTATGTCATTACAGTCCAAAGGTTGAATGGCTAAAAAAGCAATCTACACCTTGTCATGAAGATGTTTAATATTTTGTCACTAGGCTAAAATAATTATTGAAAGAGTTCAATTATGTATTTTTTCACAGTAATATAAATGGCATGTGGAAATTGGACCCTTAAGTTAATTATGATGAACTCAGAAATCTGTTGACTACAATGCAGGAAATTAGGTATAACTGTTGCAGCTAAATCATATCCCTTCTTTAGAAATAAAGGTCTATTTCTAGCTTTTAAAGGAAAATATATACCTTATTTCAATTGAATAGATAGCCTGCTCACTGCTAGTTGTGGGTACTACAGCAATCTAATAATACAAAGATAAAGACAGTTGTGGGTACTACCGCAATCTAATAATACAAAGATACAGACATGCATGCACACACAGACTGTATGTAGACATATACACAAGATAAATGCAATGGCAGTCACTATGCAATAAATCACACTTATTACAGTTCATTGCCCACAATATTTCTCCTCTTGTTACTCTACCTTCTTTAGAAATGGGTGTAATATTGCCAAGTGCTAAGGAGCAGCTTCCCAAGGCTATTTTGAAAGCGGCAGCAAATGTTTTGTTCCTTCATTCTAAATGTCGAACACTGACAGCTCCTACCTGCTGAATCAAAGAGAGGAAGGATGAGCATCAGAAATCACAGACTCCATCTCCTCAGGATTAGAATCAGGAACATTGTGCTGTTAGAGGAGAGAAGCAGATCTCTCTCACACAGCACTCGTCCTGAACTTGAGGAGGTCCTAAGACATCAGACTTGAAAACTGCAAGGTGACTGTGCAAAACCAGAAGTAAAGCAGCAGAAGCTATTCTAGGTTATGCCAAGAATCATTCTGAATGTCTCAGACCCTGAAATGTGAACGTTTGGTGTAAATGAGCATGAATGCTTTGACTTCACAGGCAAAGGGCTACAAAGATTAAACTGTTGATACTTGTAGGCATTGTACAACATTCTCACAGAACCATTCTAAACCAGATAATTTTCTGTAAGTTATCATTAATCTTATCTCTGACTCCTTATCTTCCCCAGATTCTAGCTGATAGGTACTTTGTGTCACAACAAATACCCATGTATGTTCTACATACAATATAGAAATGATTGTTACACCAGGACTGGTAATGGAAAAATCCTGCACCAGGATGCATTTTTAAATTGTTGCTTTTTGGTTTGCACAAGTGAAATATGAAGTTCCCACAGGTGCAAGTCATCAGAGGAAAAAGAAAACATTTTTAGAAAGCACAATATTTGAAGGAAAATAAAAAAGGCTGAGAAATGTAATTAGATGTTGGATAGTACAAGAAAACAAAGTACAAGAGAGCTGCTAAAAAGAACAATGTTGTATTGCAACAACAGGTTTCTGAGGAAACTCTATGAAGTGCTGAGAAATCATATCTGCATGTTTCTAACAGTGAATTTCTATCAAGTGTCTCATTTGAATAAAAATGCAGGGAGGAAGATATGGACTGGTGTAAGTGCATGAGATGATGTGATCAGAGTTTAAAAATAAAGGTACTTTACATTTACCAGTCATGCTAATCACAATCAACCCTATCGCAATTTCACTGAATAGCTGTATCAGAGATTAATTTCACCCACAGATTTGAATCTAAGCCATGCTGACTCTTCTGTATGAACATTAGTACTCAAGCAAAAGGAGAAGCTGTGACACCTTTTCCCATGTTGCAGCACGACAGCTCAAAAGTGAGAGGTGCCCTGAGATGCAAAACATGGGCCTGTAAGACAACATGCATGAAAGCTTTTTTTCAACAGGATCCTCTTGATTTCCATCAGTTAAGTCTTATGGATTTGATTCTCAGTCCTTTGGAAAAAGAAAAGCCTTTCAGGATGAAGATTGTGTGCAGACAGTATGAGTATTGTGTGCATTTTGGGGCGCCACAGTACAAGAGGAACATGAATATATTGCAGTGTCCAGAGGAGGGCAACAAGGATGATGAAAGGTCTGGAGAGGAAGTCTTATGAGGAGAGGCTGAAGTCCCTTGGTTTGTTCAGCCTAGAGAAGAGAAGGCTGAGGGAAGATCTCATTGTAGTCTGTGCTTTCCTGATGAGGGGGCGTGAAAGGCCAGGCGCTGATCTCTCTTTGGTGACCAGTGATAAAACCCAAGGAAATGGTATGAAGCTGAGACAGGGGAGGGTTAGGCCGGATGTTAGGAAGAGGTTCTTCACTGAGATGGTGGTTGAGCACTGGAACAGGCTCCCCAGGGAAGTGGTCACAGCATCCAGCTTGGCTGAGTTCAAGAAGCCTCTGGATGATGCACTCAGTCCCATGCTCTGACTTGGCTGGTCCTGCGTGGAGCCAGGAGTTGGACGTGATGATCCTTATGGGTCCCTTCCAACTCAGGATATTCTATGATTTTATAATTTTAAAATGAAATGTTTACACAGGGTGCAAACAGTTGACAAAAACAAAACAAAACAAAACAAAACAAAACAAAACAAAACAAAACAAAACAAAACAAATCCACTACATACACTTTGCAAGGTGCTACAGACAACGTTTTTTTATTATTGCTTATTTTTGCTCTTTGTGTTGCTATTCTACTTCTGCATGGACTTCATGTTACTATTTCATAAATTCTATTTATTTTCAGACTATATCAGAAAATGAGTTGCTTCATTATTTGTAATGGACTTTTAAAAAATGTTGTCCAACAACAGGTGAATTAAGACTTTTAATAAATGAGTCTGGTTGGTTATTTGCAGGGGAGGATTTGGCTCCATAGCATTTCACTGATAGGTTTTACATATCTCTGTTGTTTCTGTTACCACAGCATGTGGATTGCTGATGGGCATGAAGCTTCAGTTCATTCCTTTGGCATTTAAACACAACGTATAGCAATCATATAAACTGAGGTTTATTGCCCTACTTGTAGATATCTCTTGGTGGATACATACTACCAAGCAGGATTGGCAACTTAGTGTTGAAATAATCAAACCTAATGAGCTGTTAGATTTACAAAATAATAAGAAAAATAGAAGAATGAAGCATAGCAGAACTCACCTGTGTTAATAAGACCATATGCATCCCTGTTCAAGAGCTGAATAAGAACATCAGGATCCACTAGAAGAGTGGTAAGAGAAACAAGAAGCTGAAGAAAATACTAGCAGAGCTAACTGCATTACTGTTACAGCCCAGGAACAGACATGTAAGATAATTTTTCAGTCATGGGAATCATTAAATTGATTCTTTGTTCACTAAAAATATTTTAAATATTAAAATAAATTATAAATATCCTATTATTTTGAAAAGTTACTTACTAAAGCATGCAAAATATATGAGATTAACTAGGTCAGCAGTAGGTTTAGTGGCTGTTCTCAAGTCAACTATGTTCACTTTGGGAGGACATTCAGCAGTCTTTCTCCTTGTCAGGACGTGCCTGTCTCTTTGGAGATCCTGCAGGCCCTCACGGACCAAGAGCCCTCAACAGTTGCTGCAGCAAACCCATAGTTCTGATAAGGCAAAATAAGAGATTCCTTTTACGGGCCCCTGAGTAGAAAGGAGTGATTGAACTGAGCTGATGACATACTGCCACATTTGTTTCTCCAGAACAAAAGGCTATTTGGTCTCAGGAAAGCCCAACTGTTCACTGGAAATAACACTGCTGATGACTGCAGCTGGAAAACTTAGCAATGACTTGGGTGTAAGAGCACTCAACAAAGAAAATACCCGTCTGCTCGCAAAAACACCACACATGCCAGAACTCGGACTCCTCTCTGCGTTCGGGATGAGCAGCTTCTGCTTCACTCACCCTGCTAATAACATAAACACTGCAGACACAGACCTCAGGGCCTGGATGTTCCTCTTGGACCACTTGCCAAACCCTCTGCTTCAGCCAGGCAAAAGGATGAGCGTTGACTGCCTCTCCCCAGGCTGCTGACAGCTCTTAATTGCCATTACGCTCACTCGGGCAGCACTACTTTCCAAAGCTGGAGTTTCCCAGTGTTCAGCACCCAGAGCTGAGGCCAGCAGGGCAAATGCAAGGTTGGGAGTCGCTCCCAAGCAACAGTGGCTTGTACGCAGTTGCCACTTCCTTTGAAAACCTGGCCCCAATTATAGATGCCAAGATTTTCTGCAAATCTGGCCCTTAAAGCCTGCTCCTGTTCCCATTGCAATCAGTAGTGACATTCTGATTGATTTAATGGGGACAGGCACAGAGACTTAATTAGAAAATTGGTAACTGCAAGGGAAGGAGAGAATGCACAACAGCCTGCCATATCTCCAGTTGGAAGCAAGCAAAGGAGCCAGTTGTCCGTAAGACAGACATTTCAGCCTCCCTCTCTCTCTCTCAAAAAAAAAAAAAAAAAGAGATTTGCAAGGGGGCCTTGAAGCTGCTCTTAAACATCTTGTATAATATATAATTGCTTTTCAGCTCTTGAGTACTCAATCTACCTTTTAGATCTGTCCCCTGGGAAGAAAATATAAAACGTGCTGAAACACGCAGCCCTTAACAGCATTAGGTATTTTCAACTTCTCTTTTGTGTTGGGAGGCAATTAAAACTTTGCTTAAAAGTCCTTGCTCTTTCACAGGTACAAAGATGGATCAAGGCTTAGGTGTGTTTTTCGCAATAGTCCAGCTGAGGGCCAGGGAGGCATTTTTCACCAGCTGTTATGTTTTAAGAAAATACTGAGATTCTCAGTTCACTACTGTATGAAAAATTCTAATATCTGGAGATTCACACTCACAGTACCCCAGAATTTTATGTGCTTTGAGGATTACCTGTGTTCATGGAGGGCCACCATAAGAGACACTGGGGCTATTTCTACAGTGGTAAATGCATTGTCCTGGATGCAGGATCATCAGTGCCAGGCCAAGCTGTGCAGCGTGACCCTGGTGTGGTCTCACCCATAGTGCTCGGAATACAAATTATCTCTTGACAAAGCTATCTGCAACCCACCCCACCCCTCGCCCCGATGGTGTTTGAGCTCGTTTTGAACAGAAGTATCTGGTTAATGCTTAAAAAGAGACCATCAACAATTGTTTGCCTAGTATTGGCAATAAGAAGTTTCGGACCTGGGGATATGCTAAGAGTTATTTGATAGCGTACCTGAAGTGTTGTAGTCCTCTTGGGAACAATTAACTTGCATGGGTTTTATTAGGGCTAACCACTGGGTTGTTTTTAGCCAGGGTGAAACCATTTTGTTCTGTGCTTAAATGAGGGAAATGTGAGGAGCTCAAGAGACTTCTGCATTTCTTGATCCACCACCCTCCACTGCCACCACCCTCCACCTGACCTCCCCAACCCCCCCTGCCCCATTCCACTGGGGGAGCTGAGCTGCACTTGTGTATCAGTTGCTGGCTGTGATAAGTGAGATGTTGGCTGTCAATCTAAGAATAAATAATACTTTGTTTCTGAGCATTCAGAGCACTGTCCTATTGGAGTTTAATGCTAAGCTAGTAGCAATAACTTTCCAAATTCCCAAAGCTCAAGAAAGGATTCTAATTCAGCTAACACGGTGTATCAATATGAAATTCTATACAAAAGGCAATTTGTCTGTGAGAGAACTGCAAGGCAGGCCCTTAACTCTTGGCAAATCTACATCTTACCTTTCTCCTGCACACAGCACATGTTGCCTCATCACTGTGATAGCTGCGTTACCAGAGAGTACTCATATGATCTCTACAGCCTCCTGCCTCTGGAACAACACCACAAAAGCAAAACATCATGGGGGGGGGGGGTGTGTGAAATGAGGTAGCAGAAGCATCTAGGTGTTAGAACAGTGCACAACAGCTCATTTCTGATGTGAAGCTGTTCAGACAGACAGAGAGATTTCAAGGCTGAAATATTTATGCATGGATGTGTCAACACTGTGCTATGATGATTCCTTTCTGGGTTCAAGCTTAGACCCTCACAAGGGAAAAAACAAGTGTTTCTAAGCACAATTACCTCAGCTGAGTGTGCTTGGGGATTATTGCACTCTGGCAAAGGCACCATTTCTTGGAAAAATCTTCTGAAAATGTCATTTTTTAGAGACGTATGGCTAATATCATGGTAGTGCTGCTACAGTATTTATATAATATCCTCAGACAATGGTGTGTGTGCACCAGGATGTCACTGGTGCCCAACCCTAAATCCAAATGTCTTCCTTACTGTCTTTTCTTCTCTAATGTTCATAAGAATGATGTGGTGTAATTGCTCATTACTGCTTAAACTCCAAAATATTATGAGCTGCTCCCACTGTCTGCTGCAGCAATGTATTTTTGTGTTTGACTCATGGACAGCTTCTGCCCTGCCTACTCACATTGGTTAGTACCTCAGAGCTGCACTACACAGTATCTTGCTGATTACAATCCCAGTGGTTTAGCCTACAAGGAATCTTCTGTATCTGCATACTCCCCATTTACTTTCAGAGGTAGGCAGACTGCAGGAATGTACTCCTCAGTCTATGAGAACACAGACTGACACTCAAATAAAACACATCATCCAGCTTTGCCTGTACGAAGTCACAGTCTGAGTGCTTAAGGAACAAAGGTGGTAAACAAGGAAATGACAAGGGAATGAAGCACAACCTGGCTTACCAGATTTATTCACAGAAACTTCCACAGGGGTTTTGTTTTGTTTGGGGTTTGCTTACATTTGGGGTTTTTTGGTTTGGATTTTTTTTTCCCAAGCTGAAATCTTACTTCCTGCAAAGAATGCAGCTAGTTCTGTGGGATAAGGAACCTTGGAACATTATCTCTCCTAACAGCACACTGAGATGTACCAAGTTACAAAGCTCAAGGTGAGGCATCCTCTATCATAAGGATGTGGGGAAGCACTGCAGCTTTCTGCCTGGATATTCCTAACAGCAGGCATGCCCACTTAGTTCTCTGTTTTTCCCCTGCTGTGTATATTCCCTGAGCCAGGGTTTGAGGACAGTAATCAGACAGACTTGTACAGGCTGTGAGGGAAAGGGAGAAGTTGAAGGGCTAGCAGAGCAAGGGATTGAAAGCAGAAGAGGGAACATTATCTCAGCCTGTGTGCAGGACTCTCACAAGCCTAACATCTGCTCTGTTCACAGCGAGTGTGATTATCTAACATCATTAAAGCAGTCTAGGCTGTACAGTTTTGGTTGCTAATTACACGTTGTAGGTGATGATCACAAAACTATTTCCATATAGCTCACAATTATATACTTACACACATCATAGTATGTATCTGTAGTTCAGGCTTCTATTCATTTTTCATTGTAGGGAATAATATTCTGACACACACACTACTGCCAAACTGTTCCTTTCTGGGCCAGAAGCCTCCATTTTGAGCATCAGAATCAGGATGAATTGTTTAGGAACACTTCAGTGAAATACTCCTAGCCATTTGGTTTTAAATAATTTTTATTTTTTTTTAATAAGAACAAACATTTTTAGATATCATGTAAAAGTATGACATTAAGCTGGATGGTGTCCAAAGGGAGGAAAATATCACCATGAAAATGTGTCTTTTTGACCTCTGAAAACTTATTTCACACAAAATGCCTAATACAAGCAGACAGTGCTGAGTTTAAAAATTTTAACTTCTTGGTGGGAAGTACCTTTTGTGTGAGCCTAATACCCATACAACATGCTGAGAAAGTGGAAGACTTTAGTACAAGGCTTTTTCTAGAGTGAAGAGATTTAGAAAAAAAAAGTATCAGAGTTTATCATGGAGAGTAAAAAAAAAAATCAGAATATTCCCATACCTATTGAAACCAGGTAACTTAAGCTCTTGAAAACTAAATAGCTTCTCAAAGTACTTTCTCTGAGTACAACATAAAATACATTAATTTATCTCAACACACTGAACTTTGTGCACAGTCCTTTAATGTATTTTAAAATATAATTATAATGACAACTTCCTTATGGCTAATGGGCTGTCCAGATGTGCAACTCTTAAGTGATTCTCTGGGGCTTCACAGCTCCAACACACATACCACAGGAACCGAAAGCACTTTTGAAATTTCACTCCCCTTACTGCAAAGGCCACTCACATCCCCACTGGTGTAACTTCACCTCATTAAGAGGAGCCAGGAATTTCATGGGTGTGTATGTTACATGAAACACTACTTGGTGTGGCACAGCATTGGTGGTTTACATTTCCTCAAGTGTCCCTCTGACAGCTTTCCAGAGCAGAGGAAGCAGGCCTAGATCCTGTAGCGCTACTCTTCCTTCCCAAACTACATCCCCATTTGCAGCCCCAGCTTAGGCTGACAGTGGGACTTATCCCATGCCACTGCCCTGAGAAACTCTCCTTCCTTCCTCTGCCCCTGCCTTCACCAGGCACAGCAGTCTCCAGTATTGTAGGGACCAACCGTGTAGCTCACCATAACACCCGGTTGGCTGGCTGGCCACTCAGGTCAGGTGTTTAAAAGCGGACCCCTTTGCCGGCTAATGAAAAAAAGGAATCAAATGGGAGAGTGAATAAATAAACAACCCCAAACCGCTATGGAGAAGGAAGAGTACACAGCTTCCCCCGCAGAGACACACCACCCTCTCTCGCACCCCTCACACAACCAGCCAGCAATGGCGGCGGCAGCTGCCGCAGCCAAGGCAGGGCGGAGCTGCCCCCGGCCTTATCTAACGGCGGGCGGGTAGGCCGGGCTGCACCCGGTGCCTTATGCAAGGGCAGAGGCGGGGCCGGCATTACTGTGGCGGCAGCACTGCCATGTCTTGGTACCGCAACGCTGTATGGTTCGTGAAGGGGCTGCGGGAGTACACGAGGTACGGGCAGTCCCCGTGGTGGGGCGGCTGCGGTGGGGCGGGCGCTGCGGCCAGGCTGGGGGCGTTTCTGCGCGTCCGCGGGGCTTGTAACCATTTCGGGTCTGGGGCTTTGTATGTTTTCGCTCGAAGCCTGAGCCAACAAGTTCCAACGCCGCCGCTGTGAGGGCTGCTAGGCGGTGCTTCCCCGCCCACCTCAGGCACCTTGCCTGAGGCAGCAGCCGGGCCGCTTCCGAGTGTCAAAGTTTGGGCCGTGTGGCTTGTGGCAGGCGAGTGCCTGGGGTCGTCAGCCCGTCGGTGGGCACTGTGGCGCTGGCGCTGTGTGTGGCCTGTCCCACAGACGCGAAGAGCGGTGGAGGTGGGGGTGTTAACTGCCTGGTGAGCTGCGGGTGGAGGGGTGGGGGGGAAGAGCCCGTTTCAAGTCCTCTTTGGAAGTTGTCTCTTCTAGCTTCTCTCGGGTGTCTCTGATTTATTCAGGGGCGGCTATGAGTCTGCTTCCAAGCACTTCAATCCAGCAGATGTGGAGGTGAACGTGGCTGGAAGATCCTTTCTGGTCACCGGTGCAAACAGTGGCATTGGCAAGGCCACAGCCAAAGAGATCGCGAGGAGAGGTGAGCCGAACTCCGAGGGGTTGTTAAGGAGAAGGTGGAAGGAGGAAGGTTTGGCATTCCGGTGCAAACCCAAACACACGGCTCGCTGGGGTGAGGGGTCAGGCGTGTTATTTTACAGGGCTGTTAGCGGGGCTTTGAGGTTTAAGGAGAATCGGTGCTGTGAAAGCTGGAATGGAGCAAAGTTAGTGGAGAGGATCTATGAAGTGTTTCTCAAGTGTGTGCCTGCGTTGTAGTGGCACTGAAGTGACAGTTCAAGGTCTGTTTAAGGCTGATTGAGTACGAGTAGCAGCCTGGCTGAATTTGAACTGTTTTGCAGAACTTTGAAAAGAATTGCATGACAAAAGAAAACAATTGGCTTTGCCCAGCTCAGATGGGAGAGCATGAAAGTAACAGTCCAGTTGTGCTTGATTTTGGCAGTAACCTCGAGTTTGTGCCCTTTGACTGAGTACATGCAACAACTTTTTCTGTTGCTCTCTGTAAGCAAGTAGATGGTATGAACTGGGTCTAGCTACAGTTGAAGGATAAAACCAATCCCTTCAGACTTGACAAAATAATTCCTGTTGTGCAAGAGTGATAGGAGTTTTGGCATGTAGAGTAAAAGGGAGGAGCTTGCAGTGCTGCTCTCCCTTCACCTGCTTAGGTTTCATAGCTGTCTTATGAAGGAAAGTAGCAACTCAAACTAATTCAAAATTGCTAGCATCAAGGAACCTTTGGGTTAAAGATCTCCATCACTGCCAGTATATGATTGATTGATTGATTGATTTCAGGTTCCCACTACCGCCCTTAGACATAATAGCCTTATGTAAGTGTTGCCTTGTCTAGTAGCTGTTATGCTCACAAATGGATATGCTTGCCAGATTTTGCAGGCTGTCAAGCCAACTGGATATGTATAGGACCTGGTCACCAGGTATTTGGAACCCAAAGAGCAGCCTTGGACTCAGACTGCTTGTCTGGTATCTTGTGTAGGCACTGCTGTGCGTATGAAGTTAAAATCACAGATTGGTTTGGGTTGGAAGGGACCTCAAAGATCATCTAGTTCCAAACCCAAGCCATGGGCAACCTGGTCTAGTGGAGGGTGTCCCTGTCCAAAGCCCCATCCAACCTGGCCTTGAACACTGTCAAGGAGAGGACAACCACAGCTTCTCTAGGCAACCTCTTCCACCAGTGCCTCACCACCCTCACAGTGAAGAATTTCTTCCTTATATCTAATTTAAATCTCCTCTCTTTTAGTTTAAACCCATTACTCCATTTTCCTGCCCCTACACTCACTGATGAACAGTCCATCTCCAGCTTTCCTGTAAGCCCCTTCAGATATTGGAAGGCTGCTATAAGGTCTCCCTAGAGACATCTTTTCTCTGGGCTGAACAAGCCCAACTCTCTTCATCCTATCCTGACAGGAGAGGTGCTCCAGCCCTCTGATCAATCAAGGGCAGAGGACTTCTGACTTGACAGTGAAGGTCAGGTGGATTGAGGATGATATTTTTAGCCTGAATTGAGTTTTTCACTGAATTGATGTCATATGGTTACTGCAGATTTGGGCTTTCCCACATGTGTTGGGAACAGCGCTTCCAGTTTGATGCAGAGTCTCATCCTGTGAACTGTATTTAAATTCCTTTTCTAGCCCATAGAATCATAGAATTTTTAAGGCTGGAAATGACCCCTAAGATCATCCAGTCCAACCATTAACCTACCGCCACCAAGTCTACCCTTAGACCATGTCCTCAAGCACTGCATCTACCTGTCTTTTAAACACCTCAAGAGATGGGGACTCAACCACATCCCTGGGTAGACTGTTCCAGTGCTTGATTACTCTCTCAGTAAAGAAGTTCTTCCTAATATCTAACTTACATTTTCCCTGGTGCAACTTGAGGCCATTTCCTCTAGTTCTGTCTCCTGTTACTGGGGAGAAGAGACCAACCCCCACCTCACTGCAACCTCCTTTCAGGTAGTTGTAGAGAGCAATAAGGTCTCCCCTCAGTCTCCTCTTTTCCAAACTAAACAACCCCAGCTCCCTCAGCTGCTCCTCGTAGGGCCTGTTCTCCAGACCCTTCACCATCCTCGTTGCCCTTCTCTGGACACACTCCAGAACCTCAACATCCTTTATGAAGTGAGGGGCCCAAAACTGAACACAATACTTGAGGTGAGGCCTCACCAGTGCAGAATACAGGGGGATTATCACCTCCCTGGTCCTGCTGGCCACACTGTTCTATACAGGCCTGACAGGCCTGTAGTTTCCTGGATCCTCCTTCCGACCGTTCTTATAGATGGGTGTCACGTTTGCTAGTTTCCAGTCGTCTGGGACCTCCCCAGTTGACCAGGACTGCTGGTAGATGATGGAGAGTGGCTTGGCAAGCTCCTCCACCAGCTCCCACAGTATCCTCGGGTGGATCCCATCTGGCCCCATAGACTTGTGCGCATCCAAGTGGAGGAGCAGGCCAGTGACAGCCACTTCTTCGACTGCTGGGACTTTGTTCTGTGTCCTATCTCCATCTCCTGGGTCACACCAAAACTTTCCTCTCTGCTTAATAGCAAGAAAAATGTTCACATTCAAAGCCCTTAAAACTCCTATTTTCAATTAATGTTTTCTGCTGTAGACTAGGAGCATGTTCCTCATCAGCTGGAAGGCCACCACTTCTTCCGTGTGTTTAATTTGTGTCTGCACACATTTCTGTGCCATCTCCTGTGTTTTGGGAAGAGCTAGCTCCTTAAACATCTGCCAGTGTGCATCCTAAACTGCCTTCAGGTTTATAATTAAAGCCCTCCTTTGCAGTGAAGCTTGCAGTCACCATGAGAATGTCCAAAGAGGTGAATGTTGGACACTGCCTCTTCCGATTGCCTTTCACTCATGAATCCTGCTCTCCCTGGGGCAAAGGCTGTACATTCTGGTCTGTATATATTCAAGTGCCTGTCTGGGCACAGTCCCTTCCATACATGGCAGATGTGTAACACAAACTGGAGATGAGACTATTAAACATCAGTTAGTGTCATTTGCATGAATGTCCCAGATTTGGGAATTTCCCACTGCTGACCGCTGTTGTGCGTTTGGTCAAAGTAATACAGCCAGCTCTGGCATGGCAGAGGAGCAATCAGACCCTGATGGAAAAACTCAGAAGGACCTTGAGTCTTGCTGCCTGCATCAGTGAAAAAACATCTCTTGGAAAAAGAAAATCTCATTCTCAGACCTCACGCCGGGCATTTCAGCGTGTGACTGCTCTCTCCCTAGGCTAGGGTTGGTGTCATGTGTGTGGCTTCTGGGCACCAGAAGAGTTGGTGAGCACATGTTGTTTCTATTTCCACTGCCTTGGGATTATGTTGTGGGAGTATTCTAGTGATGGGCTGCTGGTAACCCCTAAACCACCTGTAATAATAGGCAAAGAGTGTGGGTACTCCTATGATTGATGTTAATGCATTACTTGTATTCTCTGACCATTGCAAAGCATAAAAATGAAACAATTCTATTTGTACTTTCATCCTCTTCTGAAGGCTGTATTTAATGTGGCTAAACTACGAGGTCATAAGTACCCAGGCTTTGAGAGGAGCCTTTCCCTGCATACTCCTTTCATAGAAGATTTGGTTGCAAGGGACCTCTAGAGCTCATCTTGTCCAGCATCCCACTTGAAGCAAGACTGTTGCCAACAAGCCAGCCGTTGCTTTGTCTTGCTGGAACTTGAAACCCCCAAGGATGGAAATCACACATCCTCAGGGACAGCCTGATCCATTTATAAGAAAACTAGTGAAAGCTTTTTTTAATTAATACCTGACCTGAGTCTCCTAAGCTGCAATTTGTGGCCACGGTCCTTGTCATATCTCCCACTGCTGAGAAGGATTCTGCTATCTGCCATTTTAATTTCCTTTTCACAGAGTGATTCAAGTCACTTTTGTTCATCAGGCCATTTACTGAACTTCCTTATGTGTGTGCCAAAAGAAGCCTTTACAGCACAGATGCCTTAGCTTCAATTTCCAGTGTAGCTCTGGTATTTTGTCAACATCAAACATCATGTACAGAAGTGATAGAAAATGGTTTGAGCGGACAGTATGTAGAGTGAAGTGGCCTTTTGTGAGGACCGTGTTGCAGCATCCTTCCTCCCTCTTGCCAGCCTTCATTGAGACCAGAGCCAAGCAGAAATCTTCCAGCTTTATTATATCTGCTCTTTGTGTCCTAAACCTTATGTTTGAGGGACCTTTATGTTTTGACAGACCCTGTTGGAATTCATGGTTATGTCTGGTCTGTCTGATGGTACTTCTGGGTCGGTGCCTTTTGGGGAGAATCTCACCTTCAGAATGTCTTAAGGACAGTGGATGTGGTATTGCTATGGGGCATGATGACCTAAACCAGCTCCCCACTCATCATTAAGTATGTCAGGAGCCCTGAGAGCCTTGCAGACCTGAACTTTAGCAGCATTGATGAAAAGCTACCCCTCAGCTCTTGGCAGCAGAGAAGTGTGATTGTTGGCCATGGAACATTCTCGTTCCAACATCCACATGGCGTGGATGTTGGCTCAGGAACGTTCTGCATGCTGGGAAGCCCCTGTGGGATTTTGGTGACCATCTGATCAGTATTGCCACTGCTACTAGCAAGCTATATAGATTTCCCACAAACAGGACTGCAATCACAAAAAAGTTGTTTGGTTTGGTGTTTGGTTTTTTTTTCATTTCATTTTCATAGTCAGCAAGTTTGCTGATGACACAAAGCTGGGAGGGGTGGCTGACACACCAGAAGGTTGTGCTGCCATTCAACAGGATTTAGACAGGCTGGAGAGCTGGGCAGGGAGAAACTTAATGAGATTTAACAAGGGCAAGTGTTGGGTATTGCATTCGGGGAGAAACAACCCCAGGTACCAGTATAGGTTGGGGACTGGCCTGTTGGAGAGCAGTGCGGGTGAGAAAGACCTGGGTGTCCTGGTGGACAGCAGGATGACAATGAGCCAGCAATGTGCCCTTGTGACCAGGAAGGCCAATGGCATCCTGAGGTGTATTAGAAGGGGGGTGGCTAGTAGGTCAAGAGAGGTCCTCCTCCCCCTCTTCTCTGCCCTGGTGAGACTTCACCTGGGGAACTGTGTTCAGTTCTGGCCCCTCAGTTGCAGAAGGACACACAACTCCTTGAGAGAGTCCAGCACGCAGGGCCACCAAGATGATCGAGTGGAACACCTTCCTTATGAGGACAGGCTGAGGGAGCTGGGTCTCTTCAGCTTGGAGGAGACTGAGGGGTGACCTCATTAACATTTATAAATATGTAAAAGGTGAGGACAGAGACATCCTCTTCTCAGTGATGGGCAGTGATAGGACAAGAAGTAACGGGTCCAAGCTGGAACACAGTAGGAACATTTTCACTGTGAGGGTGACAGAGCACTGGAACAGGCCGCCCAGAGAGGCTGTGGAGTCTCCTTCTCTGGAGACATTCAAGACCAATCTGGACACATTCCTGTGTGATTTAATCCAGATGATCCTGCTCAGGCAGGGGGGTTGGACTAGGTGATCTTTCAAGGTCCTTATTAACTCCTAACGTTCTGTGATTTGGATTGTATAAAAGAACCAAAGCAACACTAAACAAGAACTGCAAATTTCACATCACTTCACGCCCCCCCCTCCTTGGTGATGCCTCTCCCCCAAATACAATTAGTAACTAATGATGGAATGTGTTTCTGGTCGCCATCCACCAGGTGGCACGGTTCATCTGGTTTGCCGAAATAAGGAACGGGCTGAGGCTGCCAAAGGAGAAATAGTGACCGAAACGGGCAATCCGGTGAGTTGTTTTCAGTCTTGTGTTTGCTCTTAGAAAGATTGTTGATGTTAAAGACCGCGGAGGCCTCGAGATACTTTGTTTCATCATTTTGGTGTTGTGTTTTTAATAATATTTTCCTGTGGATGTGGAAACATCTAGTAGTTCATTGTCCATATGGTTTGAAGTAATTTAATTTCACTAGGTGAAGTTTTCTGTGATTAGTAACATCATGCTGTGTTATTTAATGTTTCTTGTCTATATGTTTTCTGATGTCCTACTTACTATTCCTGACTATTTTGCTGTGGCTTTTCAAAGTTAATGCATTGCAGCTCTCTTGCAGCTACATTTATGAGTTTACAGGGTTGGAGTTGAAGGTTTTATGTGTTGGAGTAACACACTTTTGATTTGCTGAGGTTGGCTGCTCTGTGAAGTCCTGCGTGTGGTACTAGTTCCATGCTCTACAGGCTTTTCCACCTCCTTTTCCTACAGTGTCTCTTCCTTACCCCCTCCCTTTTTGGTCCTGCATTTCATCACTCAGTAATAGACCCTCGTAGCTGTCACTATTGCTTTTGCTAATTATTCAGGAGAGTGTGCTCTTGGAGAAGTACAGTAGCTGCCTTGCTATCTTGGTAGTACTGGTTTTGGCTGGGGTAGAGTTTATTTTCTCTACAGCAGCTCCTGTGGAGCTGTGTTTTAGATTCGTGACCAAAACGATGTCGACGTCCTGTGTTTTAGTTATCGCTGAACAGGTGATGTTCACACAGCATCAAGGCCTTTTCAGCTCCTCACCCAGCCCCACCAGTGAGGAGGCTGGGGGTGCACAAGGAGTTGGGAGGGGACCCAGACAGAACAGCAGACCCCAGCTGGCCAAAGGGTTATCCCATACCCTAGGATGTGTTCAGCAGTAAAAGCTGGGTGAAGAATAAATGGAGCACTTGCAGTCACAGTGTGTTGGTTTTCCAGATCACTGTTGTGTGACAAAGCCCTGCTTCCCCAGGGATTGCTAAATGCCTGCCTGACAATAGGAGCAAGTGAATGAATTCCTTATTTTGCTTTGTTTGCACACACAGCTCTGTTTCACTTCTTAATTTGTTTTGATGTCAACCCACAAGTTTTGTCTGTTACCCTTCTGATTCTCTTCCCCCCATCCCACTGGGAGAGGAGTGAGCCCCACAGGTTGTGGGGCTTAACTGTGTACTGGGGTTAACCACAACAGCTCTCTTCATTTTAAATAGTGACTTGGCTTCTGAACAGAGTATTTTGATCCCAGTAATAGTTTAGCAAAAATGCTGAAGGCTTTTTATGGTTGGAGATACCACACTGACAAAATTTTTGCTCTTTGGTTTCAACTCTTTAGTGTGACACGACCAGCATTGCACTTTGGTCCTTTAATGGGAGTGAATTACATCAGCCCTTATGTAGAAATAAATACTTTCCAGCTGTCTATAGCTATGTAGTCCTGTGCCTATAGTAAGGCTGGTGATTATCTGTGTTATCTTGTTTTCTCACTGCAGTCAGGCAGCCTGGGAAGAGCAGTGGGTTTTATGCCCTCTGAAGTTTCTTTCGATGTTTTCTGTCATTTGGTGAAATAAAACTGGAGGCAAATAATGTTCCTCCTCTAAAAGCACCACAGTTACTGTGTTCCCACTTTCTGGTAGGCCACAAACCATAGTCTCAATGGTCATAAGAGAGTGTGAGTGCGCTGGATTTGAGAACTGGTCTGTGATGGTTGTGAACTGTCTGTGATGCTGGGAACAAGGCACTTGTGTAGAAAGCAGCATTCAGTGAAGTGTTAGATGAGACGTACTAGAAGCCCTAGTGGGACAGGTGACTGAAGAGTCATTTTAATAAGGAGTCCACAAGAATATCCTTCTTTATAAATGTGTGTTCAGAAGTAATCCAGGGAGATAATAAAATGTTCTTATCTGTAACTTCACAAGCTGTATCCAGCCTTAACTTGCTCTTCCTGATCAGCTGGATGGGGATCCTGTTGTACTGTATGCCAGAGGTTTTGTTCCATCATCCACACGCTGATGCTCAGTGCTGAAAATAGAGTTGCTTTTTGGCAGGCACCTGCACCTCGACCTGGAACGTTTCCCTAATCTCTTAAAGAAGATCTGGTCATGGAGATTAGTCTCACTTTGAAAATGACTTTGCTACCATCAAGGACTTTTATAGGGAACAGGTCTGTGGACCCTTTTTTTCTGAGCCAATGTGACAGTCTTCAGCAGATAAGTCTTGATTTAGATTTTTTTCAGTCTCTGAAATCACTTGTAATATCGAATATCTGGCCAAAGAACTCAAGCTTTTCTGTTCTAGTAGATAATGGTAGTAGCTTTAAAAGTATAAAGCTTTTAGAGAGGTATCCAGTTAGAAACGTTAGAGCAGTGTCAAGTTCTTGGTCAGAAACGAACATTCTGATGAGAAAATTCTGACCTAACTCAACTAAGCTGAAATCAATGGCTGGAGAGAAAGCCATGAGGTTTTTATCTGCAGGGAAGCAGAATTATAGGTAGGGAATAATTTTCTCAGCTTCCTCACTTATCTCATTTGCTTGTATAATGAGTATTTAAAGAAGCAGCTTGGAAAGAGAGGAGGTCCTCTAATGATTATTTGTTGTTTTGCATGAGAACACATCCTCTGCATAATTATTTTAGAGCTGCCTTTTCCTGGGATATGTCACAAGACTATCTGTGGTACATCTTTGAGACTTAAGTGCTACCTAGGAGAAGAGTAGGAGTTGACATGCCTTTTGTATGCTGATAAATGCCACTGTGCATGTACTAGGTGGAACACAAATTTGCAGAAAGCAAGAGAATTGCCTGTAACAAGCAGTAAAAGGTTTTTTGATGTTTTGGAAAGAGGAGATATAATTTCCTAAGCCACTAAATCTAGAAATAACTTTGCTCTTTTGTCAAGGGGTTGTGGGGTTTTTGTTTTGTTTTGTTTGTTTTTGTTTTTTTTAAATTCTATTGCATCCACATCTCTTGCCATAGCACTTCAAAATGCTGCAAGACTGTTGAGACATGGGGTGGCTAACAGGGACTCGACTGTTCATGCAGCAGTTAGTATAGAAGAGGTGGCAGAGGGCTTCTGACACTGAGACAGCTGGAATGGGTGCAGTGACACCCCTGACAGAGTACTCTCCTGTGTTGGTTAGAGTGACTGCCTGGCACATGGCAGAGCTCCAGGGAAATGATGCGGCAGATGTCGAGCTACATTGAGTGACCGGTAATTTTCCCTGAGGTTGGGTCAGAGGGTGATGGTGGCCTCATCTCTTGGGTTCTGCTGTGGTCAAGGTGCTGGTGAAAGAACTGCAGGTGAGCAGGCTGCTTAACTTTAGGGAACAGAAACGGCATCAGCACAGTCTTTGCGGATAGAAGAGCACAAACCCCACATGGTATGGAAGAAGGGACAGGTAGAAGCTGCATTCAAACAAGCAGTGGATAAAGACTCGAAATGGGGAAGGCTGGCTGCTTGTGGCTGCTGGCAACAGAAGGCAGCCTCATTCTCTGCCTGCAGATGCGCATTCAGAGAGTAGGTACAGTGTCATGGTAACAAATGAAGAAGAACAAGCTCTGTCGGGGGAGGTGTTGGAGCCAGATGAGCCTGAGCCTTTGTCAGCGCTGGGAGGTAGTGGTGGGTGATGATGGCTTGAGGCTTCTTCCTGTGGGAGTGGAGGCACCCATCTGCAGTCTTGGCTTGGTGTCTTGTGAGGTTTGTCACTTGCTGGAGACTCGGATCTAGAGTGTTGCTGAGAGTCACCTGGACCTCAAACCAGTGCTTCTTGTTGCATAGCCACATGGCCACCCATGACATTGTGAGGGGTGACCTTGAGCTCATCAGTGCTTACAGAGGTTGCAGGGTGCGGGGGCCCTCCTAAACCCTTCCAGTGAAAGGGAAGGCCTTGGGGAGGAACATAAACGCCTTGCGGGTCAACAGCTGAATATGCAGCTGGTATCAATTTGGCCTTGGCCCTTCTGATCTCTTTGACCTTCTCAGAGAAATGAACATTCCTGAGTATCAGTGACAAAGTGGAGCAAGAGCATCTTTGCCAAAAGGTTTCCTAAACTAGTAATGAGTGCTTTAAACTGGTTTAATTGGGAAAAATAGTGTCCAAACTCAGAAGAGTAGTGGAGTTATGGGGACAGTGAGTACCTGTCTAGGGGACAGCAAAATGGAGGAGGCTTTCACAGCTTTCATGTGAAAGCAGCATGACTGAGAGCACACCTCAGATGGCTGAATATGAATGCACATACCATAGGAAAACAGGAATCTGTGCACCTGTGATCTCACTGGGATTAGAAGCACATTGTTGGCATGACAGAGTGCTGGAATGGATGTGTGTAGCCCCTTTTAGATAGGCGAGTTGGGAAGATGAGGAGGAGTTATGCTCTGTGCAAAGGAGTGGCTTGAATGCATGGAGCTTTCCTCTGAAAGAAGCCAGTTGAGAGCTTATGGGTAAGACACAGATCAGATCAGTGTGGGTGATGTCATGATGGCTGTCTGTTGCAGACTGACGTTGAAGTAGATGGAGCATTAGTTATAGGGCTAGGGAGACCCCATGATTAGAGTTCTCCTGGTACTGATGGGGCACTTGAACCACCCTGATACTTGCTGGCAACATGTCAGGGTGTAAACAATCCACAAGACTTCTCAAGAGCATCAAGAACACTTTTCTTTAATGGGTGTTGGACCAGGCAGCTAGGGGTGATCTCTGCTGGATCTACTATAAGTACTACTCTTGAGTAGCTGCCTTGGTGGAAGTGCATTAGATTGTGGGAATTAAGTTTGAGACAGGTGAGAAGAATGAGGAGTACAATTACAATCTTTGGTCCTAAGGAAGTGGGTTTTGGTTTTGTTTGTTTTGGGGTTTTTTTTTATGGACCTGATTGGCATGGCCCCGTAGAACACAGCCATGGAGAGCAAAAGGCCTTGGGAAAGCTGGTTATCTTCAAGATAAATGCCCTCAAAGCAGGAGGTCCTGCTGAGTAGGAAGTGGCAAACCACTCTCCTTCAGGAAAGGATTTGGGAATTACAGGCTGCTCAGCCACACCTTCCTCCACAGGAAAACTACGGAGCAAATACTCGAGGAAGCCATGAAAGTCAGGAAGGTGACTACAGAAAAAAAAAAAAAGCAGCATGGATTTATCAAGGACAGGGTCAGCCTGAACATCCTGATCACTGCCTTTGGGGAGATGACTGTGTATGGACAATCAGAGAACAGTGCTTGATGCTTTCCTTAAGTTGCCAAGGCTTTTTATGTGGTCTGCCATAGTCTCCTTGTAATCGGTTGGGAGAGGTGTGGTTTGAACTGGTTGGATGACAAGCTGGGTGGAAGACTGTCTGGAATGTTTGGCTCAAGGTAGCAACTGCACAAAGCTAATCTGTAAACAGTTATTTAGTGGCATGCCCCATGAGTCAAAATGGGGCAAAACCTGTTTATTATCTTTTAGAAACTTGAATGATGGGGTGAAGTGAAGTCAGATTGCCAATGATCTCAAATGGAGGGCAGGGAGCTGGAGAGTGGGGATGCTGTTCAGTTGGTGGCATTTGGCAGGTGAGGAAATGGCCTGACATGAAGTTCACCAAGAGCAGATGCACAATCGTCCTTGGGCCTGGGTGACCCCGTGGAACAGCACGGGATAGGACTAGCTGGCTGAGAAGGAGCTTTGTAGAAAAGGACCTGGGAGTGAGCAGTGTGGCCTGTGACAAAGGACAGCTTGTGTATGAACACAAGAGTAGCCAGCACGCTGGGGGCAGTGCATCTCCCTCTCTGTTAAGACTTTGTAAGGCCACAGCAGGCGTCCTGTGCCCAGTTCTGGGCTCCCCAGGCTGAGGAAGTCATCAATCCAGTGAGCCCAGTGGAAGGCTGCCAAGGTCACTAGTGAGACGAGGCACATGACGAGCAGGAGAGGCTGAGAGGGCTGGTTTTGTTCAGTGTTAAGAAGAGAAGGCTGATATGGGTCTTACTGTGGTCTACAGCCACGTGATAGATGGGTGCAGGGAAGGTGGTGCCATGCTTCTCTTGGAGGTTGTGAAAGCACAAGAGGCAGCAGACACAGATTGCTACAGGGAGAAAAATCTGGCTAGATAGCACACACCGTTTGTTTCACCCTGAGGGTGGCCAAACACTGGAGCAGGGTGCTCAGAGTGGCTTGTCAGTCTCCATCTTCGGAAGTAAAACTTCCCTGGATAACCTGATCTCGGTTACTTACAAGAGAGTGGTGGGACCAAGTGGAACCTGAAGGTTCCATTCAGCCTAAAGTAGTCTCCAGTGCTGTGACCTTGAGCATTGCTTTGGAAAGTTGCTTTCAGCCAAAGAGGAAACTGCTGTATTAATTGTTTAAACGGAAGTTTTGCAGGCTTTGTGGTGCTTTTCTAGCTCTCTGCTATGCCTGTCTGTCTGTCATCCGTATCTGTTGAAGTAGGGCTCTTTTTAAATTAAATTTGGCATTAAAAAGCTATGGCTTAGAAGCAACTGAATCAAGTGACAAAACATGTTTTAAGGACTACAGTTAGATTTCCCAGTTGTGCATATTAAACATGTTTTAGTTGTGTTCTGGAGATAATATTTCTGGTACTGCCCAAATATCTAGATAGGCCTTATGTGAGCAGGGTCTCTTAACTCTCCATGTTGATTGTAGCTTCTTTTCCTTCCTTTAGGATATCTTTTTGCATATTGTGGATATATCTAATCCCAAGGAAATCTGGAAGTTTGCTGAAAAATTCAGAAATGAACATAAATTAAATGTGTTGGTAAGTCTTCATACTTAAATCACAGAATTGTTTGCATTGGAAAAGACCTTTAAGATCATCAAGTCCAGCTTAGCACCACCAAATCCAAGAATCACGTGTCTGACTTCAGAGTGTGGAGCCTTTGACCTTGTCCAATGGGTAGTCATAAGATTTTACCACTTCACACACAATTCTCTGCTTAATTTTCTCTAAACATTTGATGCAGTAGTCTCCAAGGTCTGGTTGTCCTTGTTTATTTTCAGTTCACATACACAGATATGACATTAAAAAAAAAAAAAAAGAAATGCAAGAACCTTTTTTAACTGCCTCTTTTGAGGTTCTCACCATGCAGACGTTGTGGACTTTAGATAGCAGAACATGCACTGCAGAATATGCAAAACAGACTGTGTCAGGGACTGCTGCCTCCTCCCAGGGGCAATTTACACTTGCTTTGAGCTAGCCCCTCCTAAAGATGAAACTTGTATAGATCCTCTAGTTAGGGCCGCTCTAGTGAGGCAGGGTTAGCAGGCAGTATGGATAGTAAAGGGATTGGTACTCTCTCCCCTTTATTTAGCAGTGCAGATTAGCATTAGATGGAGTGGAAGGTAGCTTGTGAGGAGTGGCAGTGAAGGAGCAGGGAGGTATGCAGGGGCAGATCTCTTTTTTTTTTCAGCGTGGGGACGGAACGCTTGAGTTGCCTCTGGAAGGTAAGGCAGAGAAAGAGGAATCTGAGAACCTGCTGGCTGCACACAACAAGCTTCTTAACATCCACGAGGTTTTACCTTACAGTGCATCCCTGCTGGGTGGCTCGGTTCAGTTTGAGTGATGTGTGAGTCCGGTGGGGTGTCTGCAGGACTGCCGGGCAGACAAATGCCAGGGTACAACCCGGGCAAAGGCAGTATGACACAGCGCTGCCGCTTAGCTCTGGGCTCAGCAGGGCTAACCTGCTGACCTGGCTGACCTGCTGCCGGGTTGGGAGCTGTTTTGTTTGACGTGCTGAGGGTTGGAGTGCCTGCAGACTGCTCTACTCTCTGCATTACAGTTTCCCTTAATGGATTTTCCCCCATACAGAAATCTCTGACAGAGAATACACCACCACATAGCATAGATCATGTGGAAGCAGTGTGATCTCATGGGAAACTAACAAACTACACTGTGTGTATGTGTCCTAGTATCTGCTCTATACGTTGCATATTGGTTTCTATGAGAAATGTTTAAAAACATGCAGAGGACTGTTGGTGATCCGTGCCTCTAAAGACCCTTCTGTGAAAAACCTGTACAGTGAGTGACAGTAGTGTGACTTGGAACAGCATGGTTTGTTGAAACAGTTTGTAGCTTTGTGTTGCGGTGTTGGAAAGCAGCAAACTAGCACAGACTGTTTGTGTGTGTGGCTTGGTTGTAGATACTGTGTAGATGGTTTTTGTTTACAGGAGCTGTCTTGCAGATCAACAATGCAGGATGTATGGTGAATAGCAGAGAACTAACTGAAGATGGACTTGAAAAAAACTTTGCCACGAACACTTTGGGTGAGCATTAAATGTTTTGTTCTGAATTATGGTACTTATTTTGGTTAGATGTGTGTGTTTACATCTGGGTTTGAGGTGTGTGTTCCTGCTCAGGGAGCGATTGTACTGTTGCTGTGTCAGGGAAGGAGTGGGAAAGGAAGAGAAACAACGTTACAGCTTCGGTTTCTGTGAGTTGTCTTTTGATTTCTCTCCATTTTTCAGTTGTTGTAGTATCAGTGCCTTTATCAAAATAGCAGTGGACAAATACAGCCAAGATTTAATTAAACTGATTCTGAAACTTGCTAAGAAACTCGTTCCAAGCTGCTAATGATATTCTTTGTAATAAGCGTGACTTGGCCCGAGCTCTGGTCATGGTCAGGTATTTGAAGACATTCACATGTAGTAGTAGACCTGAAGAGCCCTGTTTGGTGTGACAGAGACACTGTGTAGGATGGCTGTGCCTTACATCATGCTCTGGATGCTCTCAAATGGGACATAGCATCTCCTCAAGTAATTGAGCAGTACTGGGTGAGCTTTAGGAGCTCTGCATGTAACGGGTGTATCCCAGTCACTGTCTGGTGGAGGTAGGAGAGGGACAAGTTCAGGGAAGCAAGTAAGGTTGAAAGGGGCAATGTGGACAAGCAGGGGAGATGGCAAACAAAGTGGAAGGTGCCCCCATAAAAAGTGTGGGAAAGATGTGAGCAAACAGCCAGCCAGCAGAGAGAAGAGCTGTCTGCTGCTGTTCTTATCTGTTGGGCTGAAAGCTGCTCCACTTGCAAAGAGAGAGGTGTGGAGCTTGCACATTCCTGAACCTTTTTTTTGCCGTCTGATGCCATGCAGGGTAGGTGGCTTTCTCAGGAAATATTCTTTAATATATTCAGAAGTGACACATTAAGGAGGAGCTGTGATGCTGTTTCTGTGTTTTCCTCTTGTTCATCAGCATCTGGGGTGCAGAAGGGGGAAGCTTAGGCATTAAAGATTGGGCATTAGTGGAACTAATATAGCCTGGAAACCACTGTGGGGTTTTATTCTTAGCATTTTTCAGGTGTTGCTTCCTTAACCCATATTTACTTTTGAAAACTGACATTTTAGGTATAAATGCCTTGTGCTTGCCTGATGTGGTGTATACAGCTTGCTTTTTCTGCAAATCTGACTACAGTAAACTGACAATTCAAGTATAGAGGCACATATTCATTTTCTTCAAGTTGATCTTCTGCTAACATTCTTCTGTTGCTCATGGTCAAATTTCAAAATGAATTTTATTTTGCCATCAAATTTCCCCTGGATGCATAAGTAAAAGAACTTGTACCTTGAGAAATTTATTCGCCTTGAGTTAGTTTAACACTCTTATGATCTTTCAACCAAAAATCCATCAATGTGCAAAGGTGCAGTTCCTCCAGCGAGAAGCAGTGTCTGAACATAAAAATGTGTTTTGGTTTAGTGTTAAACATTGAGGAAATTAATTGCTGAGGAACTGTACTAGTACATCACTTGGATTAGATTCTATCACACAAGTAGAAGCAGCAAGTTCTGCTTTCCCAGCTGTAAATCAGCCTCACTAGAGATATACAGCTGCACAGAGGAAGCTGAATTACGATAGCAGTGATCTAGGAAAGTGCCTGTATTACCCTTTATGAGTGTTACAAATACATCTCATTCATTGTCATTGTATATTTGAGCAGGTAAGGTGAAACACGTAAGTCATCCTCTGTTGTCCAGTTTCTGCAGAGTTCAGGCAAGGACTGGGTTATTTGCTTAGACTGGTTCTCTCTAGGCATCAATAAGGATTACATTTTGAAGCTTTTAGAACAGTGTGGGACTTGGTTGAGGTGGAGGAGGCTGTGTGTGCAAGAGGAAGCTTCTGTGCCTCCGGGTCAGACACGTATGAAGGACCAGTATTATCAGGAGCGAGGGGTTCTTTTCTTTCAAAGTCAGATGGGGTAATAATTCACTTTTGCTGGAGTCATAGCAGGAGAAAGCTGTATGGAGAAATGTGCATCAGAGTAGATGCTCTGTCATCTCCCTAAGCAGTAGGTACCTTAGGGTGTGCTTGACTTGGGGAAGTTATGTCTGTATCAGTAATTAACTGTGGTTATAGGTTACCAGGGAAGAACTTGGCTAAATTAGATATGGCTGAGGTATAGGTTGGCTATAAACTAGAATGTGGACTGAGAGGACAAACTCAATTCCCCTCTCTGCATCTTTTTTATTTTCCCCAGAAAGGCTGAAGGGTGGTGGGCTCAGGGCTTCTGTTTCAAACATCTGCAGTTGTCCCCCTCATCAACAGCATGGAAACAATGACTTGTGGCTGCCTGACTGCTGCTGAAATAAGACCAAAAAATACTAATTTTTCAGTTTTGGTTGTTGTTGTTTTTATTTCCCCTCTGCCCACCCCAGATCTTCAGAACATGCAGGATGTTCTTTCCATCTTTCTTTGCCTGTTTCTATTCTGGGTCTTAGCTCTGGTCTAGTAAAGGAGTGTGTAGGCTGTAACTATCTAAGAATGCAAGACTTTGAACTGTAACACACTTGAAATGCAGGGCAGAGAATTCTGTACCTGATATCTGATTAACATTTGCGTAAGCTTGTAGAATTGCTCATTTAGGTGTCTAAAATGCTGTGTAGCTTTTTTTAATCAGGGCTAAGAATATTTTGCTCTTGACTGACTTGTCTCCTTTCAAGCATAATGGATGTTAGAGTTCAGTTCCAGTCGACCTTCTGACTTGTGAAACATACTTAATATCCTGATCTTTTCTTGGACATGCATGGGACAAAAATGAATACAGAAACCCTTCAGTAGATAAAATGAGTATGTACAGAAATGATAGTGGTTAGAATAGGAAGGAAACTTCCTGTCATGTGAAACACCACTGACCCGCTAATTGGGGCCAGCTCGCTGACATTGGAGGTGGAGAGTCCTCTCTGGTATTGTCAGAATGTACAGGTGGGTGAAGGTCCTGAAAATGAAATATGAATGTCAACAGTCCAGGCTTTCTGTGTAGTTTTTATCTGATGCTCAAGTTCACACTGTGAACTGCTTTGATTGGGCAGTGGCAGCCGTTCCCCTGCTGGTACCTGGCATCCTTAAAATTGGACTCGGGCACAAATGCCACGTGGCTGCTTGTGGTGCTGTTCTTGCTGTCTCATCTTACCTTTTTTTTTTTCCCTGCTGCATCCCCAAGAACTGTTCCTGTGATTGCTGGAGCTCACTGAGGCATGGAGAGCAGAATAGGTGTGGAACACTCAGACCGGGGTGTGGGAGCACTAGCTAGACTCGAGGCTGAAATGGTACATTGCTGATTGAATCATACCTTCTGTGTGAACTTGACTGACTGGCTTGGGGAACGTGGGCAGGTTTCCTGGGGACCTGCCAGTCCTGATGGATAGATTTTATTCATGCAGCCTTTCATTTGTGCGGTGTTGCCCTTGCGTTTCCTCCTGTGGATTGGCCTTGCACTTGGGGCTGTATCCAGCAGCTGGGCAGCAACAAGCCATCCTTGTTTCTGATGTGTCTTGCAGACTTCCAAGTCAACACTTTTTTTTTTTTTTTATTTAGCTTTTTTTGGTAAAACTCTCAGTGAAGACTATTCAAGCTGGCAGTATGTGGTCATTTTGAAAAGAACCCTGTTGTCACTGGTAGGCCAGTGGAAGCCGCAGAAGCGTGTTCTTCCTGAAGCACCGGACATTTAGCTGAAACAATCCAACAGTTTTAGAGCCTGCCTCACTTCACTTTTACTCAAAGCATCGTCTTGCTTGACATGGAAAAATGGCATATATGTTGCATTTTTATTGCTACTTACCAGCCAAAGGGATGCTAAAACACACTCAGACATGAATAAATGATGCTCCCAGTACATATCTCGTCTTCAGCCTCATATTTTAATAATACAGCCGTATACGTTTACTCTCTGTGCAAGAAGGGGTAGGGACAGAGGAAATAAGATGCTTTTCTCCCACAGTAGAAGTGTGGCCAATTTATGCCAAACTGCCTAACCTGGATGGGTATTTGTCAGTCTCTTCCCTACATGTAACCCGTGCCTAACTGGTGTTCCACACAAGCTAGTGTGGCCTGGCAGACTCTGTTCTGAACTGCTTAGAAGTTGGGCAGCTTGGATACCATACTGGAAGGTCAGTGGCTGATCTTTGGCAAGACAACCTTACCTGTGAAAAGGAGATTGTTGCAGGAGTTTTCTTTCTGAATAACTTTGAGACTTATGGATGAGAGGCACTGCATGAAAGGATAAGGTTAAACATAATTGCACATCCACTGGCTATACTGAAGCCTAGGATCTCAGGAACCCTTGTTGAGCTGAGCTTTGTCATTCAAGGGAAATGTAAACCTTTGTTTTCTCTTTCATGTTCGTTAGCTCTTCCCATACACTCCCAGTTATTGTTAGTATGGTGGAATTGGCCCTCAGGGACAGCATGCTAAAATCCTTGCTTCTGATCTTGTACTCAGGAAACACTCAGGGATATCTCCTACTTGGAACTGGAGAAACTGAAGGCTTGAAAAGACATCCAGGTCAAGAGAGATTGTCAGTTTGTTTTCCTTCCCCCCACTCCCCGCCACCCTACCCCCCTCTCTCTCTCCTCCATTCT
>VXBZ01002540.1:46486-110956 GCA_013399135.1 Heliornis fulica | reverse complement strand
TTGTTCCCACTTTTTTCACAGTTGAAATAACACTGTTCCTAATAATAATACAAAGCTCAGGCAGATGGAAAACTTCACAGAGTGTGGTGCTGGCTGGCTGCCCTTATCTGAATGTTAGCAGATTAAAAAACCTTACCAACAGTTTATCACTAATTGCCAGATAGAACATCAAGCAAAAACTATTCTAGAATCCACCAAGACACTCAGGTCTGCAATAACTACATCATCAATTAATTTGATGTTATAAACAGCTAGTGGCTTCACAATATTACTTCTGCTGAAACCATAATTTTCTTTTCATAAATAAAATCTAAAGTGCAGGTTTTGGGGTCACTTGAATTCTATTAAGCAGGTAGGACTACATGTTTATGCCTTACTACTATCTATGTGGTATCATGTTGATTTCTAAGTCTGAACTATGTGAATCCAAATGAGCCTCTGAGGTTTTAGCAGGCTAAAGCTGAGTAATACCACCCATGTTTTGTCTTCACGGTGTTTATATTCTGTTAGGGCTCTTCTATGTTTTGCTTGGTTTCATGCTCTAGTAGGGCAGGCTACAGTGTCTAATACACCGTTCCTTGCACCAGGAGAGCTTTCACTTGGCTTATACTGTGGTAGAGATGGTGAGATCCATTGTGAACCGTTACGAGAACATGCAGGGCCACCTTCCTGCAACACCTAACGGTGTTTTATGTAGAGTCCTCCCAGCTTCTACTTAGGGCATGGGAAAGGTAACATAATTTTATTTTGGAGTTTATGAAGGAGTCAGGCTGATCTTTGTAGTGTTTTGGGTTTGGTTTGTGTTTTACTTTTTTTTTTTTTAACCACCTTAGTGTACAAAATGAATGTTTATCTCTGTAACAGCTCATAATTTTCTGCACTTGTATTGTTAGTTTTGCTCTGTCGTTGTGAAACCACTGAATTACTGCTCACGCAGGTTGGCAGAGGAGTTCACTGTCGGGAGTTAAACTGAAGCTGTTAATTAGACCACACTATCAGATTACTTAACTAAACTGAGAAGATCTCAGAGCAAGTGCAGCAGTTACAAAACAGGCCCCAAGAGAATGCATGGGGATTTTTTTTGTAACTTTATTTTTAGCAAATAAACATGAAAAATAAACACTAATATGATTAGCACTTGTGAGGGAGTGTGTATGAACAAAGTGTGTTCTTGCTAAGTGCCACACTGTTTGGTTTTGCTGGAATTACCATGTTTAATGCAGAGAGGGACAACCCACGCGGCCTAATCTTCCATATAATAGAGTTGATTGAAGGGTGTGTAATGGTCAAGTTGTTGTATCTTTATAGGAAGGTTTAATTACACAGTATGACACGTGGGTTCTGATTATGTGAGCTCAGCTTTGAGACATAAAACTTACAGGAATTTTTCCAAAGAAAAGCAAATGTTGACAGGATGTTTATCTTTAAAAGAAACGGTGCATCAATCCCAGGAGACTCCTCAACTGGAGAAAACGTGGCCAGTAAGTATCATGTCAAACCTCATTGCACAGGACAAGGCTGTAGCTTGTCCAGTCAGTTTCTCTAGCCAGCTCTTCAGTTTGGCAGAGTTCAGTGAGGGCAAGATGGAATCCTGTACGTAGGGGTGATAGACTGGACAGTTGTTCACCCTCTTCCACATTCCTGCTGCTTCCGAGCAAGCTCCCGAACCCACATGGCCACTCTCCTTCCTCTGCGGCACAGCACGTGCTCCTTTTGGAAGGGAAGTGGTGTGTTTCAGTGCATAATTTCCCCCTACCCCATCCCCTGCGCTGTTACACCAGTGGGTGTCAAGCTTTGAGGCCGTGTAGACAACACACCTTCCAAGAGAAGGCACAGGTGCTGTACCCCAGCCTGGCCTCCGTCACAGAGTCACGGATGCAGGCGGTACAGCTGCTGTCTAGCAGTGTCCTGTACGTGCGCTCGCGGCTCCCTGCATGCTGGGTCCCAGACGGGTGCGAGAGAAGCTGCTGCCTGAGTTTCCACTGTGCGAGTAATTCAAAATAGCTGTCTCCTTGCCATGGGCACTCGGACCTGTGTGAGACATGGGACGAGATCGAGGAAAAAAATTGCTTCCAGCAAATGTATTGGAATGCTGAAGTAGTTCTTTAGAAAAGGCAGATGTCCAGGACATTGTTAATTGAGTACTAGTGAAAGGATAAGTAATTTGGATATTACCCTGAGTGGGGAATATGGTCTCTTCTACTGTATCAGTCTTGGCTTTCCTTGCAAATTGTAATATTTTTTTTTTATAAATTATATATATTTAATTTTAAAAATATTTTAAAATATAAATAAGAAAATTTCCCTTCTTTTTCTTTACAATGTTGCTGCAGTTCATGTTTTTAATAGGGCTGCAGGAGGCAAGGGATTCCCGTCTGTAATACCACATGCTGCAGTCTAGCTGTGCCGGGCTAGCCGCGTGCCGTGAGGTGCGGGGCAGCGCCTGGCCTCTGTGCTGCCTGTACTTCACACTCTTCCCGTTGGCTTGAACGTAGCCATCAAACTCCATGCCACACCTAATTAATAAGGTGTATCTGTTCTACTCTTCTTGCACTGAACTCCTCCTTGAGGCTGGTTTAAAGGCAGACCAGCCTGTGCAAATAAGAACGGATAATATCCAAGTGTATTTGTTTGAGTACCAAGGAGCTGGTTGAACACCCAAAATGGGGACAATATTTATTAGTGGGAAAAATGAATTTTGTCACTCTTAGCGCCTGCCATGTCGCATCTGTGTGTTGAGATACTCGTGCTTACCATAGGAAGCTGGGGCAAAGTGTCTCTTTCTGCACTCTGTCTCAAAGCAAATGAGCTTTGTGGGGCAAAGAGATTGAATGCTCTGGCTCTGTGGGATTTACTGCATTCTTAATAAACTTGAGGCAGAAGGAGATGCTGCCTTTGCAGCTAGTTTGTGGTTTTAAATAAGCACTTAAACTTCTGACAAGCTGTAGTTCCTATAAGCAGGTTATTTGGCGTTGAACGTTTCTCTCACCCAGCTGGAATACAAAGCAAACCCAAGTTGTTAATGAGGCAGAGTCATTGCATTCCTCTTTGCACCCCTTTAGGATTAACAAATGAATGTGAAGCCCCTTAGAAGTGTTCATGTAAAATGGACAGTAAAATGAAGCATCCTTATATCTGGTGCATTGCAGCTCTGCCTTTAGGAGACGCAGATTATTTATCCAAGACGTGATGTTACTTTGCATCTGAAGAATCCATAGCAAATCAAAATTTAATCCAGGCTCTCATCTTGTACTGGAGTGATTTTTTTATTGTATTTTTTCACTTAGATGGCAGCGCAGTCTCCCGTGACAGTCAGCAGTAGTTCTTGTCCTGATGATGTCATCGTTCAGTCTCCCCACTGCTACCAGGGGAGATGTACAGGCTCTTGTTACTCGCTGGCAACTGCCTTTGCTTGCATTTTCTGCTGAAGGCAGGCTGCATTTTCTCGTCTGCTGTGCATTTGCTTTGTCTGATTTGTGAGGGTTTTAAAACATACTCTGTGTGTGTGTTTGTGGATGTCCCCCTGATCATATAGAGAAGATGAAGACTGTTGCGAGTGACGTGAGAGCTGAACAGATGTTCACCGGGCGTGCAGCTCCTTGGACTGTGGTAGCATGTTTATAAACATGTCGTGTTTCCACTGGATGAGCTCATTGCCTCTGTGGAACAGAGGTTATAAAGGCACATGCCGAAGTCTACATGTCTAGTGAGAAACACAGCCTCAGTAGCTTGTGGAAAAAACCACGCTTATTGCTGACACGGAATTGTTGAACTCGAGTCATTTGTGAAGAGATGAGAGAGAAGTCCTGTGCTTGATGCAGAAACACTACACCAAATGGGACTAGATCAGTTCTGAATGAACAGATTTTTTTAAAATACAGTTTAAAGGGGGAAACAAAAATTAAAAATATCTCTGCAGAGACAAAACCAAACAAAAATCCCCGTGTTGTGCTTGAGTGTGTGAAACATCTCCAGGTGTGTCTGAATCAGACTCATCATCTATGAACAGTGTTTTGGATACCAAGCTTTGCTGGTCATAGGAACATCTGAAATGGAATATATTTGTGTGGAGTGTCCAAATCTTCTAAATGAACCTGACTGAAGCAGGCAATGACGCAGTTAAGTTTCCCCAAGTAACTTTAGCTCAGCCTTGGGCATCTAACACGAATATTTCTCCCCCCAAGAGTTCCTTATCTTACGTATCAGTCATGCTGAGGATTTATGAAGCACTTTTTGTGTGCAACACAGATCATAAGGGTCAGGGTACTCCGAGTGTTTTCACGGTGGGAAGACAAAAATGGCAAAGTTTTATGCCCATAAACAAGGGCCTAAGAAACACAAGTGTGAAGCACAGTTCCTTCTCTTGTTCATGACCCAGCACAAATAAGTGTAGATGGAGGGGTAACTCATTCCCAGTTTCTTCTGTGGCATTGCATCAGCCACAGGGAAATCCAAACCTAAGCCGTTTTCCTCTCGCAGTCATGGCTGGAATGGGGATATCAGTTTGGTCTACAGGTGCAGTAAAGATCAAGGTCTATAAAATAAGTGATACGCCTCTCGAGAAGCAGTGCAACCCCCTACAAGTTGAATAGGCAAATTGCAAGTAAAACAGCAAGAAAAAAAGCTTTTTTTTTTAAAAAAAAAGTTATTGTTGGTGTCTGTCTTGTAGGTACATACGTTCTGACAACAGCCCTGCTGCCCCTCCTGGAAAAAGAAGCGGATGCCAGAGTGGTGAGTCTGCAAAGCTGTTATAAAGTGGTTTCACACACTTCTTACCTTCTGGTTTGTGACAGCATTCCTTTTCCTGCGCTAGCAAAGCGGGATTAGTGACAGCACTGTAAACATCTCTAGAATTCTCAGGAATTTTGGTAACAGCACCATCTTTTTCCAGGGCAAAGCTCCTACTCTCAACCCGTCATTGGAAATCAGAGCAAAACACTTCCCTTGGAAACCTCTCCTTTTCCCTTCTCTGGGACAGGTTATCTCCTGCAGCCTACTACAAAATACCTCAAACAGGACTACAGGCTTAAAATAATCTCATAGGTCTTGGTCTAAGACAGGGCAGGAGGTACAATTTTAAATGGAATTTCCCAGGTTTTCAACAGTCCCTCTCACTTTCTAATTAGCTTCTATAAATATCAACATTAAAAAAAACCTACAAAACCCCTTAACATAAAAACTACAGAGTGCTATTCTGCTGTTTTCCTTCTCCTGATTACCTTTCAAAAGGAAGAAGCCCAAAGAGTTTCCTGATGGAGTTGACATGACTTTGAATGAAAATCTCTTTCTAAAAACCATTTCTCTTCCAGCTCACCTCCAGGTACGCTCCATGCACGAACACAAGCATAGTGCAGAGGAGCCGTGCTCCTCCGGACCTCAAAGTATGGCCTGATGAGCATGAGTGTGGTTGTGGGGAGTTCCTGGGTTTGGGGTTTTTTTTTATCATTCATTTGCTTTTCATTCATTTGCTTTTCGTTCACTTGATTACAGATAACTGTCTCTTCCGGGGGCATGCTAGTTCAAAAACTAAACGTATCCGACTTGCAGTCAGCAAACGGGACGTTTGATGGAACTATGGTGTATGCACAAAACAAGGTACAGTCCGGGGTTTGGAAGTGCTGCCCAGCACTCGCTGGCCGGGCCGCTTACAGCATCGGCCTTGTACGCAGCCTGTTGCTCACCGCTGCTTCCCCGTCGCATCCGACACGCACAGAGCTATAATCTTCAGGACCGCGGTGGCGTGCGCCCCTGAGCGCGTGCTGTCTGTGTGGAGAGCGTGGCTAGGCGTCCATTTGATGCCATGTAAGTCGTGCCACGGGGTGGCTGTGGGGTGAGAGGGAACTGTCTTTAGCTGACAGTCCCTTTCTGCCTGCTTAGTTTGTACCTTCAATGTGCAGCAAGTAGCCGAGGCCAGTCATAGTAGTGCAGCTGCTTGAAGAGAGCTGCTGTGGCCGTAGTCTGGATTGCAGTGAGCGTGGTCTCTGACAAAACTACCCAATGAATCCAATCAGGATGAGCGGGGCTGTGTTTCTTCTATACATAAATGCCCTGGTTTTTACAGAATCACAGAACATTAGGAGTTGGAAGGGACCTGGAAAGATCATCCAGTCCAAACCCCCTGCCTGAGCAGGATCACCTAGATTAAATCACACAGGAATGTGTCCAGATTGGTCTTGAATGTCTCCAGAGAAGGAGATTCCACAACCTCTCTGGGCAGCCTGTTCCAGTGCTCCATCACCCTCACAGTGAAAAGTTCTTCCTTATATTAAGATGGAACTTTCCATGTTCCAGCTTGACCCATTTTCCCTGTCCTATCACTGGCCAACAATGAGAAGAGCCTGGTTCCATCCTCCTGACACTCATCCTTTACATATTTATGAACATCAGTGAGGTCACCCCTCAGTCTCCTCCAAGCTAAAGAGACCCAGCTCCCTCAGCCTTTCCTCATAAGGAAGATGTTCCACTCCATCATCTTGGTGGCCCTGCACTGGACTCCTTAAAGGAGTTGCATTTACAGCGCTTCTGATGTGGTTTATCTCCCTGAGAACTAACTTAGCGGATGGGTTATTGAACTTGATGCTACTGTGGCTCTTTTTGCTCTATCCTAGAGACAGCAAGTTGTCCTGACAGAACAGTGGGCGAAAGCTCACAGAAACATCCATTTCTCTGTTATGCACCCTGGCTGGGCAGACACTCCAGGTAACATCTGCTTGACACTGGATATATTGTTTTTCATTTTTCAGGGTTAGCCTAAAAACAAAGGGAAATGAAACTTTCTGGTAGATTTCTCCAACAGCTGCAGAGATTTCTTGGCTCCAAACTGGTGTTTGAAGTAGTTTTGTACCCCCTTGGTAGCTCTGTTCTGCTCAGTGCCTGCTGTCTGTGTATAGCCAGAGAATAGTGATGGGCAATGAATGGTTCCAGCCTGCACAAATGCACAGCAGAGCCACAGTGCATTGAGGTAACCTTTAAGTTACATATATAGCGGGACTGTTAAACTTACAGATAGAGCTTCGGCCATGTACGTGCTGGGAACTTGCGAGGGCGTGTAGGAGGAAAAGGGGCACTTACCATTACACAAGGCCCATTCCTCTGCTCTTCCTGCAAACGTTTACTGCCATCAGGAAGCAGCGGGCTTGGCCAGAGAGCCCTTTGTCTGAGCTGCAGCTGTTCCTCAGCGGCTGCGGCTCAGCAGGAGGAGCGGCATCAGTTATGCAGCATGCGCCGTGTGGTCTGCAGCAGTTACCAGCCCCTAACACACCGGCTCAGGACACGGGACAGCAATCTGAGCTCTAGGGCCTTTCTAGGTTCACAGTTTCCAAAAATCTGCTTCCGGTGACAGAAGCATTTACCCCGCCTGTGTTACGCTTGAAAACTGCCTTTTCCAACTAAATGTCCTGGTATGTCTTTTTCTTTAAAATACATTTATTTTTGCATGTCCTTTGTGACTTTCAAACCTGAATGAACTATAAAGTTATCCCACCTTGAAGTTCAAGGACTCTCCAGTCCCCAGAAATAAACAGCTGCAGGGCCTGGGCCTTCAGTTGTCACCTGTTGGCCAAAATAAAAAAAAAACCAACCCCAGAGTGTAAACACAATTGATGTCATTGGTTTAGGTACTGCTCACCGTATGGTATTTAAACACTGTGCTGCAATTGGTTTCCTAAAACTGTTGAGAAAATAAGGGCTAAAATTCCTCTTAGAATCCCCAGGGTTCGGTATTTGTTTCTCCCACGTCCTGCTGCTTCGCTGCTGGTTTTATGCCCATAATTTGACCCAAACCAACAACTGGTGGATCATCTGGCAGTTTAACAGTATTCCACCACAAGACCTCGTATTCCCAGCTGTGGGGAAACACTCCTTCTTTCATAAACACCGAGGTGCCTTGTCCTGTCCCTAAACTCACAGTGGTGACTGTAAGCTGCTCCTTTTTTAGTTAGCATTATCTAGAAGAGCTTTGTGTGTCAGATCACCGTTCCATCATTACCCTTTATAGCTGTGAGATCGGCAATGCCGGATTTCTATCAGAAGATGAAGAACAGCCTGCGCACAGAGGTCCAGGGTGCTGATACTGTTGTATGGTTGGCAGTGTCACCGGAAGCAGGGAAGTTACCCAGCGGCTTGTTCTTCCAAGGTAAGTCCTACATTGCATAACGGTGGGAGGTCCCTAAGCTGCCTGAGCTGTAGGATCCCCATCTGGCCTGGAACCCATGAAGGCTCAACCAAGCAACCCTTGTTCAGAGGACAAACCATTTCTCAAAATCCTTCCAAGACTAAAGGCTGGAGTAAGCATTGTGCAACCAAAGAACACCTCTGTTGTTATCACAGAAACACAAAATATCAGGAGCTGGAAGGGACCTTGAAAGACCATCCAGTCCAACCCCCATGACCGAGCAGGATCATCTAGAGTAGATCACATAGGAATGTGTCCAGATTGGTCTTGAATGTCTCCAGAGAAGGAGACTCCACAACTCTCTGGGCAGCCTGTTTCAGTAATCCATCACCCTCACAGTGAAAATGTTCCTCCTTATATTAAGATGGTTAAGGAGGTTATGCTCCTGCCTTTGTTCTCTGAGGTAGCTGATAAGAGACTTCAAAGCATTTCTGTAGGGAGGGTTGGGTTTTTTAAATGAAAATGACTGTATGCAGGACTGTGCCAAGGGAAGGTGAATCATAGCAGTCAAACTGCATCTTTTATGATGCTGGGAAACCAGCGTCCTTCTCACTGAGCACTGGGGGTTGGCTTTGCTTTGACAGGCTCTTCTTCCTACCGTTCCATGCTTGTTAATCTGCCAACTCCCCCTTTCTCTAATGCTGGGCAGAGACTTCAGCGCGGTGGCATTTTTGGCACCATAAACGTAGGGAATGGAAGAATAGAGCAGAGCCTTTCTTTTCTCCTGGGCAAGTGACAGGCATCTCAGTAGGAGCAGCTGGAAGCGTAGATGGATGTCTTAATGATGGTGCAGGTCAGGCCTGCAGGAGAAAGGAGATGCTCAGGGTAGTTGTTTGCAGGAGCCCAGTGCTTTTGTTGGATGTGGCACTCGAGTCCCGATCCCCTGAGTTTCTGGCACAGCCTGCAGGAAGGACAGACTTTTCTGGAGTTGGGTGATTTTGTCTCATCTGTCCCCTCCCAGACAGTCACACAGTGTTGGCTGACAGATGTTTAACCAGACCTTTTTCACGGCACCATGTGGTACGTGCAGAAACCCTCCATCCCAGCTGGTTGATCTGCTCTAAGTCACTTGTTCTTGCTCTAGATCAGAATTATCCAGGCTCTTGTCTTTGGCCTTTGTCTACACCTGGCTTTAGTAAACAGGGAGCACACCTTGGTTCAGTGGCTATAAGAGCTTTGGACTTGGTGTGACTGCTCTTCAGGCTGCAAGAGGAGTCCTGTGTCCCTGTCCTGTGCTTATAGTGATGAAGCCTGTTATTTCTCCCTCTGGCTGCCCTGTGGAAGCCCTCAGGACCACAGCCCTCTGACTGCCCTTCCAACAGGCCCTCTTCAGACCCTTTCCTAAAGGACTTTGTGTGCAGGAGCACTTTAGCACAGACCCCACTCTACTGGTGGTGGACAGCTATACCCTGAATCAGTCACACCTTCCCTCCATTTCCTCCGGTCTCTTTTATTTGGTTCCTTCTGAGTGCAAACCAAAGCCAGCATTTTTTTTTTTTTTTTGGTCCCAAAACAAGGAAAGTGAGAATATGACTCACACAACCAGAATTCTTTACATCTGCAAATAAAAAATTTGGCAGATTCCTGCTTGCCAAAGCAGGACTGAACTTGGCTTTCAGAGTCCCCAACCTGCAGCACAGGCTACTGGAAGCGCTACATGTAGGTAGGAAGCAGTTCACTTTCAGTGATGGAGAGGAGAGAATTGCTCTGTGTGTTTCTCTGTACTCAGTTTTCCATGAGCAGAGGTTACGTGGTGTGTGCAGGCAGTTACAAGGTTTGCTCTAAGAGAACAGACATCTGGGCTCCCCCGGGAAGCCTGACGGCAGCCTGATACACTTGCAGAGGAATCTGCCCAGTGCTGCTGCAGCGTGTGCCTTGACTCTCAACTGCAGCTGCGGAAGTGGGATTTACTAAACCGAGTAACAGCGCTGCACCTGCACTCTGAGGGCAGCTTCATAGGCGTCTGAGAGCCTTGTCATCGGGTCCTTGGGCTCGGTACACCATGGCTTCAGAGAGAAAAATTCCTTAGGGTGATGGTGATATGGTTCACAGGATGAACGAGGCGTATGACACGTGGCAAAGCAATCTGAACATCAAATGGAGCAAATTTAGCCAGATTGTATTAAGTATAGTACTTCTGATGACATAAACAGGAGGAGAATCGGCTTTTCACAAGAGTAGATAGTGGTAGGACATGGGAGAATGGAGGGAGGGGTTACATTTGATATCAAGGGGAAGTTCTTCACAGAAAGAGTGGTGAGGTGCTAGAAGAGGCTGCCCAGAGAGGTGGTGGATGCCCCAACCCTGGAGGTGTTCAAGGCCAGGTTGGATGAGGCCCTGGGCAACCTTGTCTAGATGCAGGCCTGGAGGTTGGAGGCCCTGCCTGTGGCAGAGGGGTTGGAACTTGATGATCCTTGGAGCCCCTTCCAACCCAGACCGTTCTGTGATTCTGTGATTGAGCAATTAGTGTAAGTTCCTTAGCAATAAAATTGACTCTTTAGTCTTAAGGCTGGCAGTAAGCATTTCAAGATAAAAGCCAAAGTACAACCTCCCAGATGGGGAATTTGTGTAGCACTTTATCTGGGGGGGTACAGAAAAACCCCATCATCTTGTGCTGAGAAGCAACCTCTGCCTGCAGCAATGATCTTAAGTAATTGGCCTTTGTCTGAAGGAGGGACAGGTACCTGGCATGACCCCCCAGGTGAGGCTTTCCTTTATTCTGTCCCTACCTGCAAATGGGGTCTCTTGCTCCGCAGTCCGAGTCACACTGTGCAGAAGGACAGGCATTCCAGTTCCAGACTGCAACTGAAATCAGTTCAGTGTCCGGTCTGGAAGATCCCATTAACGTACTTTAGAGCAGCCTAAAGTGTAAGCTTCCTGCCTTCAAGACCATGAGCTGTGTTAGGGAAGCAGATGGCCCAGCAGAAAAATCTGTGCCAGAAGAAGTAATTAAATCATAGAACCATGGAATATCCCAAGTTGGAAGAGACCCACAGGGGTCATTGAGTTCAACTCCTGTAATGTGCCTGTAAGGATTTTTAATTTTTTTTTCCTTGCAGACAGGCAACCAGTCCCCACACACTTACCCCTGGCAAGCACCCACAGTCCACCAGAAGATGAGGAGAAACTAATGGAGGTGCTGGAAGAGTTCTCCCAGAAGTTTAAATCCACTTCTCCAGGATCATAGTGTCACTGCTGACACCACGTAATCACAAAGCTTCTAACTGCACAGTACCTGTACAGTAGTGCTCCTGCTGTTGAGGGCAAGTAGGATGCCATAGGCTTGTTAAAAATAAATTGTGTTGGGGTGTTCTCATTCAGAGTGGGGCAGAGTGGGGCAGAGTGGGGCCTGCGACTTCTTTTCCTGCTGCTGAGAGTCTCTGCCATTGTGAATAGGCACCTGCAGCCTCCGGACACGGTAAGGTGCTGTTCTTGGAATCAGAAGAAAAATGTGGAGGATAAATGCAAAGACTCTGTGGTGTCACCCAAAGCGTGGAGGAGTGCACCTCCAGGAGCTCTCCTGGAGGACTTCAGGGGAGAAGTAGTAAATGTTTTAAGTGATGTTCAGCTGCTGTAGTTGCTGGGTTGGTGGCTTCCTTCACTGCGTGAGGGTGACTGGGTTCAAAGCTCTAAGTGGGACTGCCGAGACACTCCCGTGCATCCCCTGTTCCGTTCGGATGGGAGGATTCCTTGTGGTGTTCCGTCTCTGTAAACCAGTGCTGGTGTGCACAGGGGACCTGAATCCCTGTGTTTAAACAGCAGGAATGTAGGAACACTGCCAGATGCCTCCTGTGTTACTTAATGGAGCCGGGGCTGAACATTATCGCCTCTATCTCAGGACACCACGAAGTGGGAGGGTTCAGCACATGCTGTTCATGCTCGGGATGGTTGGGTCCCGAGGAGCAACCGCTGCACAGCTCTAGGCAGGAAAAGAAATGCGTGCTAAGCTCTGCAGGCTTGCCATTTCTGTGAAAGATCAGAGGGAATTGCTTTATCATTAGGGATGGATTAAGTGGGGGAAGGGAGTGCTGCAGGGCACAGGCCTTAGCGGAGAAGTCCACCCCCTGATGAGAGGGTTGCGTTTTGCCTGGAACTGTTTATTTCCAGAGAGCGGAGGATGGGATCCATCTTACCTGACCTGTGGACATTTGAATTGCTCTTTGGGATTCTCTGTGTAAATCAGTAGGGAGACAACAAGATTTTCTGCAGTGATTCACTGGCTCTAGTTTAAGAGACAGCCCCCACATTCCTACATCTTTCTAGTGGTGGTGAGGACAACCAGCTCAGACTTCAGACATTCAGGCAGGACTAATTTTGGCTTGCCTCTTCATGATTTACGGCCCAGCTGAGACTGTAGATAACAGTGGGGGTTCTCTCCTGAGCCAATGGTGTTTGGTAGCGAACTGCATACACACCCCAGCCAACCTGGCTGTAGGCCACTGTGATAGGACCAAAGACCCAGACACAAATGTAACACTGGCGTTAGTGAGCTCTCAGCGGTGACTGGTAGCTAAAGGCTGTGCCCAGGGGCAGGGGAAAACTCATTACATCTGCTTTACATCAATTAGTTTCCCTCAAAGACATCCTACTGACTGATACTGACTGTTATTCAGAGACATCCTACTGAGTATCAGTTCAGCAAAAAACCACCTCCTTTCTGGCTACGGTCAGTCTCCTTGGAAATTAACACTTTACTGTCAGAGAGGCCCCGCAGTACGTCTTCCCATGCAGAGACATGGCTGTGGCAGCTTTTCCTGACGAGACTGGATCAGCATTCAAACTACCGCTGCGCTTTAGAGCAACTTCACTCCTCCTCGCGCTGCAGTGAAGGGAAACAACAGCAAGGCCTGCGCAGCTGTTGTTGTCTGTGTCCGAGAAGTCTGGTGTGAGCGTTTTCCATGGCGGGAGCTGGGAAGTGCAGCGAGTGCAAACAGGAGCGTGGCTGGAAACACGTGGTAACTGCATCCCTGGGTCCCGTGGCTGCAAGGCTAATCAAAACATCGGCATTCCTCCGTATTTAAGTCAAGTTGCTTCGTAGCTCTGCAGTACAGAAGTGTAACGACTGTTATTTAAATAGTTTATAAAAATAACCCAAAGGGAAATATATATATATATTTATATATATAATATATCTTGTATTCTCTACTGATGTATTTGAATAGCCTATACTTTTCCTTGCTGGTCACAGCTCACAAATGAAGCCAAAAGTATGAAAACTGCTCTAATCAAAAGCTTGGTCACAGTGTAAAAGAACTGGATACTACAGTCTAAGAGCACTTGTGATTTAAAAAAACACAGGACAGCAATTCAAAGCAAAATCTGAAGTCTCCCATGCTTTGGTGTCACAGTGCCAATGATGTTCTCCACAGTGTGTGGCTGTAAAGCCAGCGAGATCCTGGATCAGTGGGCAGAGGCCAACCTTATCGGGCTCAGTATGCCAGGTCCTGCCCTTGGGTCACAGTAACCCCCAGCGGTGCTACAGGCNAGCAGGAGTAGAGAAGGGATTGTCCCGTTGTACTCAGCTCTGGTGAGGCCTCACCTCGAGTGCTGGGTGCAGTTTTGGGCCCCTCACTACAAGAAGGAAGTTGAGATGCTGGAGCATGTCCAGAGAAGAGCAACAAAGCTGGTGAAGGGTCTGGAGCACAAGTCCTATGAGGAGCGGCTGAGGGAGCTGGGGCTTTTTAGTCTGGAGAGAAGGAGGCTGAGGGGGAGACCTTATTGCTCTCTACAAGTACCTGTAAGGAGGCTGTAGAGAGGTTGGTCTCTTGTCTCAGGTTGCAAGTGATAGGACAAGGGGAAATGGTTACAAACTGCCCCAGGGGAGATTTAGGTTGGACATCAGGAAGAATTTCTTTCCTGAAAGGGTTGTTGGGCATTGGAACAGGCTGCCCAGGGAAGTGGTGGAGTCACCATCCCTGGAGGGATTTAAAGGTGAATAGATGAGTTGTTGAAGCACATGATCTAGAGATGAACTAGGGAGGGTTGTGCTGTGGTTGGACTTGATCTTAAAGGTCTCTTCCAACCCAAGTGATTCCATGATTCTGTGCTTTGCATTAATGCCAATCAGAGCCACTTGGACCTACGTGTAAGCGAATACATTTAGTGCCACCTATAAAAAGCTTCAGGGACAGGAGCAAAACAGCACTGGGTGACAGACTGCCAGAAGCAAAAGGTGCTGCAAACTCCTGTGGAGCCGCGTGGCTGAGGCCTTCAGTACGCACTGAAGCTGAGGGAGAAGCGCAGCAGCTGTTCTTACTGCCCTGCCCTTCCCACGCTCAGCCCAGCACGTCTTGGGTCAGCTTGCAGGCCAATGTGACTCTGACCCCAGCTGCTTTCCTCCGTTCTGAAGGCTTCTGAGTTTCTCTTCCTGTTGGGGAGTCACCGAGTCGGCAGGTTTCTGCTCTAGTGGGTGTTGTAGTGCCTCCTCCCACGCGCTGAGGCATTCCTTTCCTAGTGGCCTGATGGAAGGGCCCTGCACAGCAGTGCAGCGGGACTGGTTGCAGCGTGGCAGGCCCCGCTGAAGCACTGCTCTGCCAGGGGTGAAAACTTCAGGCAGTCAGCGGAACAGGGATCTAAAAGGATTCTGTAAACTCCAAACAACAGAATAAACCAGGTTGTGGTTGAATAAAGGTATAAATGAGCATTTGCTGCCTGTCTTTGAGCAGCAGCAGAGCGTTCCCAGTCGTGCACCCCTGGTTTGGAGAGAACTGCACACAGCAACTGTTCACATTTGCACCAGGAGACCTGCTGGTGTTTCTGTGCTGTCCCAATGCTCCATGCTCCGACCATTCCACTCGCTGGGAACACAATGGGAGCAGGGACAACCCTTCCCATTTTTGGAATAATGGTGTTTTTTAAAGCCATGGCAGCGAGAGCAGTACTAGTTTGTATTGACCAGTTTAACTTGGGGAGTGGAGTGTGAACACGGGGTTATTCTTCCAGAGACCAACCTGTCAGCCATTGGCTCCAGAGGAGAAGGACAGCTAGAAACTAGTGTAGTCCTTAAGTTCCTTCTGCCAGTGCCCTTCCACCAGTCCTTCTCTTACACTCCCTGCAAAAGTGAAGCTCCCCTTCTCATGACACCAGGTCCTGCTTATCTCAACCCAGGCAACATCCACGCCGTGTGTCTTTTTAAATGAGCTGTTATCACTCTGAATGGCAGCAGGAAACTTGGGCTCTCTCCTGGCTCAGCTCATAGTATTTCCCTGTCTGTCCCATCAGGCTTATGTTTTGTTGGGAGCGCTGGGGCAGGCGCAGTGACTGGCTGCAGGAGATAATTTTGAAGTGCAAATAAGATGACTTGAAAACTCTGCGCTCCTGCAGTCATCCTAACAGTGCTGATCTAGACAATGAGAGGACAAGGGCATTGAAAAGCCAACGAGTCTAACTGGGAGTGAATATAGCAGAAACACTTGTAGGACTGAAAGTGACCAAATCCCAGAACTTGGATTTCTGCAGCAGGTCAGTATTTATTCCCCTCTGCATCAGGTACACGCTGGAGAAAGTGACATATTTGTTATCTTGCAAGACAAAGGTAATGCTTGTGAAGAGCTGCAGGGCCGGCCTGGCCAGAGCTCTTAAAGCAGGATGTTTTTTCAGTGAGGAACAACTCAAACCTTTGCTGTGCCAGCAGTGCTGGTGGTGTTTCACAGCAAAAATGCTGCCAGACAGAGGAAAAGGGGTAAAACCCCACTGGTGCAAGTTCAGGCAGCTGCCAGGAAGTGGCGTTTTTCCCGATGGTTAAGCATCGTCATCATCTTGGGCATCTTCCCTTGACTTTCCAGCTGGGAATCCTCAACCCACGGGGAAGCAGTGTGCAGTTTGCTCACCGCCCAAACACCCTGCTTCCCTCGTCTGCTCCCCCGCTGCCGGGCAGTCGGCTGGAGTGAGAGTGCGTCGTGGCGAAGGAATGAACCCGCTTGCCTGTACTGTAGTGGTCAGTCTCTGCCAGCTCACACAACAGGCAGATGAACGAGTTCAGTCATAGAATCACAGAATGAATCAGAGGATGCGTTAGGTTGGAAGGGACCTTTAAATGTCATCTAGTCCAACCTCTCTGCAGTGAGCAGGGACACCTTCACTAGATCAGGTTGCTCAGAGCCCCATCAGGCCTAACCTTGGATGTCTCCAGGGATGGGGCCTGCACCACCTCTGTTCCAGTGATCTACCACCCTCATACTGAAGAATTTTTTCCTAATATCCAACCTAAATCTAAGTCAAAACTCCACAACCCAAGTCCCTCATTACAAATCAACACATGAACAGAAGAAGAAAACGAGTAGCCAGCAACTGACAGAAACCCAGTCTGTGGGGTTAAGCTAGCACAGTTTACTCCTTTGTGCTGGAGACACCTATTTACAGAGCAGGACAGAACTAGACAGTGTTACAGGACAATCAGCAGAGAGGATGGTCAGGTTGCTGTGCAAACACTGCCCCAAACAAGAGCCAGTGAGATACGTTAATGTAACCCCCCCCCCTCTATTCCAAAAGGCAACGAAGCTTACGAGATACGGGTTGAAGTTAACTTACTGTGATGCTGCTCACTTACCAAGCAGCGATGCAAAGCAATGCTCAGCCTTCAGAAGACTAAACCACTCCTGAAACTGGTGGTAAGGACAAAGATAAATTGTGGAACTAATTTTTTTCTGAAACTTTCTTGTTTACTTGCTGGTGGCAACCCCACCACATTTCCTTGTGACAGGACAAAGTCAAGGTGTCAGTGGTGGGCTGTTCATGTCAGAGGGAAGCCCTGACCTCTTGTCCGTCTTCGGTTGGTGTCTGCAAAAGTGCTGAATTCAGCGTACAGGGATGAAAAAAATGGTGTAAAGAAGCTCTGTCACCCTCACAGTAGGAGGAGATGTCAGGAGACTGACATCCTGGTTAGACGCGGTAAAACAGGGGGGTGTGCAGGGCTGCAAGTCAGCCAGCATAACCGAGAATAATCCCGAACGGTGCCGTTAATGTGCTTGGCTCTTAGCACTCTTGCCTACAGCTGCTCTTGACACTGAAGCCCAAGTGACTTCCCCACCTCGTCCTCTTGAACTTGAGGCCATCACTTGAATGCCAGCACATTGACTCAGCATATCAAAAGTGAGGGGGTGGGATGAGTATCTCCAGGACTGGGGGAAGGAAGGACATGTTCCCTCTGCACAGGGTTGGTTGCTGATAAGAAGGTGAGTGGCTGGATGCACAAAAAGGACTGTGTGTCATCCAAAGAAGGTGTTGGTGGAAAACCAGTTTGCTTTATGCCTGTTGAGGAAATCACTGTTAGAGATGCAATGTTAGAGCCAGTTCTGGGCTCCCCGGTACAAGAGAGAGCTGAAGCTACTGGATAAAGTCCAGCAAAGTCCACTTAACATCAGCACCTACTGTGTGGGCTCAAATAAACAAAAGGTGCCTCTTCCTTTAAATCTAAAATGTGAGGTATGCTAACGAGTTAGCAAATGCTGCAGATGTCTGTCCTTACCGCTCCCAACAGGATTTGGGTAAGAACAGCGGAAATTCTGGTTTGTAGCACACAGGAATGAGGTCCACAGTGTGTGGTTTTACAGGGCCATGTCCTTTCCAGGAGACCCCATTGATCACCAGGGCTGTTTTCAATTAGGGTTTAGAAGACTTTGTTTCTATATATGTGACAACAGCATGCACAGTAACAACAAACTTCATCCTCTTTCCAGGCTGGATTAATGTTCTAAGTCCCGTCAGTGTTGACCTCTTGTGTAATACTGAGGCAGAAACCGATTCTTCTCTTCAAAACTGCAAGTGAAATTTGGCAGGAAATCTTTGTTCCTGGGAAGAAAGAAGTGGTCCCTATTTTGGTAGTAACCCAAAGTTCTGGAGTTTAAGTTTGAGGTTAACTCTGTGTGGTCACATGGGACTTTTCATTGCATTTTCCCAGTTGGGGGCCTTTCCCCTGTGACCAGTCTTTGGCCATCTCTGATTGTTTGCTGCAGGACAACACGTGCTGTTAAGAACAGAAAGAGGTCAGGTTCAAAGGCATTAAAATTGGTGCCATGTGGGGACATCAAACTCAAATCAACATGAAAACGAGAGCACAGTCTACTGTCAAAGTCTTTGCAAAGAAGAGATGCCAAGAGAGAATGTTATCAGCATACAAAAAAAGCCAGTAGTGTAGAAATGAATATTCATCAGCACTAAGTAAAGCTGAACCACCCCGTCCCTGCAGCATTAGCTGACCAGCAGCCATGATCAGCATCCAGAAGCCACGAGGATTATGAACTTCTTCCAGAGATGAGGTGGTTGAGTCTATGAAGGTCTGACTTCAGTTCCTTTTCTTCATCTTAATTGCCTGTTAGTATTTATCTAGCATTGTGTCTCAAGCTCTGGGCCCCTCAGTTCCAGAAGGACATAGAACTCCTTGAGACAGTCCAGCTCAGGCCCATCAAGATGATGGAGTGGAACATCTTCCTTATGAGGACAAGCTGAGCGAGCTGGGTCTCTTCAGCTTGGAGAAGAGGAGACTGAGGGGTGACCTCATTAATGTTTATAAATATGTAAAAGGTGAGTGTCAGGAGGAGCCAGGCTCTTCTCGGTGATGGCCAGTGACAGGCAATGATTCCAAGCTGGAACATGGAAAGTTCCATCTCAATATAAGGAAAACTTCTTCACCGTGAGGGTGACAGATCACTGGCACAGGCTGCCCAGGGAGGTTGTGAAGTCTCCTTCTCTGGAGACATTCAAGACCAATCTGGACACATTCCTGTGTGATCTAATCTAGGTGATCCTGCTTGGGCAGGGGGGGGTTGGACTAGATGATCTTTCAAGGTCCCTTCCAAGTCCTAACATTCTGTGATTCTGTGATTCCTGCAGATGGAAGGACCGCCAGTGCTATTGCTGCAAGCAGTTGCCCACATACATTTCCCCTTATGCATATTCAGCTTAAAAAGACTGAAGTGTGGGGTTCAGGTCGACCTTTCTTCAGCCACCTGGAACCCAAATGGCTCACATCAGCTGCTCAGGCATAGTGTGTGTGGACAGCACCTGCCCCACCACCTGCCCAAGTGCTCCAGAGGCTGTTCATGTTAAAGCCCGGAATGGCAGATAGGAGTTCTGAAGAACACTGCTGCTTTCCTCAAGGGAACACCCGCCACAAGAGAAATGAAAATCAGCTTTCCAAAGGGAAGAGCAGAGGAAGGCTGGCAGTGTTTGCACTCCTCGGCACAGCAGGAGATACCACCAAACACCTGCTGCTGCACAGGAGCACCCCTGCGGGAAGGGGACTGGGCTTTGTTTGGGTGGTGGGGGGCTATGTCTGTAACCAGAAGACACCCTCCTTCTCCACACCCTCCCACTCATAATGCAATTCATAAAAATAGCTCAGATTTGATCTTCAGCAGCTACAATGGAAAGGAAAGTACCAGTCAAGAGGGATCCCTTTTAGTGCAGATCTGGAAGACAGGAGAAGCCAAGACTGTTGCCCTAACAGTGCAGATCAGGAAGGCAGGCATTCTTAGTCTCTCCATTGTTTCATTTGGGAGTTAAAAGAGTTGTTATTTGAATTAGAAATACCTATTTTCCCTTCATTATAGCTCTTAGGGTTATATCAAATGGACAAACTTCCCTCTCCCCGTCGGCTTCACTTTCCACTTAGGGAATTTTCTAAGCCAAGACCCATTTGCCCTGAGACTGCCAGATAAGGGGATGTTCAGCTTAAACACAGGGAACCCTGCAGGTAGTTTAGTCAGAAAAGCAGAAAGGGAAATTTTGCAAAATGGGTTCTTGTACCCAACACCCACCCTTAAGCAACACTGAAACCACAACTCCTTGGAAGGGAACGGGGTGGTGGGCAAGAGTTTATGGCAGAACAGTTCAAAGACACCTCATTCCCAGATTTAGTCTTCTCTGGAGTCAGTCACCCATGTTCATTTGAATGTTACGTGTTCAAAGGGACGGGGAGTTGACCCAGGAGCAGATCCTCAGCTCACTGACTGCACCACTCCATCAGTGTCAGCACGCTTCTCGCTGGAGTCCAAAGCTTGTTGCAACCACCATCTCTCAGGAATGGTGATTTAAGTTCCCTTTGGTGCTCCCATGTTTCTGCCACCGTGAGAGGTACTCCCTGCTCAGCAAAGCAAGTCGGGTCCTCAGCCAAAAGGGCCCAAGTCCAAGGCAACGTGGAACAGCGTAGTCCAGCAAAGTTTCTCACATCTTCTCCAGCTGGAATGAAATGTTGGCAGGAAGTTTGCTCATCTTTCATCACTTTGTCAGCCAAGAACACTTCAGTCACCAGAAAACATGCACAAGGTGTAATGAAAAGCCTTCCAAGAGGAAACAAGCATCAAGCTTCCAGGAGAGAAAGTGGGAGGACTTAGAAAACAATTAACATGCAAGCTGGAATAAGAATCTTCTTAGTGCTGTGTGAATTATGTTTGAAAATATGCTTTAAAGTATGCTGCCTGGAGGGAAACAACAGGCTGCATCGCCAGGAAAGCATCATTTTAGAGAACATGACTGCAGAATGCTTAAGCACAGTTTGTAGGATGCATAAAAAGAGAATTTTCCCTGGAAACGTGCAGCAGTTCTACGCCACGCACACAGAAGCCCACTCACCCTCTAGAATGAATGCCATGGATTGTGTTAACCTTCTCATTTCCTCAAAGGTGAATTGCCACCAGGCAAACAATGGAGAAGCTCTATTTACTTTTAGCATCATCACTCAAGCAGAACCAGAAGTTTTTCTGGATGGCAACATCACAAAATCACAGAATTGTAGGGGTTGGAAGGGATCTCCAGAGATCATCCAGTCCAACCCCCCTGCCTGAGCAGGTTCCCTAGAACAGGTCACACAGGTTGGTGTCCAGACAGGTCTTGAATGTCTCCAGAGAAGGAGACTCCACAATCCCCCTGGGCAGCCTGTTCCAGTGCTCTGTCACCCTTGCTGTGAAGAAGTTCTTTCTCACTTTGGTGCAGAACCTCCTGTTGTCCAACTTGTGGCCATTGCCCCTTGTCCTGTCCCCACAGACCACTGAGTTGGCCATCCCCCTTTGTCTCCCACACTTCAGATATTCATAAACATTGATCAGATCCCAAACATGCTCTGTAGTGGTAAACATTGTGGCCTCCCCTATTTTAATGGGCAACAGTAAAGTCCAAATTGGGGCATCACTGATGTTCTCTGTCACAGCAGTCACAGGCTGTGACACAGAACGTCAGTGATGTCAGGGAAACAGGAGATACAGGAGTGCCCTAGGTCTGGCCTGCAACTCTATTCTCAACACCAGTTTCTTTGAAGCACATCAGCCATAGCGTGCTCCAAAGTGAAATGGGTTAAAGGAACAGAGAGTTGACCCTTCAGAAGAGAGCCCTTTGGAAAAAAGGTTTTTTTTTGTCGATTCATTTTGACAACATCCTTCTAAAAATGTAATTTTGGTCAATCCAGGTTTTTAAATACTTTTTATTTAAATTTAAATGTAAAATATGACAACAGGAAGATGAGCATCATTCAGCAATATCAGTTTCTGGTCTGTAGAGGAAATTAATAAAAAACATCAGCATTTGAAAAAATAAATATGATTAACCATATGGAAAACAGGAAAATCAAATTAATCTTCAACAACACAGACAGGTAGAAATGCTGAAATGTTGCTGCTCAAGGTAGAGGTAGAGGTAAACCAGACTTTTCAGGCCTAGACCAGTTTAAGATCTTCCCCCGCTCCACGCATACTCTCCCCGAAGTTCCTGTTGCCAATAATTTAATTTGAACCAGCCTGTCAGCTTCATCAAACTCAAACGGGTCCATGTGCTCCATGTAATGCTCTGAGCTGGAAAACTATTTCAGTTTTTGTAGAAATTAGTTGCTAAGCAACCTGGCCCCCTGGTTTTGCAACTTGTGCAGCAAGGAAAGAGGCAGGAAGCTGGATTTTAGCTACTACAAACCAATAAACTGCTCTCCGGATGATGTCTGCTAGGACAAGTAGATGGTAGAGCCCTTTTAGGAATTGCAATAGTCCGTCAGTTCCTCGGTGATGCACCTGGAGAACACGCGCCGCCGTGCCTGGAGTTCCTCCACTGAAGAGAGCATGGTCAGCAGAAAGATCCCAAACCAATAGGTACTCACTGTGGGGCGAGCCGATTGCCTCATACAGTATGGTGGTACCAAAAACTCCCGTGGCAGGACTCAACCCAAGAACCCCCTGTACAAAGCAGCAAGTATCTCGACATAATGAAATAGAAAACCTAAAAATTGCACCGCACACGGGTTTCCCAAACAAACTGAAGACAACCGAGGTCATATCTTACAAACCATTAGTTAAAAAAATACCTTCTTGTATATTTTGAGAATAAGTGGAAAGAGTCTTCGTGCAAATGTTCGGCCTTGATCAAGCAGAGGACGTAAAATCGTTGTAAACACATTAGATCCTTTCTTATCCGCTGTGCGCGCCCAGCGGTATCTGTCCTCTGCAGTACGATTAGGGTTAGGAAATCTGTTTCTTCTGTAAATGCCACCTTTCAAGTTCCACTGGTGATACCATCAAGACACTACTGGTGTCATATCCCACAACTGTTAATGCAATAAAATACAACAACGTAATGAATAGTGGTAAAAAGTAATAAAACATAGTATAAATGTCATCCTCAAAGAATTTGGACTTTTTCTTTTGCTTAAGAGAGGCTGCGTGGTTAGAGGTAGATGCAGCAAGTCTGAAGAAGTTTGATTTAGTTTTCCATCACCCGTGTCAGGCTGGTGGAAATTGACCAAGTGACATTCTGTGTGTCACTACACTCTTGCCCTTATGAGCCAGATGCATAGCTAGCCTTAGGAGAAACCAGCGCCCCCCCGCCCCCATACTGACGACCTGAATAATTAGCACAGTCATAGCACAATGTGATGATTTTAAAAAAATATTCAAGTTGTCTTATAAACCTAATTCACTATTTTAGCGCTCTCTTTATCTAGCCACAAAGCTGAGATTCACTGTGTTGAAATGCAGTTTGTGTTTCCAGATGAAAAGCTACAGTCAGAACTTTTCTCAGCCCCTTCAGGCAATAAATTCATAGACCAAGACCTCCTTGGTCCTGACTGGGAAGAATTCCATGAGCAAGAGGTCTCTGGGTGGAAGAAAGCAGGTAGGACAACCACATGGGAGAGGAAGTGAAATATGGGATCCAGAGCAACCTCCTCACTCCTACCTTAATAACCTTGTCCGTCCCCGAGGTCAGTAGCCACCCCCTGGTGGCATCAAAGTGAACGTGAACGATGTTGTGCTTACTGTCGTGGAAAGTGGCTGTGGGTGCCCGCCTAGAGAAAGCAAGCTCAGAATCAGCAATGGCTGTGGCGGCAGGGTTTTCCCAAGAAGTGTTCTCTATCAAGGAAGGAAGGATTGGAATGCTGCTCGAAGTCATTAACTCAGCAATCTCTCTGTAAACTCTACTTTGAGACCTTTCTGGCATAAGAGGAGCAGGGGTGGAGGGATCTCTGTCCCTCCTGGTTTGGTAGGCACCCCTTCTCCTGCTGAAAGAGATAAGAGACCACCCCAGAGCTGCTCCCTCCCAGAGCCTCACATCTGCCCAGGCCCTCCCAGATGCAGGGGTTTTGCCCACTCCAGTGAAAACCAGCTCAGTGTCCACACTTACTCCTCATCCGTTATGGACTCGTGACAGCTATCGCAGACCCTCACTTCGAACTCGAACCCCATCAGAGGGATGGAGGAGCGCTTGGAGCTGCATTTGCCGCACACAGCTTTCCCACATTTCCGGCAGTGGTGCTGGAAGAGACAACACGAGGAAAGACATCGTCAACCCCAAACCCCCACCTCTTCCAGGGAAAATGAAGGAAAACAGGCAAGGACTTCAGAATAAATGGAGGGAGATCTTACTTCTTTCTTGTCCTCCACTACCTGGGGCAAGCAGCAGCTGATCATTAGTTGGTAAAGTGGTAGATAAAGCACTACCCAGGCTCGCAAGCTCCAGGGTGATACCATGCACCACCCAGTAAATCACTGTTGTCTCCACCGCTTGACATCTGTGGATGTGGCTGCAGGTCAGGGCCTCTACACTGAGGGTGACCCATGTTACAGGGGTTTTCAACGGGACAGAAGGTGGAAGAGCAAAGTCCAAGCTGTCCTCTTTTCATTAGCACAGCCAGAGATGAGAGGACAGGACGTAGAGTCCCCCTATGCATCCAGAGATGTGTCCCAGCCAGCTGGGCACCTGTGGCAGGGCCGGGAGCCATAATTACCTTTATTCATGGGAGTCTCACATTGGGACATAGGGGGTGACACCACCAATCAGCAGTACATGACACATTAAAACATCTCCAGGTTGAGGCAGGCCAGGACTACATTAGTGCAGTGTCATTCAGGAGTCTCAGGCCAGCCTCTCAGTATAACTATCCACCATGTAATCAACTCCTCTGGCCATTTTAAACCCCGGAAGCACTAGTGTTCCTGCTTTTTGATACTATCTGCCTCGTGTTTTCTCATGCACTGGCTGTGTAGGACAAGAAGGCTGCCTTGCCAGCTGCAGGAGAGCCAGGCTCTGCAGTGAAGAGCATTACATAAAGAGAAGATGCAGCTCAATTCCACCCCAGACACCTGACTTCTCCAAGCTCCACGAGATCATCCCTTTCAGCATTCTTACGCTCCTCTCCCAAAAGTCTGTGATCAGTGGTCCTCTCCTGCTGGGCAGGAAATCGCAGCAACGCGTTCCGAGCAGACCAATAAGCCTTTTCCAACACAGCCTGAGCAGTTACAGATGTTTACCCAAGCTCATTGAAAACAGCTTTGGTTCCAGCACTGTCTCCAAAAATCAGCTGCAAATTTCTTTCTACAATGCATTCAATGAGCACCAAGCAAAATCCCACATGGCTAAAGCCATGGACGGCTCAGAAACCATTTACTCAGCATTTGCTATTGGGACTGGCTGCATTTAAAAAGAAAAAAAAAAAGGAAGAAGAATATAAGGAAGAATAAAAAAAGGAAGTGTGTTCCTCTTGCCCACAAAATCAGGCCTGATCAGGGGCAAGTCACCATCCCACCATCGAGTGCTCAGTGTAATAACAAAGTGCAAGATCTCAAGGCTTTAGGAGAAGAAGGGTTACTGTGATCTATCATGAGAGAGAAGCCTATTTTCACCATGTCAGCACACCAAAGGACCCATACAAACCTGCCTGAGGCCTATTTTCTTACTGTCCCACATTTGCTTGAAGTTCCAGAAGAAAGGTTGGTCACATTTTTGACAGGAATCACTGTCCAACCACTCTGGGGTCTGCAACACAAAAGGACACAAAGCAGGAATGAGCAACAGACAGAAAAGCTTCCAATGGAGCCCAGAGTAAGGACAAGAAAGATGTCTTTGCATGCAATAACATGGTCAACTAAACTTGGCTAAAAAAATTCCCCATTTTCACAAGAAACCATTTTGGCTGTTACATGCGACATCTGTTTCGGCTCAGCACTGAGCCTGAAGGACACAGGAGGGGCACGTCCCACCCAAATCACGAAGTAGAGTTGGATTATAAGACCATAAAAATAACCCAGGAACAAACAAGCTTCCCCCACCTCTCCAAGTTTGGCATTAAGCATATAAAAACAACCTGTCCTGTCTGGACAGCATTTACCATCTGCTGTTGCCTCTGGTGGGAACTGGGGGCAATTTTTATTTCCAATATCAAACTGCTCCTCTGGAGGAAAGGGGGATGTGTGGGGGAGGGGTTTACTCTTCCTTTCTCTCTTTCAATACTGTAAGAGGCTTTCCTGCTGCCAGATGTATGTGTGCTACAAATCGCACATGGGGATGAAGAAGAGCAGATTCACCCAACAAGTCTAAAACCTAAACCAGGTCTTTTCCCTGCTTTGGCAGAAAGATGATGGAAGGAAAGTCTTCCATGTCCTGACACAGTGCACGGCTTTGCACTCATGCTGTGGATGGAGAGAGAGGGTAAGAAGGTGTAAAGAAAATATTAAAGGCACTTCTCTGTCCTGCAGCCAGGTTTTACTGTGCAGAGGGGCATGGATCAGATGCCCCACAGGGAAGCAAGTCTTGCCAGATCCTGAAAGAGCTTCTGAAGTTGCAGGAGGACTTGCAGAGGGGCAATACACCTTCTTGCCTACATTTGGGTTTCCTCACACTTGCATTGAGCTGCTGGCAGACATGCCACATGTCTCCTCCACATTGAGGTCCTGGAACGTGTTCAGAGAAGTGCAACCAGGCTGGTGAAGGGTCTGGAGGGCAAATATTATGAGGAGCAGCTGAGGGAGCTGGGGTTTTTTAGTCTGGAGAAGAGGAGGCTGAGGGGACACCTTATCACTGCCTATAATTATCTGAAAGGAGGTTGTAGAGAGGTGATTGATGGTCTCTTCTGCCAAGTGACAGGTGACAGGACAAGGGGAAATGGCCTCAAGCTGCACCAGAGCAGGTTCAGATTAGATGTCAGGAAGAAATTCTTCACTGAAAGAGTTGTTGGGGTGTGGAGTAGGCTGCCCAGGGAGGTGGTTGAGTCACCATCCCTGGACGTATTTAACAGATGGGTAGATGAGGTGCTCAGGAATATGGTTTAGGAGAGTACAAGTACTGTTGGACTCGATGATGTTAAAGAACTTTTCCAACCTAGTAATTTTGTGATAATATTTAGGAAACCCCCCAGGGGACAGGAGACTCAGGAAGAATCTTGTCTCTTGACCCCTCTGAGCTGTCAGTCTGTCTGTCCTAAGATGGACTAGCAAGAGCAACAGACACTTTTTCCTAGCAGATGACTTCTGCTCCTTTCTTCACCTCACCAGACCAGACCTCAGCCCAAAGCTGGTGCTGGACCACCCTGTCCCCTCAGCGGGGCAGCCCCAGCTAGATCAGGACAGCCCTGCCAGCTCTGCCTCAGCACCACTGCGGTGTGTTCCCACCAGTCCTGCCAAGCCCACGAGATTAAATAAACACTAAATAACGTTTAATACATTGTGAGGAAGTGCTGTTAGCAAACTGCAGTTGCCTTGTCAGAGCCACTGGCTTCTCACATGCTGCAATTTAAAATGGCAAGAAGCACGGCTGAGATTAAGAATTAAAAATGCTACCAAAGCCAGGCAGAGATGAGGTGAGGCTGATGGAGAACCTCAGCTCCCAGGATAGCTTTGACCCCCTGCAATAAGCAACCACCTGCTTCAGCTTCTTCTGCCAGTTACTCTGAAGGCAGTTTGTTCTGCTGGGGCAAGTCTTTTGTCTTTTCTACCCAAACAATTCTGTTTAATGCCTAGAGACTTATATCTGCATGAAGTTTTCATCTCTCAAGCTACAAATATTGAAGACATTTTGCTTGTGACAAGGAACTGCTTTGTATTCAAACAGAAACACAGCTTCTGGTGTCTGTTGCCTTCTTACAGGTTTTTAAAAACAGCGATTAAAAAAAAAGGAATCAAGGGTTAAAATGGCTTAATTCACTCTAATGCAGTCTTAGAGGTGCAGGAAAATTGGAGAGTGACAAAATGAGTACTGAGCACACATCACATGCAGAAAACCCTTAAATAAGGGCAAAAATCCAAAATCTCAAATCCAGAAGGAAATGCTCTAGGCCCCCAAATCAGGGTTGGTATTAAAATCTCACAGGTTCATGTTTTGGGGGTGTTTTAACCCCGTGAAAGCCCGGTTGCGCTGCTGCTAACATGAACAAGCCCACATAGCCATAGTCAGAGAAAGCAGTGCACCCGTTAGCACCTGCCGCTAAGCCCTCGCTTAGCTAATTATATTTCTCCTTCACTTTTTAGACCAGGCTTCTCACAGCACTGCAGCCTGTTTTACGACAAGCCAGTCTTAACCCTTAGAGTAGCCTTTCAATGGCAGGGAACGAATAAAGGGTTTTCGTTTCTGGATGTTGGAGTTGCAGCAAAAAGGAAACATCTGTTGGGAAGGAAGAAGTCGCTCTGCTTTCATTTCACTTCTGGAGCTGATGATATAATTGGCCATTAGATTAACAATTAAAGAGAGTGAACTGGAATGCTAATTCACATAAAAAAGGGAGCTCAGTTCCTGCCTAGAACTATTTCAGTAGGTTTATTAAAATCCAATTTTCCACTTAGCCTTCCTCCTTGCTCCAGGGAGACACAGACGTCCCGACCCGGGGAGGCCAAAACCCTCGAGAACCAGCAGAGCTGGTGGTGAAATCCCATCCTGCCAAACCCCACGTTCAGTCCTACCCACTGCGGGGACTCAGGGTGCCGTCGTACCCCCTGCAGGAACAGGGCAGAGGTTTTGCCGTGACTCACGTCACCGGGATTTGCCACGCTGCGGAGCAGGGCTGAGGCCTGACTCACTCAGCACAGCGCTCGCTCCCCCTCTGAGTCAGGTCTCAGAAATTGCCGAGCGGAGGCTGCTCCCACGGCGCTGAAGACCCCGGGTGGGATTTTGCACCCGCTTACATTTGTTGGCTGCGCAGCACAAAAGCAATTAGGAGCATGTGGGTGAAATCTTACCGTCTGGATCGGAAAAGTCATCATTTACCCTGCTTCTACATGATTACACCACGGGGATGCGAGACCGAGTAGCGGGTGAGGTTGAAGCCACAGTTAAAAGTCTTTTTAGCACAAGAACAAGAAAAAAACCACCACCTGTATTGCAGGTTTCTGGAGATGACAAAGTGCTTTATTGTTCTGTTTTCTTAAAACCCTAATCATCAATCCATCCGTTTACCTCTGAACTGAAATTTTTCGTGATGTTCTGAAAAACAAAGCAGAACATCCCTCGATGCCCTCCTTAGAGGATGTCTTTCAGAGCAGTAATGTAAAGGGTAAGAGACATTTAGCAGCCTACTTATACACAATTTCTGCCAGACGATTTCCCCTGTACCATATTATCAAAGGCACAGCATAATTGCTGTTTAACAACTGGAGCACATCCAAAAACATTTTTAAAGCCTGGAATGATCTTGTTCAGGTTGAACATTTTAGAAGGGCCCCTTCCTCCCAACACTGTTTCAGACCAAATCAACAAGAACTGAGTACCTACCTCCTGCCTCTCAACATCCATGTTCCAGACGACGATTCCCCCATCTGCACCACAGGAGATGAGCTGCCGAGTGTGGTGAGCGTAAGAGAGAGACTGAACTTTATCACTGAAAAAGAAACAAGACAGTCACTAATCAGCCATCTATGGCCAGTGCACCAGTAAGTGTAGAATAGAGAATAAACCAGTATAACCCACTTGTTTGCCCATGTGTTTCCCTCCCATCCTCACTTTAAATGTCACCCATCAGATGCAAATCAGTCTTTGCTGTCCAGCTGGGACCAGAACCACAGTGTTACCCACTGGTCCAGCATCAACAAAAGCAAAGACCTGTTCTGATAACTTCTTTTGCTGCTCCTGAGATGGGAAGTCTCAGCTGCACTGGGAAGCCTGAACGGAGATGCAGCTGTGGGCCTCTTCGAAGGCACATTTGGATGTGTAAACACAGCCCTGGTAAGACACCTTCTGTCAGAATGTTGGTGAGAACTTTGTTGTTTTCCCACTGGAAACTACTGAAGATTTCCTTTAATACTAACAAGCATAGAGAGTTTCACAAGTAATACAGGAATCACTAAATTGTTCCTAAGCCTCCCGAGGTAAGGTGGAAGATTTAGGTGCTTTTGCTTCTTAAGGAAAAAGCAACGTGGGAGAAATCATTTGGTTTAAACCCCAAAGTTGTGCTCATTCCTTCATAAAAGAAAGAAAACTGTGCCTCATTCCAAGCTATTTATAAGCTGGGAAACAAAAAAAAAAAGGTCTGAAGAGACTGTAACTGGCCATACAGCGACTGGAAATAACCCACAACATCTGGTTTTCTTTGCCACCACCGCTGGCCTTATCCACCCAAAGGATTTCCATGTTAACGTGTTTGCTTGCGCATGTGACATCTCCAGAGGTGACACAGGACAGTTTGGTACTACACAGCTGCCTTCACAGCACCATGAGGTGACATGTTTCTGAAGTCCCTTAGGATCAGGTCCCTGTGCTGCAGTACTGTGCCAGCCAAGCCCTGACACAGAGTAAGATCCAGGGGCCGATTTCGTGTTAGGAGAACTAAGTTCCACAGCAATAAATCTAGCAGCGATGCATTAGCAAGGACCACTGGTGGGGTCTGAGGGTGATCTGGGAATCTCAGCAAGAGCTCTGCAGTGCTGTGAAATCCCACGGCATCCAAATCACTCAGCAGAGTGTAGCATCACTCAAAAGAAACACGAATATGTTAAGAAAGTGTGAGACCAAAACCACCATGTGATTTTGCCTCTCTGGTGGGCATGCAAGTCCCACGCATGTGTGTTCCCAGCACACTGAAACAAACTTGTCGCATTGACAGTTTGAAAAGGCAAGGAGGTCATTGCAAGTAGAGCCATTCTGATCTGTTGGAATGGGTCTAAAGCAGGGCCACAAAGATGATTAGAGGGCTGGAGCATCTCTCCGATGAAGACAGAACAGAGCCAAGCTCTTCTCAGAGATGGCCACTGATAGGACAAGGGGCAATGGGTCCAAGCTGGAGCATAGGACATTCCATATGAATGTAAGGAAAAACTTTTTCACTGTGTGGGTGATGGAGCACTGGAACAGGCTGCCCAGAGAGGTTGTGGAGTCTCCTTCTCTGGAGACATTCAGGACTAATCTGGACATGTTCCTGTGTGATTTAATCTAGGTGATCCTGCTCAGGCAGGAGGGTTGGTCTAGATGATCTTTCCATGTCCCTTCCAACTCCTAACGTTCTGTGATTCTGTGAAGACAGGCTGAGAGAGTTAGGGCTGTTCGGCCTGGAGAAGAGAAGGCTCCAAGGAGACCTTATAGTGGTGTTCCAGTATCTGAGGTGGCCTACAGGAAAATGGGAGGGACTTTTCAGAAGGGCATGTAGTGATAGTATGAGGGAAACGGTTTTAAGTTGGAAGGGGATAGATTTAGATTGGACGTTAGGAAGAAGTTCTTCACTATCAGGGAGGTGAGGCACTGGCACAGGTTGCCCAGGGAAGTGGTGGCTGCCCCCTCCTTGGAGGTGTTGAAGGCCAGGTTGGATGAGGCCTTGAGCAGCCTGGTCTAGTGAGAAGTCTCCCCGCCTATGGCAGGGGGGCTGGAACTAGGTGATCTTTAAGGTCCCTTCCAGCCCGAACAATTCCATGATTCTATGATACTATGATTCTTTGATCTCTGCTACTGCCCAGCACAGGCTTACTGTTCTTCAAAGAAAACTATGACACACAGTGTGAGGTCTGTACATGATGAAGCCTCTCCACATTGAGGAGATGGCAAAGGCCCTTCTGTGTAAAGCACATTACTTGAAATTCAGGCAGTAGTTAAAGTGGCATGGAAATGTTAATGTGGAGGAAAAAGAGTAATTGTCAAAGCATGATGCTCCCTCTAGGGGAAGGAAAGACCTTAACACCTAAAACGTGAGAATCTCTCTGAAGCTGTTCTCGTTTGAGGACCCTTCTCTTACCAGCTAAAGTGCAAACTGGCATAACACATGACTGTAGATATTGCACTTTGCTTCACCACCCTCTGCAGACTCTTGAACCAATCTGTGGGTCTAATGCTGAAAAACACTATAAACAACTTATTCCAGTTGTATGTGGACCACAGGAGTCACACATATAAACTTGAGGGACGTGAAGATTGCAACCTTTGGGCTGTTTGTTTCCAGGTAAGGCTTCCACCTTCAGCTTTTCTCCCATAAAAGCAGAAAGAAGGGCTCTGAACATACTTATGTCCTTGCAGCTCGATGGCTGTTCCTTTTCTTCCTCCAATGTCCCACATTATAATGGAATGGTCAGAACTGCCTGAGAATAAAACTCGTTGTATTGGGTCCCAACAGAGAGCAGTGACACCACCTGAAATAGGAGATGCACACAACCATCATTTCGGTACAGACAGTGGGTGGCAGGAATGCAGTTAAATATATATGTATAAGGATACAGCCAAAAACCCAGAGAGAGAGTGATTAAAAGGCAGGTCTCCTTTGGAGGGGCCATGCCAGCATTGTGCTTGCCAGCTGAAAACTAACAGCCTTGGAAGCCTACTGAAACCCCATTCTGCCCTTCTGTGGGCAGAGGGCTCCACTGCCACTCACATAGGTGAGTCTACTGAGCAGTAAAGCATGGTAGAAGGATGGTCACGGTGTGACCACACAGCTTTTCATCTCCACTGTTCCCAGGAGAAGCAAGTGTGGAATATTATGGGTGTCTTCACAGTATCAGAGCATGAGGACTGAACTATGTTGTGCTAACTCATGATTGAGCTATTAATGTTCAGAGAGAAGGGATATGGAGAGAAAATGCTGAGGAATGACCACCATTTCTTCTGCTAGATGGCAGGATCACATCCCACAGCTGTTTTGAAAGCGCTGTGGGGCACAAGTTCCTGCAGTGAAACAAGCAGTTAGTGCCTCCAAGGTGTGCCTATTCTACTGGGGCAAAAGCATCTACAAATATGGATCCTTACTTGAGGAGCATTCATTTTGTGTTTTATTTTTTTTCCCTCCAGAATTACCAGAACTTGTTTTAGTCTCATTCTGCTTTAATTAGTAGCTACTGATTGTGGCATTTTTCACCATGGAAGTTTTCTGATCAAAGTCTGATGACTCTCATTTTTAGCAATAAAAAATAAACTTCCCTGAGATGTCATGATAGTTTAAGGTCTATATCCCTTCCATGCTATACAGAGACACAAGCCATCCTAGTGCTTCCCAAGAGATCAAAACACCATGACAATAAGCACAGATCAAGAACCAAATTGGGTCTTCTTCTGAGGTCTTACCTGTGTGTCCCTTAAACGTCGTAACAAGGCTGCAGGACTCTTGCTCTAGCTTGAGTATGGTCACTTGCCCAGAATGATCGCCAACAAACACATGCCGCGTTTCCACATCAAATCTGATAGATAAATGCTGAAGAAAATACATACCGTATGGAAGAATCATATCATAGTATGGTTCAGGTTGGAAAGGACCTCAAAGATCACCTAGTTCCAGGCCACTCTGCCATGGGCAGGGACACTCTCCAGTAGACCAGGTTGCCCAAAGCCCCATCCAACCTGGCCCTGAACACTGCCAGGGAGGGGGCATCTATGACTTCCCTGGGAAACTTCTTCTAGTGCCTCACCACGCTCAAAGTGAAAAATTTCTTCCCAATATCTAATGGGATAGATATTCTATTTACCCCCCTTCAGCTAAATCTAAATCTACCCTCCTTCAGCTTAAAGCTGTTATCCCTTGTCCTATCACTCCATACCCTTGCAAACAGTTCCTCTCCAGCTTTTCTGTAGGCCCCTTCAGGTACTGGAAGGCTGTAATAAGGTCTCCTTGGAGGTTTATATACATTGGTTATACACATTCTGCATTCCTTTCATGACTTGTTAATTCTTTTAACGTAAATACACTGGAACCTTGTGAATAGCTCTCCAGTCTCAAGGAAGTATTCAGAGTGTACTTTTAGGCATCAAGTTCATACCTGTTCATATTAATAGTGCAGTCTCTGCAAGTAAACCAAAGAGTGAGTAAACTTGAGACTATTCCAGAGGACGCAAATTGTGATCTTGTTATGAGACACCTTTGAAGTAACCCTACACCTCAAACAGAGGAGTCACCTCCCCAGACTCTCCAACTTAGGTGCCAGAGTTGGATGGTGCTCACTCTCACTTTCCCTTCCCAAAATCGAATAAAGTGACTACTATAAGTTTTCTGCTTCTACTGGGTTTGCATGGCAATGTTTTGGTAGCATGGGAATGTCCTGGTTTTAGCTAAGATAGAGCTGGTTTTCTTCCTAGGAACTGGTGCAGGCCTGTGTCTTGGATTCAGGTGAGAACAGTGTTGACCACACACCGACGCGTTCAACTGTTGGTAGGCAGTTGTAGTGACTACACCGAGCCAAGGACTTTCCAGCTTCCCAGGCCCTGTCAGACTCACACAGGCAGCTGTGAGAGCACAGCCAGGACACCTGACCCAGCCTGGCCAGAGGGATGGTCCCTGCTATCCAGTGTCCTGGTGTGGGTGGAACTGGGAAAGCGAGCCGGGAGGTGGGAACCCTGCTTGGAAACAGACCGGGCATTGTTTTGTTTTTGCAGGTGGTAAGCAATTTCATTCGTGTATCACTGGTCTTAGGTATTATTATTGTTGTTAATGTTATTCCCTTCCTTTGTTATCCTATTAAACTGTCTTTAAACACATTTGGTTTGGAGCTTTTTCCCATACTCCTCCCCATTCCACTGCAGGGGGACAGGGGTGAGTAAAGGGCTGAATGGTTCTTAACTAACAGCTGAGGTTAAACCATGACAGAAGGCTAAAGAGGTGGCTTCTGTGAGAAGCTTCTAGAAGCTTCCCCAATGTCTGATAGAGCCAATGCTGCCTGGCTCCAAGGCAGACCAAATGCTGGCCAGAGCTGAGGCCATCAGTGGTGGTGGTAGTACCACTGAGATAACACAGGTAAGAGAGGAAAAAAACCCAAAAGGGTTTTGCTCCTAAAGGTCTCTACCCTGCAAAAGGGACCCATCCTGGGGCAGTTGGTGAAACACTGCAGCCTGTGGGAAGGACTCACGTTAGAGAAGTTGGTGGAGGACAGTCTCCTGTGGGAGGGATCCCATGCTGAAACAGGAAAAGTGTGAGGAGTCCCCCCCTGAGAAGGAAGGAGTGTCAGAGACAATGTGTGATAAACCAACCACAACCCCCATTCCCTGTCCCCCTGTGCTGCTGGGGCAAGGAGATCGAGAAATCATGAGTCAAGTTAAGCCCAGGAAGAAGGGAGGGGTGGAAGGAGGTGTTTTAAGATTTGGGTTTATTTCTCTGATTTGGGCTTATTTCTAAGATTTGGGTTTATTCAACTCTGATTTCATTATTAATTTAATCATTAATTAATTTCATTGAGTTAAATAGTTAAATTTACAAATACAACAAAAGAGTATTGGTTTATGTTGTGTTTGGGGAAGTATTTGCTACATTAGGTGCATCACATATATTCTAAAGCGAATCAAATCTGGACCCATTTAATCAACTACTGGAACTACCTAACTGGACAGATTCTGATCTCGTAATGCAATTTATTTCCACGTTCAGAGTCTATACTGGGTATTTAAGGAGCAACTGCTTAGCACTGGTTTTATGCACACAGGACATGGGGTAGAAGTGCCAAGCTTTTTGCAATATTTGTCAATGTTTCTCCTTTCCCCTGCCCTCCACCAGCATGATCTGATGACTCAACTTAAAGTGTCTTCCAAAATTATGAATCACTCTAAACAGTTCTGTCAGGGAATACGACACAAATTCCTCCATCACATTTTCAAAAGTTTTTATCTTTTAATTAAAATTTAAATTTAGTCTTTACGCCATTTAGATGGGCTGAATGACCAGACCATATAAAGCAAGTCCATGTTCAGTCAGTCCTTTTGAGCCAGCCTCACTTCCAGTAAAACACACATCGTCTATACCACTTACATTACACAGCACTAAAAAGTCTGTTTATGCTAACCCCTGGTTTCAGCCTAAGAGCTCAGACTTTTCCACTTCCCTTTTTATTTGCAATAAAGCTGAATTAATATTTCTTTTATTGTCAGGCAGCTGGGGCAGCTCCAGGTGAATAAGCCACCTGAGTACCATTTCTGAAGCCATTTGTTCTTTATTTAACCCAAATTCTCAATACATTGTGGGCTGTTCCTGAGCAAAGAACAAGTACTTTAGATTAACATCATTTAATTTTTACTATGCATACATACACACAGGCATGCAGACCTGATCACTGACCTACTTTGCTGCCATTAGTTCTTAGAAGAAAGCGTGATCTGCATGTTTAAATGAAGGCCCTGTCCATATTTATTACAATAGATGACCACAATAGGTCACAGATCGCCCATTGATTTGCTCAAAAATGCTTAGACCTAGATATGCCACCTCTCATTAAGTAGACAAAGCAAGCAGTACAGACAGGTTTTTAAATTTGCTTTAAATAACAGTTTCTCTCACAAAGAACCGAGTTTACACAGGGCACAAAATTTGGAGAACAACTAGAAAAAATAAACTAAAAGGGCTGTTTGAGTGACAAAGAGCAGAAATAAAACAGGGAGCTCAGCAAAGGATACTGCAGGCCACAGGCGCCTGCGCTGGTGCGGTACCCTCCAAGCCGCTGGCCGCTCTCCGAACAGTGCCACGTGAAGTGTTTGTCTTGTCCAGTGCTTAACACCCACTCCATCTCCAGGACAAACAGAACCATCATGACCCTACTTTGATGCGCTGAAAGTTAAGCACACAGATGTACAATCGCACTGCAGAGAAGAACACGGGGGCAGGGGACCACTGCAAACACCAACTGCACCCAACTCCTCCAGTCCCTGCTCACCTGCTCACCCTCCCCTACAGAAGAAACTGGTGTCCCGATGACAGGAGCTACCATGCAAGCTTGTAAGGTCCCTGCTCTGCCTGTTCCACATTTGCATGAGAAAGAGCAGAAGGGAGACTTAATTCCTTCCATGTCTATTGCAGCCATTTATCTTCTACAGTAGCACAAGTCTTCCTTCCATCATTGTATCATCACCAACAAAGCTGCCATTGTGGAAAGCACTCTGAGCTCTACTTAAACTTCTTTTGAGACAGCAGTGCAGATGCTGATGTTGTCATTCCTCCTGCTGTGAGGTCTGGTGATTCTGGGCTGAGGGTTGTGTTATCCCAGCAGAATGAAAAGTTACAGCACAGGCACAGCCCTGCACTAAGGCAGTTTTAGCTTTGCATGTCAACTAGATAAAAGGAAGCAGAAATAAAATAAAATAAAAAAAACCTAGAAGGATCACAGCTGGGCAAGATGAATAAAACAGCTGAAGGAATAAATTTCTACTGCTACCTAAATAAAGCCCTCAAAAGCTTTTCATTAAAACAAGGGAACCCAGGCTTCTACAGAACTTTTTTTGTATGGATGACCAGTAGGCTTGGTTGTGAAGTGCTGACTGAGCTGACATTTTAATAAAGCAAGTGGCTAAAAAGACATAGAGAATTATTCCCAGCTGTAACTGAGCAGTGAATGCCACACTCCTCAGTCCCCAGCCCTGCTGGTTTATTACCGTTCTGAGGCCTGGCAATGCGTCGCATAAAGCTGGCTTCTAGCACTTGTTTGTGTAAAAGCTGACATGCTGGAAAGATTAAGTATCTCTGGGTGCTTTAAAAAACGAGCTCAAAACCTCCATCTAAAATGCAGAGAAATTCTGCAGAGTAGTGTGGGAGGATTTCTGCCTGCCGTGTATCAACGTAGGGCACAGATGAGAGCTGTGTTCACACCCTACGAGGGGAACCAGCTGTAGTGAAGAATAGGAGGCTTGTACAAGCCAACATCTGCCACTGATCCATACTGTGCTTTAGACCTATATTCCCTGAGAAGAAAAGTCAGTAGATGCATTGGCACAGGTTCCCATAACTGTGATTGGCAGCAGGACTATTTTACAGCCTAGGATTTGAACTGTGCCTGGTTGCTTTCACCCTCATCTATGGAAGAGCTTAGATCTTGGCTCTCATTTCCACACACTTTTAAACTCCAGGTTTGTAATGAGGATAGAGGGATGGGGACCACCCAGGAGTCACCTGAGCTCTTTTAAACAGACCCTCTCTTATCTCAGCCCTCCAAATTTCTTCTCTGAGAGGAAATTCAGTGACCCCATGGGCGATTAATGCTTGTCTTCACCTATTTGCTGGTCTCCTTCCACCCGCACTAGCTGGTGGAATGGTAAATGGAGAAAGGGCCACGGTGTGATGCATGCTGCTACAAGCACATGATGGGCTTGTATACATGTCCCTGCGGCTTGTGTGCAGAAGTAGACCCCCACCCTGCCACAGGACATGCAAAGTTGACTGAGATGGTGCCATTCAAGGCCTGTCCATGGACATTTCCTTAGCATCTTGCAGCTGCCACTCCTAGTGTTGGCTTCCCATGGTTTGAACTGGCTGTGGGGATAGCTGGCAACACCCAACTCTCCTAAATCTCCTCCTAAAACTTCTTCTAAAAGGCAGGGCTTGTACCTACTGCTGGAAGTGGATGGTGAGGCATCCCTCTGGCAAATATGAGTAGGCATTAAAGGAATGTGTGCATGCCAAAAGGTGGAGGGGGGGGGTACATGATAGCACTGCTTATCCTCCCTCCACAAAAAGAGCTTTCAATTCAGCGCTCTGTTGCCCACTTGCAAATGCTGCATGTATTAGCTGGTGCCACCACACACATGTTGATGGCAGAAATATCTGTATCAAGTGAGAGTACCCTGGAGGTCATTTAAGTAAGGGAAGAAAGAGAAGATGAATGCAAGTTGGAATTCACTTGTCATTTGAAGGGAATTTGACCCATGTAAGGGTCACAGAAGCAAAATGTCAGAAAGTTGAAGGTTGACAGTTGACAGGGAAGCAGTCTGGGCCCTAGGATTAACAAAGGTTCAGGGTCATGAAGCAGCAAAAGAAGAGATGGTCCTTCATCCACAGAAAGAGCAAACACTTCCAAAGCTGCTCACTGAAACAACAGCAGGATGGAGAAAGGGAGATGAGGTTATATGTGGTCTCAGCACAGAAAAAGCCACAGCAAGCACCAGGCAAGAAGGGCAAAGGTCTGAGAAGCAAAGCCAGTGAATGACCATGCACAGAGCGGGAAAGAGGTTGTGCTGGGCAAACAGTGAAAAGCAGCAGTAAATACAGAAAGGTGGCTGGAAGTTATGGAAGTGGTAAGAAAGAAACATTTGGCATGTGCAAGAAAAGCACAAGAGAAAGGGAAAAGCAGAAGGACATGGCATGAAGTGGCATGAACTGGCCTGATAATAAGATAGCAGGGGGACACCCCCAAAATGGGCACTCTACAGGAAGCATGAGGCAGAAGCATATCTAGAAAATCTGCTTGGTAGAACAAGAGCATGTTAAATAATTAAAAAAAAATTAATAAAAATCAGGAGCTGTTTTTAATCCATGGACTGGAAAAGCGTCCCCTGACAAGAAGGTGCAGTTGCAAGGAGTGTTGTGGAGAAGGCTGTGCAGAGCCTATGAGGGGCTGAAGAGCGCTGGCAGGGTCTGGAAGCTGAGGCTGCTGAGGAGAGGGAAGAGTTTCTTCAACATGCATACTCTCACAGGAATGTGAGAGGAGCTTCCCCAGGGAAAGAGTGAGTTGCTATGAGCGGAGGTTGTCAGGCCTGTGGCTGGTACTGTGGTGGAAGAAGAGCAGTCAGTGATGTTTATGAAAGACTGCTATAGAATGAAAAGTTTAATTTCCCAGTGACCCAAACAGTGCTGTTTAAAGGCTTGTATTTTCTCTCCTTATGCAAGGGATGGAGTTAGTACCTGTAAGAGGCCAATGCCCTGTGACCCACCCTGGAGGCCTGACAAACACTGTGTCACATCTCCAATCTCTGTTTTGATCCCTTTAAAAAAAAACCCCAGATTTTGCAACTCTGGACACAGTGATGCAGCAAAAAATTCACAGAGCCTGGCTGGCCACATGTGGTGGTGCCCCGTGACACTGGACCTGGTCATAGACCCCTGCCAAGACCAAAATGCAGCCTGTGCACTTGCTGTCATTCTCTGTAACTAGTAGATCATTTGGCAGACATATTCCTGGCCTTTCAAGACACAATTAATATTCTTTAATCACTACAGCTACTTACAATAATACCTTGTTGTGGGAGATGATAGGTAGCCCACCAGTTGATGGGCAAGGTGCTACTTTCATGAGCACTGCAGAACGTTTACAAAGCTAGAACACACAAAACCATCCAGAATGATTAAGCCAAAGCCCCTTGGCAGGCTAAATAAAATTATTTACCCTCCTTAAATATTCTTAAAGAACATAAAGGCCTTACTTGAAAGCTTTAAACAAAACCAACATTTATTAAAAGTAAGGCTTTTAACAACTGAACCACTAGAAGGCCACCATACCCAACAAAACTACATGTTTCATTTTAATTATGCTTTTCCCTGGCTCAGGGCGTTGTCAAAATGCTTATACCAACCCCATACCTCGGTATGGCCACATGAGAAAAGCATACTACAGGAATGGGATTGTGAAGGGGACTCCTCCTGGACTAGGTGAGAAAGGTTCATCTCTGTTGGACCATGGCATGCCTGCCTGAAGGACTATGTGGCCCTTCGCTTCCTTTCTTCCTTGTGCTGTCCCAGCACGGCTGGACTCTAGCCCCAGTGAGGCCCTCAGTAAGCCCAGATCCAGTGTCCTGCTTGGAGGAAACAGTATCAAGAAGAGCACAGAAGGGTTAATGCTGTGCGGTCTGATGAAAAGGCAGGAACTTATGACTGAAAGCAGCTCCCAGAGCATCTTGTTATCACAATGCTTTTCCAGCACCCCAGACCTCAAGTACAGGTCCAGCTGAGGCCAGGGAAATGGTGGATAGGGTGCAGTGCTCCCCCCACCAACATGTGGTATTGAGGAGCAGAGAGTCTGTATGGATGAGGGTGGCGGGAGGCACTGTGCCGCGGAGCAGCAGGCAGCCTCAGGACATCGGTCTGCAAACAGTGCGGAATCTCTGCTTTGTTTTCCCGCTTTGCACCATCAAAAACCTGCCTGCTGCAAATGCCCTGCGGACTTTCCGGAGTGAGCTGGTGAGACCGATGACCCTGATATTGTCCCCAGATATCTGTAACCTACATAGAGCTGTGCCACAGACCTGTACGATCACAGAATGTGTTACGTTGGAAGGAGCCTGTAAAGATCATCTAGTCCAACCCCCCTGCAGTAAGCAGGGACACCTTTTATTGCTGGTTTGGAGAGAGGAGCAGCCCTGAGGTGTTTGTATAGCTCAGCATGGGTTCCCAGCACTGCTGATAAGCTGGGCAGAGCATGTCTTTGTGCAGAAGCTCTCTTCCATCCCCACGTCCTGCCTGCTTGTGTTGTAGCTGCTGTCTACCAGTGTTCCAAGGAAAGTTTCCAGACGAATCTTAATGATGCTTCACTGAGTCTTGTCCCTCCTGTAGCAGTGAACTGGGACCTGCCTTCCCTCCTCTCTGGTCACCATCTCTGTTTGCTGCACTCACAGCAGTCTGCCTTCCCTAAGCCAGCAGTGGGGGCAGATAAAAGAAAAGGAAAATTAAGTATCTCCAACTATAACTGAAAGTATTTTTTTTAAAGTCAAACTTTTACCCACATGGCTGGTGGTGTGAAGAAAGCAGAACCCCAGTTCCACTTCTTCTTTAACCCTTCCATTACTATACAGACACACACACACACACACACACACGAATTTCGGGGTTCCCAGCAGCCTGGGATCACCACACTTTCTTTTCACTCCTAAAACTAGGTCACCTGCATACCATCACTATTTTTTAAATTCAGGGAATACAGTTTTCATTAACTTAAACGAGGCAAAGACAAAATATCCAACCATGGAAGTGAGGGACGAAGGAAAATGTGGCAGGGTCTCTTACCCTAAAATAAGTCCACAGATTTCAGATACAATCTTCTTACCCATTGTTTGAAGGTCCTGGCACTAAATGACCAGAACGGATCAAAAACCTTCCCATCCTAAGACAGGCAGTCTAGGAAGGAGGTGGCTCCAGTTTGGCCCGTGGTCAGTTGTACTGCCTCTCTACTGACATTAATGGACCCTCATTAGAGTCCTCTATTGCCCAGCGTTGTGGGGATGCCATCTGAACTCTTGGAGTCCTCCCACAGGACAACCATGGAGATTCTCCGTGGTATCTTTCTATCCAAAGGTCTCCTCCAATGCTCTGCAGCAGCAGTATCTGTGGCACACTGCAGCGGAAAGCCATGAGATCAGCCTCCATTTTTTAAAATGTTATGGGGTGGCCTCTGCAGGCCTTGAGTGGCCTGGCATGATCAACTGGGGATTCTGCCATACTGCCAAGATATACATTCCCCCTTTCCAAAATTTTCACCCTTTTCTCTGAAGATGTCAGTAAGAAAAGTGTTTTCATGCATATGTTGTTCTGCATATGCAGAAAAAAAGATTTCAGCTCACCCTTCCTAGACCAGCAAGACTGAATCCAAGGACACAAATGGATGAGCTACACTTGGCTACACTTCTGTAGTACACTTCCTAAAGTGGGCTACAGAAGAGTCAGTAGGACTATTTGATGCAACAACTCTTAAATGCTAGATGCAAAAAAACTTTGGTGATTGTGGAGCAACTGCAAATTTGGATACTAATTGCACTGTCAGACTGCAGCAATCTTAAATAAGATTCACATATATTTTAACATCATTGAGTATTTGTCTTTGGTTTTTACAAGCTAAGAAAAAACGCAGGCATTCTAGCTTAATTTTACAACACACCAGGCATTCATGAAAGAGCTGAAGTGAAACACTCAAAAGCTGATGCATGTTAGCCGTGCTCTGCCAAAATCAAAATTCTCTTCATACCTTAAAATAAAAATGTTACAAAGTGATCCCCAAAGACTTAAATTACTGTCTTGGCGCTTCAAGGTATAAAACTCAAAATATATGACTAAATACATATTTTAAAATGTATGTGAGAAATCTCAAACCAACACGGCAGAGGTTTCTACGCAGAAACACAACACTTAGCATATAAGATACAACGCCACATAATATTATACCATCTCTTAGCCCAACGTCAAAAGAGATACAAGAATAAATTGCTACATGTATTTGTTACTTTTGTAGGAATACCTGTCCCAAGTGCACTGTCTTTTAGAGGTTTGATGAGGACAAATAGCTAGGTTTCTTAAAACATCACATTAGTGAATGCCAGAATATAATTAGAAAAGTCATGGATAAGCCTTTCTTGACCTTTTACTGTGACAGGATTTCACTGATAATATTGATATCACCGAAGCTGACAGTTATTGAACTATAATCAAACTAAACCCAAAAGATACAGTACTAAATGCCTCAGATCCAAAAGAATGGCTGGCTTCCTAAATTGTTTCATTAGATACATTAGAATAATAAAGATTAACAATTAATACTACTCTTCCCAAAACATGGTCTGGTTTTTGGATAGTTTGCTGTCCAAAGAAACATTTAAATAGAAAAGTAAAACATGAAACAGCTCTTTAAAAGTCTTGTAATCTTGTAATCAAAGCACATTATTGGTCTATTGATAAAAACAGCACTTAGATTAGTTTTTTAAAAAATTAATCACTCAATGGAGACTTCTCTCCATTCACACTCATTAAAAGAACATCAACAAAAATTAATGACAATACAAACCAATTAACACGGATCATGGTTCTTACCCTGGTAACTTTTCACTAGTGTCATCTTATTGTAATCTTCTGATAAAATGAATTCCTGAGGGAGGGAAAGAAAAAAAAAAAACAAAAACAAAAGAAACTGTGCTTAGAGATGTGAAGTGTTTGAGAATGTTTTCATTTGAATTCATTTCCAAGGTAAGCTCTCCCTTCTTTGAAACACAGCCCTGTCTATGCTTCTGCTAATTTTTAGTACCTCCATCTAAAATCCTAAATTATTTCACCTTTTAAAGCTGCCTGAGAAATAACATCCTGAATGCATCTGAAGAGAACAGTGGAGACAAAAGAGGAACTATTAAAAATGAAGTCAAAAAGGCTGACAGAAATGGCCAAGAGCCATAGTACCACAAAATGAGCAACCTGAGATTGGCAGGAAGCAAACACCTATTGTTCAGGTACCCGCGTGTGTACACGGGTATGTGTGCACACCATGCACATGTGTATACACACGTACCTATGCGTGTGCATACGCTACACCCCAACCTGAACACTCAGGAAACTCAAATATGTAAGAACCTCCTGGAGCTGCTCAGTCCACGCAAGGTACCGCTACTCCACGATGGGAATATGTTTCAGGTTTCAGTTTAAAAGTCTGTCAGTGCTTCAGAATAAACAGAAGCACAAACGTTTTTATCCCACTATTGGTTAACATTTATTCTGGTGTTCTGGTATTCTATCTTTGCTACTGCTTTGTTGTGGTTAACAAGCAGTTGTGCATGGGATGGAGAGTGGCTTCGCACAGGCTGTGGCTGCTTGGGGAGGGATGTGTGGTGTGACCCAGCCGAGCTCAGTCCTGCGGCCAGGGAAGAGTGTCCTTATGGGGACTGGCTCTGCGGTCCTGCTGCCTTGCTTAGCTGATTAACCACTGATACGGCACCTGGAAATGAAAACAGCAGCAAAGAGTCTGCACAGCAGCTTCAGCTCCTGGAAAACACCCGTGTAGTTAAACTGGCTGAGCACCTGGGTGGCTCTGCTGCTCAATTGGAAGAGGAGAGTTGCTCAAAGTTGAGGAAACAGAGCGGCCACAACAAAGCCCCTACAGCATCTCTCTGGAGGAACCACCTAGGCAAAGGGCAAGCTTCGCAGCACCACAGCATGAATTAACTTTCAAACTGCTGTGGGGTTACCTGCATGTGTGCACCATGTGCTCAAAGAAACACAAAATAAAAACAAGGAGTGTAAAACCACATCACATTAATAATTTATAGCAAACGATGCAGAAACTCCCTGAGTTAATCTACCTTGGGGACAGAAATAAAACTTAACTCATTTAATTTGGATATGGGGTAAATATAAGAAAAACTTTATATATAAACACCAAATTAGCTAAATTTTAATGCATACGGTTGTGAAATATTAATGTATAAGTACTGCCAAAAGCACTGTGCAACACCAGAGAAGACTGAACTTCAGGAATCTACAGACTATATTTAAAGCAAATGAAACATTTAGTTTAAAACTGCATGAGAAGACATTGTGGCCACTGAAAAGATGGTATTTACCCACAGTTTCCAAACCAGAATTAAAAAAAGAAAATAATCACTCTGCATTTTCTGTGGGGTCACTGCAGGAAATCTGCATGGTTTTCCAGCACCAGGATTACCCTAGCTCATTGCAATGCTGCCTGGCACCACGGTGGAGAATCTGCAATACTCATCTGCAGAACATCTACAGATCACAGCTTCCAGTAACAACTATGAGTGGGTTGAGGCAACTATGTATTTTGCTATTTCTAGGTTTCTGTTGGTAAGTTAGTTATAAATTTTTTCTCTTGAATTGCTCTATTTCATCTTCCTTTCCTTAATCTGCTCCAGCTCACGTTAGCTTTTCTCTGGCAGCTGAGGACAACAGTAGGGAGTGTTATTTAAACAGCAGTAATAAATCAATTAAGTCAGCTGGATTTCTGTACCAGGGTCACCTTAACTCTACAACCTACCGAGCGTTAAAAATCTGCTCTACCTCCCCAGCTACTTACAGGGGAAGTGGTTTTCATTAACCATTGCCGGAAGAATGCTAAATCACCACAAGAAATGCTTTACTACAAAGCCAACTTTGCAATGATGAAGCAAGACCCTTTGCTATGAGTGCTCACTTTCTGCTGCCACTACCTGAAGAGAAACAGCTTCAGTTGCTGCAACATATAATGGGGCAATCTGTCCACCAATTTGGTGTCCTGTTACTGACCCCTGATTTCACTGTGGTGACACAGAGATGCCAGTGACTTCAGGAGGGATGAAGATCATGGTTTGCATTCTCACTTTCCTTTGCAGTTTTCCCTGGATAAGCATGATGTGGCCATTCTCTTCTGTGATCTCACTGTCCCACACTTCAAGTGGAAGACTGGAAAGGCTTTTGAGGCTCTTTGTTACAACACGGTGAATCAAACATAACTGCAGGCCGCAAGGTTTACCCAAGTATCGATTAGCTCTGTATACTTTAACACAAACCACGGCTCTGTACTATCAATACATTGCTCCACCCAAAGAGACAAATATAGCACAAAATAAGCACAGTTCCATTAACCTGAATACTCGATATAACTTTTTCTTCATTTCCCCCTGCTCCTGAAGACTTCTTCCTTCCCATTTTCTCCTTTGAAAGCATATGATAATTTGCAATGCATTTGCTTGTTTTGAATTTTCTAATCTTCCTTCAGGCCTTTTACTCCCTGCTACCCTTTACATTACCCCATGTTATTTCATTGCACTCATTCCCCTCTTCTTCTACAAGGCCAAATGTATTAGTTGCATCAAATCACAGGGTATTGTAGCACAGGGCACCTTGCTCAAGAAATTCATGCCCTATTGCCCATACATTTTGTCATCTGCACTACAAAAACACCGACTACATCTCTTTAACATTGTTCCAACAGAAACTGGTTTCTTATCCTTCCATGCATAGATGTTTTGCTTCTTTCAGAGCTGCTGACGCTTAGTTCTCATTAGGCAACTTTTTGGCTCTTCTTAATGAGCTAGAAAGGTTGGGGTCACCCACACAGCTCAATTGGTGCTTGTTAACAGAGAGAAGCAAGATTTCTGAGTCATGTGGGAGCTCTTTTGCACAGGAGGGGCTGGGATATATCACAGAACTCAGGATGGCAAAACCAAAACCTTTCCTTGCAGGCATTAAAAACTTTTTTTTGGTTGTTTTTTCCTGCAAGAATCACTCTGCTATACAGAGGTGGTTTTTTGGTTTTTTTTTTTAGATACTTCATGACCTTTTTGCCATACTGAAATGTTAGAGAGCAGTCTTGGCTGCTTCAGGTAAGCTTAGTGCTATTACAGTGACTCAGTACCATGAAAGCCTTCAGAGAGCAGAAAGGAGACAGCTTCAACATCTGAAAAGACTGTCCAATTTAGTGCCCACAGTTGTACAAAGAGCCTCAATTATACCTTCATGCAGGACACCTCCCTCACACTAAAACACATACACCCACCACAAACCTCTCCTGAGCTTAAGACCTCGGTAAATCCTCACCCTGGGAATATTACCAGCATCTTATTACAAAGAAGTCTCAATAAGGAAGACAAAACCCATACTGAGATGTGTGCCAGTTCAGAGTCCTTGGTTGTGGGGCTGGCTGATATGGCCCGGGGTCTAAGGAAGACCCATACCTTTCCAGAGGTGCAGGTGGATGCCAACTGATCTAGCTCAAAATAGCACTAGAGACCTCTGCTTAGGCAACCAAATCAATTTCTTAGAGATAATAATCTGTATAATATTAGTTATGTGTTATCCATTCACAACATATTTCCCACAGTACAGCACAAAGGCTCTTAAATCTACTGTCAGACCCTACACCTATGTCTGTTGTAAAGAAAGCTCTATAAAATGATTACAGTGTTTTCACCTTATAAAGTATAAAAACTGAGAGAGGACAGAAACTATCATGTACTTTTGTTGAAGGAATAAATAGCAAACTTCCCACAGTGGCAGAGAACGGTGCACATCAACAGGTAGAGCCTGATTCAGACTCAGGTATTCAAAGTGCTGTTTATGGCCAAACCTGTAGACACCTGCAAGATCAAATTATGTGGAAGTTGGGTCTATCTTAATAAGTATCATCCCCAAGAAAGAATTCTGAAGGGTTTATTCTAGTGCCTCGTTTTCCTTGTGGCTTTGCTCAAAGTATGTAATAGATTTATCTAGACACAAGCACAGTCAACAAAAAATATTAATTTATTTCATCTTCATCTACCTAAAAAGTAAACCCCCCTAGAAATAAGAAGGAAGATTTATGCCATTTTAAAACAAGTTCTAGGGTATGACATGGATGACTCAAAAGGCAATTCTCTTATCCATCGGCTGAAGAACCTAATGATTAACTTTATCTAGCATGTAACTTTCAGATATATGAAATTAGATGAGGAGTCTCATCTTGGTTGTGGAAGTCTCCTGTCTATTGCAAATAACAGACCTTTCCTCTGTTTCTTCTTCTTGTGCTATCTTGAGAGACTTGCAGCAAATAAAGTATGCTTTTCTCCACTTCAGAGCATGGAACTTATGACCATGATAAAAGTCTTTTAACTTCCAAAAGGTTCCTCAGGCATAAAGTAACAGAAATGCCACTTCCTCTCAAAAAAAGGTTTGCAATGTGTAAAAAAAAAATATAAAAAACATAGAAACTTTTTTTTTTTTACTTTAGGTACCGCTGCTTTTCACTGATGATGCTAGACAATCTTTTGCTCAAGAGAACCTTCCACTGTGCTGCACAAACATTTGTGAAGCTTTCATGGTGAGAAGTTACAAAAGGTTGAAAACAGTCTCTTCATCTTTGTGGAAGCAAAAATCATCACTCTTTCACAAGGAAAGGCAGCCAGGCAAGCCCATCTCACCGCGGCTGTTCTAGAACATCTCTCTTTGACAATGACATTGCAGCCCATCCTTCTCAAAAAAGCACTATATGCATATGTGAGGTGGCAGGCTTAGAATCCAAATCCATACGGTGTACAAAAAGCTCATGTAAAAGAAAAAGGGCAGTTCCCCTTTCTTATCCCCATTTACATCTGCAAGTAAGAGCAGTACTTCCTTGCACTGCAAAAGTTGATGTGAGATTATGTGGCACTGTCGTGACTATTACATTGGCTTATAATATCACTGTTATATCAGCTGACTCCTTGCCAGGAGTCCTTTCCCTCTACGCAAAGTGAAGATGGAGAATGACTATCAGTCCTGCTTTTTGGTTCTGCACCCAGTGTACACAAGGGTTCAGGGCATTACCAGAAGCACTAACATGGAACTGCTGACTAATTCCCAATTATTTCAAGCTGCTCAAGTAAATTGCCTGTACTTTCCCTTTGAGGACTACACTGTTAAAACTAAGGGCACTGAGGTCATCTTGTTGCAGTAAGTTCTCTTGTTCTGTGGTCAGTGTGCCCTGCTTGTATATTCCTGTGCTAAACAATCATATCTGTGCCCAGGAAGGAAAATTTATCCTTTCCTCCAGAGGGAGGTTGTAACCCACTTTAAAGAACCTGGGGAATTTTCTCTCTAATGCCCCAGTATTGCTGGGACTTGAATATAGGGGTTACCCTTCCTCTTCTACCATTCCTACCTCCACCACTCCCTGAAGCACATTACAGTTGTGGCTTCTCTTATATAGGACTAAATCCAGGAACACACATAAACCTTCTCCACCTCCACCCCCCTCGTCCCATGTACTTGTATACAGAAGACTGGAAAAAGCAGAGCCTATGCAAATGGATATGCCTCAGCCATAACAATATATACCCATAAGTACCCAAAGCTGTACATTGTTTTACCACCTGCATGTCCCCTTTATCTTCTTTAGCTTCAGAATGGAAAATATTTCACTCCTTTCACACACAGAAAGTTAGGATCACAGAGCATTAGGAGTTGGAAGGGAACTTGAAAGATCATCTAGCCCAAGCCCCCTGCCTGAGCAGGAAGCCAACAGCACCCAGTATTCCCAGGCAGTCTCCCATCCAAGTACTAACAGGGCCTAACCCTACTTTCATACTCAAACACCCTCAGACTCTTCCAAGGCAAAATGCCCTGAAGACAAAGGGCACATCTCTTCCACTGTGCCAGAGTATTTAAATACCTTATTTACAGTCGCCTTCACATTCCTAAAAGGCTTGGTGAAAACACAAGTGTCTAGTAGGGCTGGCAAATTACAGCTATTTCAGAGTGGGAAGGAGGGAATTTCAGGGTTCAGGGAATTCTCTGGTAGCTGTTCCATCTCCTAGATACAACAGCAGAAATCTCCTACAGGGACAACAAAAAATCTGTGCTACTAGTCATTAATAGCTTTATAGGTCAAAACCTTCACATCTTTGATACAGCTCACAGGCAAACAGCTAAAAGCCTTTCCCAAATACCATCCTAGCTTTAGTGCAGACAGCTGACCTTATGCCAACCTGCAAATACTAATTTAGTTATAAAACCCATAAGGCAGAGAAAACAGAGGTAAAAATCTGAAATGACGGCAAAATGATCTGAAACTGGAAGAGGAGTCTGCAGACCAGGCATAGCTGGAAAAATCTCTCTGACCCATGGCCTTTCCACAAAGTGATACAACTCTTTACTCATCATCCCACCTGAAACACCAAATGAGTAAGGTCAACTGCTACTCTCTGTCCCAGATCTAAAAGACAAACTCTTGTTTTAATACCCTCCTTCCTTTCCATGAACACAGATTTCTCTTGGATGTTAATGAACCAAATCTTTCAGCACTGCCCCTTTGGAGCAACTGCTCTGAAAGAAGGGAAAGGGGAAAAATCTGAATGGAAAGTATGGAAAAGCAGCTAGATATGGAGCAAAAATCCACTTTCTGCCTCACAGAAGATTTTTTTTTCCCCTCTTAATTGTTGCTCTTGGAAAAGTTTTGTGTAGTTTGATTAACAAGGCACTCAAATGTAATAAAACAGCAGCTGTTTTTCTGCATTATTTTTAAGAGGTATGCAAATTAAGACAGTTTGTTTTGTTGCCTAATAAACAGTGCAAACCCCACTTAATCTCCTTCTGACAGTTGGAATGAAATTTGAAATAATCTGCCATTTTCTAGACTACAGCTTCAGTTCCACTAGGAGTAAAAAGTCTGTCTCCCAAACACTATCAAAAATCACCTCACCACAACATCACACATATACTTCTCAAAAGGGAAGCATTTCAACTAGAAATCTTTGGATGTACTTACTGAGATTGTACCATTGTCTAGACCTATGGACAGCCTTCTGGTTTCCGGGTTAAAAGACATGCATGAACATGGAGCTGAAAAAAATGAACATGTTGATGAAGTTAACAAAACTGCCATTGTCATTTACTTAAACTTCTGGAAAGCCTAAAACTAGCTAACATGCTTTATGATGCTGTTAGGCATTTTGCCCCTTCCAGTAGACAAGCATTAAAAAAGAGTTTTGTAATTCATTCAACCCTATCCTATTAAGACATGGAACAATGACTATCTCTTGCTCCAGCTCCTTAGTATTTTCTTAACTAGTTATGTGAAAACAGACATGTCAGACAGGAGCAGTGGTGGTGTTTTGAAGTAAGAGGCTCCTGACATTTCAGTATAATTCTGAGAGAGTGCTTAGCTGAATAATTTAGGTTTTTACATTTGCCTGAACTACTGATAATAAAAGAAAACACTGTCTTATGTCAGAATCATGTATCCTATACCCGCAGTAAGAAAATTAACCTGTAGGAATACACACATCAGCCAATATTAAGGACTGTGTAAATCCAACTGTACCTTCACCACAGTGTTATGACAGCATAACATACCATGGCCAAAAGAAAAGACTGTATTGAAAACTAGCCATTGTTTTATCATATCAATATTACCCTAACAAACTTCATGACACAGAATCATAGAATCACAGACTATACTGATTTGGAAGGGATCTATAAGGATCATCAAGTCCAACTCTGGAACACCCTGTTAAATTGCACACAGGTCAGTCATACTACAGCCCTCGAGGATCTAGCAAGGTAAAACAAGAATTTTCCTGCAGGACTTCAAGAGCTATGCTTGGTTTAATTGGGAAATTGAGAAGCTGCATTCAGAAGGCAAGGATTGTTTTTACTGCTCAACACAGCAGCTTAAGGCTGGGAGTCCCAACAAAAAACCTTCAGGAATACTGCTTCAGTGGCAATTGCCAACTGGAGCTAGGGGCAGGCATTCTTGCTCCTTCAAGAGTGATTTTTATTTTTTTAATACCATATTCTTGTGACAGATACAGGGTACAGTCATATGTGCTTTTAGTTCTGCTTTCCCCCTTTCCCTTGGTTTCTGCTCTCCATTGTGATTACTCACAGTGGTTTTGTTACTAACAATTATGGAGTCCTCTCTTTTGCAGTAGTGTATATATGTTATACTGTCAATTTGTGTAATGTCTCGCCTGTGATTATATAATCCATAGCTCAGCAAATCTCGACCTCAATAGTTTAGTTGGCAGCAAAACTGTATGAAGAAGAGGAGGGTCTATGCTGACTCTTTATATAAAACTTGTTCTACCTTCAGTATTGACTCTCTTGAAACGTTTCCTAAAGGACAACCCACCACAAACAGAAAGCATACTAGAGTCATACCAGGCAGACACCTCAATTTATTAAACTGCCAGAAAGGAAATACTTAAATTAGGGCTACTAACAAAGTTGTTCCTTCCTATACTTTTCTCTCAGAGAAGGCAAACTCGAATCATGCCTTTGGATGGTGGTGCATTACTATTATGTTGAGGCTTCTAGGGTTGTAGCAGAAAGAGACAGATGTAGGAAAAACAGGCAGAAAAAAAACCAGTAACTCTGAGCAGAATAAACATAAAATCCTTTTAAAGGCACTTAATGCCAGTACGGGCATATTCTACATATCAGCTTCCAAATGCTAGACTCCATGCACACATACAGTGAAACAGCTACTAATACACTGAAGGCAATAAACAACTTAGAATAAGTCCCAGGTAAATTAGCTATTTGAAATATGCTTTTCCCAAGTAGCCTGAAACACTTCAGACACAAAAGGTACAAGCAACTGCTTGACATGGGCTGGTTACAAAAAAATCACTTCTAAATTCCAAACCCATGTGTACACAGTTACATCGGTGTAAGATAGGTATTTTGCAGTAATTGTTTTTGTAAGGGAATTCTTCAGAAACACGTGCTCTTGGAAAAATCAGTATGTCAGCACTACAGTTATGTCCACACTAGCAACTCTAACATAGGTAAAGTGATACCAGTTGTGTCAAGACTGAAGCAGGTTATGCTTTTGTGAAAATACAATGACATCCAGATACTTAAGCACTTATGCTCGTTAAGAGGAATAGCAGAAGAATAGCAGAAAAAAACCCAACCCAAACCAAAATACCCGAACCCTAAACTTCTGATATTATTAAGATCCTTTTAAACTAATAGCTAGGAAAAATAACATCACTCCAAAGGCCCTGTAATCCAGCTAAGATTTGGATTTCAGACTGGAAAAAAAGATTGATCTGAATTACTACGGAGGACAGGCAGGATTATTCCTGACGCAGAAGTTTGGCTGTAGTCTTTATCTTAAAGACAGGGAAAATATACACTAATTTTAGCCTTAAAATGAATTATGGAGGAAAATGCCAATTGCATACCTCATGCCCTCAACAGTGTGTCACTTCAGAAGCAGAAGAGAAACTCAAACTTTGCAACTGCAGTTTCAGGGATGCCTTTTCAAGTGCTTAAAAGTGGCAAAGTTTAAGATTGAAGGACTGCACTTTGCTTTGCATTTTTTTTTATCATCTTATTCAGAGCACTGTTAGCAATGAAAATGACAGACAGTGTATTATCTGCCTCAAAGACTGGATACTCCACTATTCCTCACTACAATAAATCCTCTACTCCATTCCTTCCCCTTTCATATGTTTGTGTCTGCTATACTTGGTTTTTTTCTTCCTCCTGTGCAGGCAATGCCCAAAAGTCATATATCTAACCATGGTTACGCATCTATAATCCATGTTGTGCATGAGGAGGGTTAACCTGCTCACCAGATGTCTATGGTTAAGTGTTCGAGGCCAGGCTGGATGGGGCTTTGGGCAACCTGGTCTAGTGGAGGGTGTCCCTGCCCATGGCTGGGGTTGGGACTAGATGATCTTTGAGGTCCCTTCCAACCCAAACCATTCTATGATAATACGATTGTTGATAATACACTGGCATGAAGGAGATGTTAGCCAGGTTTCCAGCTTATGTAGTTTGCCTTACTGGTGGTATACTAGTGTGTATAACACCCACAGCTCTTCCTTACTCATGGGTTAGAGGAGATGATCAAAAACGTGGCCATCATGTTGACTGGAATTTTCCAGCCACAGGCATGAAACACCCATAGGCAAGGCATGAAACTTTGTAATTGGGGAAACCTCACCTCTAAACAGCAAGAAGCTTGACTACACATAAGGGATCTACAATCTTATCTTTCTGCCAGTAATTTAATAGAATGCACATTCAGAAACCAGTGATGACCCAATTTGGGTGCAGAGCTTGACAAAAGCACATGGCTGACTTGGCCCAACTCCTCATCCTCCTCATCTCCCAGAGTACCCAACGTGAAAATTCAGTTATTTGGGCTACCTGATATCAAATCATAAATGGGTGTGGGTCATGCACCACCATATTCAAAGTTATGAGTTATGCTATAGATGGGACCACCACTTGCAGCTTGCTAATCTACACAAAGGTACCATCATGCCTACTACATTTTTACACAGAGAACCTCTAGGCAGTCTTGTTCTCCAGACAACAAAAACTCATATGAACCTAAAGCAGAGGACTATCACAAAAAATGATCTGCACAGAAACAGAAAAACCATCATTTCCAGTGAAGTGCAAACTTGTATGGAGGCTGACTCGGAGCCCTCCCTATGATTTCCAAGCTTAAAGGCATGGTTGGTAACAATGTAATTGGCATTGTTCCAGTCATTAATTATACCTGATAGTTCTTGAAATTGGTGAATAACACAGCATAATTTTAATATCTCTTGGCTCAAAAGCTTACCAGACCTCTAAGTAAAAGAGCAGTGTCAGGTGTTCAAATTTATGAAGGAGCTTTAAAATACTCCCCTTTGAATGGATCTGGATCTACTCCATCATTTCCAGTAAAGCTGTTATTACTGGCAATAGTGCAGCCTTGCTAAGACCAGAGGAGGACCTAACAAGATTTAAAAATGCAAATGTATGCAAAAATATCACACAGAAAATGAGAACTATCATTGCCAAACTATTAAAACAGCCATTTTGTAACAGTTTGACTGGAGAAAGCAAAACTCTTAGGACAGACAGGTCAAAGGAACTCAGAGCACTGCCAGTGATCATGACAGAGCTCCACAGACTGCCGTGTTATTAGCTGGTTTCCAACACCATCTTGAGCAAAATGTACCTCTGATACTTGATATATTCTTAAGAGCTAGTCTATTGTCAAAGGAGGGAGAGAGATCCTTCTCTCTACCAAATGAATGCTTAGTTAGAGCAGGCAAGCACCATGGCTACTTGGGTCCCGAGCTGATGTTGAGGTCCTAAAACTTCTATCTTTTAAATATTTTGTGTATCGCGGAGGCAGATGTCTCTTCCAAATCTAGCTATCTTAGCTTAAAATAATTCTTTCTCCAGACAGTAAGAACACCTCAATGGGACTTGATAAATGCTCCCTGATCTGTGGATTTAAGGTCAGCCTTATAAGCTTCCCAAAGACAGGCTAACCCAGCACAACTAATGCTGACTGAGAAGCATCACCCCTGCTGCTGGTGACCTGCCACCATACTCCTGCACTCAGTGCACAAACAGCTATGGCTGTGATTTCTTCAACTGTCTCTTGGGAAAACAGACATTGATCTGCAGTTTCTTTTAAAGCATGAACACTCTTTTGGAGAGGAGACAGAGTAGATGATACTGGAGGGATCCATCATGGAAACTTGTTTTTTCACATTTAATTGCAGGGGTAAAATGATTCTGCTTCTTCACTGGAAGAGCTGCCTTCCCTGTCTTGTGTCCTCTCTATCATATTAGCTGCTGCAGGATATTAAGTTCTTATCAAATAAAACCATTTACTCTAATGGACACATGCAGTAGGAAGGGCAGAGTGATTTATACTGGAGACTTATAAAGCTTTATGGACTCCATTAGTAGCAGAATGCAAGACTACATTTTGAGCCCTCGCATTTTTAATCTATGTTTGCATTAAATGCTCATGCCCTGGTGGCATATCTGTATCCTTTTCCTGCTGTAATTAATCCCTGATGCCTCTCAGAAGCATTAGCATGCAACTTGGTAAAGCTTCACAGAAACCAAGAGGATTGTTCAAGAATAATATTTAATATGGAGTGGTAAGCTTGCAAATGGTAATAAACATGAAGCTTCATCAAAACCAGAAAAGCCATTTTGCAAATCCACAGTGGGTAGTGAAGGTCTCTTTATACTTACATGGCATTGCATGGTATATGCTGGGCCAGTACTGCCCACTGTCCCTCTTCAGCCAGACACGAACTGTTCTACAAAAGAAAAAACACAACACACTTGTAAGGAAGAATGAAAAAGAAACCATGAATCAAAACAAAGTGGTAATGATGAATGCACAAGACATTCTTCAATTTTTTTTTTATGAGAGGGAAAATAAACATGCAAACCTCTACAGCAGTCTTATACATCAACCTCATACTCACCCTTGTAAGGTGATGAGGTTTCAGGTAGCACTCAACATCTTGTCTGAAAACATCACAAGAGTATTTGGAAATCACTACAGCTTTTTTTTTTTTAATTTGCCTTTCCCAAAGACTGGAACACAACTGTTCATTCAATGTCTCCCACAAAGATTTGGGACACCCCAGGTAGCTGGAAAGCATTCCTGTATCAGCCCATCAAGACCATTGCAGAAAGTTTCCCCCTGCTCTCAGGGTCCATCTTGGTCCATCTGCTGCCTGTTATTTCATTGCTTGGCTTCAGGAAAACCTCTAAGCAAATGAATGAGGCTTTGAGATGTTCATCTTCTCTTTACTAAGGTTATCTTAGAATCACACAATGGTTTGAATTGGAAGAGATATCAAAGCTCACCTAGTTCCAACCCTCCTGCTTTGGGCAGGGACACCCTCCCCTAGACCAGGTTGCCCAAAGCCCCATCCAGCCTGGCCTTGAACCCTGCCAGGGAGGGGGCAGCTACAGCTTCTCTGGGCAGCCTGTGCCAGGGCCTCACTATCCTCACAGGGAAGAATTTCTTTCTAATGTCTAATCCAAATCTGCCCTCTTTTAGTTTAAAGCCGTTACCCCTTGCTATCACTATACTCCCTGATGAAGTATATGATGAAGGTCCTTCTCCTGTTTTCCTATAGGCCACCTTTTAGGTACTAGAAAGCTGCTCTAAGGTCTCCCTGGAGCCTTCTCTTCTCCAGGCTGAACAAACCAATCTCAGCCTGTCTTCGTAGGAGAGGCGCTCCAGCCCTCTGATCACCTTTGTGACCTTCCTTTGGACCAAAGTCCAAAGCACTGTGTCATTCTGGGTTCAAGGGCAGTGACACCAACCTGACAGGACAGAGAACTGCAAGGCTATCTGTCACCTTGATCATTCTCTTCAGAGAAAGACAAGAGTTTGGCCTTCAGGTGCTTCATGTCTCCCCACAAACACACCACTGTTTTTCTCTCTGCAAGAAGACCTTCCCCATGCATTTCAGGATTACCTTTGCTTTCTCTTATGATACTGTCAGCTCCCTGTCACTCAATCCATACCTCTCACACATTTGAGAGGCTTGTTGCTTCCTGAGTAGAGAATCTGGACCAATGTTCTATCTTGGTCACTATAAATATTTATTATTTCAGTCCTTATTGTCATTCACTTGTTTTGGTCCAATATTTGAAGCCTCCTTCTCAGCGAAACTGTTTCGTAACTTCAGTTCATCTGTTAATTTAATCAAAACAGGACTAGTAACAAGTGTCACCAGTTACAGCACAGCAGGCAACCAATAATGCCTTTACGTGTTCCTGCACAGCTCACTGCCATCTCAATTACAGCTGTTCCTTGCCTTGCTGTTCTTCAAATCCTTATCATCTCCACTTTTAAGCAGCAAGCTCTCCATAGAAAACTGTATTCTGAGCTTTACTGATTTACACCAAATGTATTAGCCTCCTCTAAAAAATTTAGTTATCTGAGAGAGCATCACGTTAGCGCAGCACAATAGATTTTAACACATCACCGACTTTTTTATTTAGTCTTTTCCCCCAAAGTTAGTATGCAGTAGCAGATAGAAGATGGATCTAAAAAACTTTTGTTAGACATAAGCTTTATTTTCCTGTAGTAAATCTATAAATTGCACTTGATGGTATTAAGAGGGGAAAAACCAAGCAAGAATGCCTCTTTCCAGTTGATGAAAAATGTAGAAATACAGCATATAGAGAAGACTACATCGTCATTCCTACTGTTACCTGTTGCAGAAAAGCAGATTTCAGCCCTTTTTAGGTAGTAAAAGATTAGAGCAACATATTATATAATATAAATTAATCTAAGACAATACATACACAAATTAAGTCTAAACAGAGATGCCATGAAATATAATAAAGTACTTCAAGAATTGGTTTTCTATCCTGCAACCTACAAACTAAGGGCTGCTCCACTATGTGTTCCTGGATTGCATATATCCAAAATCATCCTGCCCTGCATCCAAACTGCTTTTTCAGCAAATCATTCAGACAACTCTGTATTTAGGCACTACACAAGTGGTACCATTTTAGAAATGTCTCATGTGTACACACTGTCTTGCTCTGTAAACTAACATTTCACTGGGTCAATGAGTGCCACAGTTAAAAAGTTCTCACAAACTATGCAAAACATACAAAAATCAGTGTAATTAAGCCTAATGGTCTTTTTTGCCATGAATACATCAGCAGCTCTTCAACAGACCTGAAGCAAAACCAACAATAATTTTTCAGGGACAAATCATCAGCTATCGTATTTTGGATAGCAAGAGGGCCTCATCCTTCAGCTCTTTCTCACTGTAGCTGTTGTCAGAGTGGCACTCTATACCTGGACCACATCACACAGGTCTGGGAAGACATCCACAACCACAACACCTCGTCTGAGATAGGGTCCAAATGTTTGGGTCCATCTTTTCTAAGAAGGTGGCCACTGTAATTCTGGAAGCAGATCAACTGTCTTGTTTCCCAAATAGGTGACCCCCTATTAATGTGTTTATCCTTGACAAGTGATGTAATCATGGGAAGGAAGGAGAGGAAGTGAAGGGGAAAGAGAAAGGGAAAGGGAAGGTGCACATGGTGCATATCTCAATATGAAGCAGTTCAGCAGTTCTGAGAATGTGCACCAATAACCCATGATAGACTTTTCTTCATGACCATCTGAATCTATATCTTAGGTGATACTGGTTTCAAAACTCCCAGGCTTTGCTAAAGTTGCCACTTTGAGGCTCTGGCAAACAATAAATATAGTACAACATCTTCCAGATAATTCAGCTTAGTAAAAAAGGACTACATACAAGGAGAGATCTTTCAAGAGCTGTAGGAAAAAAAAATACTATAATTTGGACATTCTGGGTTAGTTGTGTTGTTTTTCAAACTGTATCCATTGCATATTTACTAATTATTTGGCAATTATGTCAATGTTAAGACTGTTAGATGAATGTTATTGAAACAAAATAATTATTCTATTTAAGCTTTAAAAAAGCCCAAAACACAAAACCAGTGGGGGTTCCTACTTAAGAGTGAAACTACTTTTACTAGTGTAAACCTCTTCTGTAGGTACACGGTATAGTCGTTTCTTTACATAGTGAAGTATACTTCCATTCAGAAACCAATTAATGCAAAATGAGAAACAAAGCATTCTAAGAATAAGACTACAGGAGAAGATGCTATCTAACTCCAAGATGTGCGAAAGGGAACAAAACCAGCAAGCCAGCTCATGTAACTCATTACAGGAATACTTATCTCTGCAGTACACCATTTTAATTAAAGGAAAACAAAGGCCATTTTTTTAACATTAAGGACAATTACTATGCACATCTTTTAAATAAGCATTTAACAGTTATATTAAATGTTAAAATGGAATTCCAATGTCTATGTATAAGCTGATGTAAAAGTGTAAAAAGTCATCCTTATGTCAGAAAAGACAACTCACTATTTTCTTCTCTAAAGAGCACAGAATTAGATAATTTAGAATTTTAATGAAAGAAGAAAAACTGACCTCAGCTCATGAAATTTTTCTGGGTAACTTTTTCTCTAAGTAGATTCAGCTTAAAGTACAAACTGGGCCAACAACAGGGCTTGGGAAAAGCCAAATGCTCTTGGAAGACTGTCTTTTTTTTCATCTGCAGTCTGCACTTTTTTGTATACATCTTAACACAATGCTACCCACTAGACATAAAACCCAGGGCTTCTCAAGCTTCAAAAGAATGCAAAGGGAAAAAACCAAAAGCATGAATGAATATAAGCCTTTTTATGGATATATAGCATGAAGAGTACTTGCTAGCTGCATGGTTACTGGACTTAAACACTGCTCCCACCCAGGTCAGCTGCTGCAGAGTGATTCAGACAGCATCACTATGGAAATGAGTTGTCCCTTCATTCTGTTGTCAGTGAATTGACTTGGAAAGATTTTTAGAACCTGTCAAATAGATGGATACTCTTCTAGTCTTTTCATAACAGAGATGATTTATTTTTAAATGGGACAGCCTATACAGAAATAATTTTGCCTTGCAAAAGACAGGCTATGTCTTGATATATTAAGGAGATGTGAAAAATGTATATTTAAAAAGAAAAATTGCTGCTCTCTGTGATGCTCAGGAGTATGAGTCTGAAGTCTGGGTGGCTGTGGTCGTACTGGCAGGTCTCAAACACACTGCTAGGCTGTGCACATGTGCAGGAGGTAAGCTTCACCTAAGCACCCACTACTTACAGAGGTGCCTGTGTCAGTGACAGCAGGTCCACCTAAGCATAGCAACTCTGCTTCACCATCTTCAGATATTTAATCAATCAGTGATACATGACATGGTGTTTTCTTTCTGATAACGACATTTTGGTCATACAAAACCTGGTGTGTGCAGTTAGGTTTCAGTGTGCTCCATGAAAGTCTGCACAACACTGTCAGGCAAGATGCAAGAGTCTCTGATGGAGCCGTAATCCGGCCAGATCTTCTTGTCATCTCATTGCTGGAAAACATGTCACTTGGAGCTGTGGACTTGAGTCTCTGTGACTGACTCATAGTCAGGGTTCCTGTTTTTTCTCTTTGGTGCCTTGTGTGAAATTAGTGTCAAAAGTCTAAAGCTGGTGAGGCATATGGTACAGACATATTAGACATGTCTGAACACTGTCTCACGATGTTTGCATGTTGCAATACTGTGTAGTCTGTTGTAGAGAGATCCACCACCACCATTACCTTCAGAAATGAGTTATCCCTACTGCACTCCACTTCTCCAGAACATCCATAAAGCCACCAGCTGTAGTTGTACAGTGTGAGCAAGGAAATCTGATACATCAGTTTCCCACAACAGATCCCTACTCTCCTACTTGTGAATATTTCCCTTACTCACTTCTGCCTTTTTAAACATTTTTCTTTGCTGAGATGCACTTGTGCAACAGACTATCACCTTCATGCCGCAGGCATATGCCAGCTGTATAACAGAGCAGAGGTACCCTCGACACACGCAATTTGCTACAATATTTTTAGATATTCCTGAGCTCCAGGAAATTGTTGTTAATTGCATTTTAACACAGTCATTAATGTTTATACCTTGGACCATATATTGTGGATATTTCTTATCTCATCTTGATGATGGGTAAACATCAAACCCAGTACAAGACATGAACTGAGTTTTATTCCCATTTGTAGTGGGCACTTGGTAGAGAAATTTTCATCTGTCACTTTTTGAAAGCAGTATCAGTCTCATCCAGACATCAACACCTGCCCCCTGCAGACTACTGCTCCTTGGGAAAGGGAGGTAGGTTATCAGCAAAAATGATATTACATGGTTAAAAATAAAGACATCTCTCTGCTGTCCTAACCACATAGTTGATTTAACACTGTTACGGAACAGCTTCCAAACAGGAAAAGGAAGACACCAAACTGTTCTGGAAAATTCTTTAAAATGCTCATCTAGCTATTAAATTGACAGCAGAAAGGAAAAGAGATTAGGATAGTATTCTACCCAGGTTAGTGCAATCTGTGAGGTTTCAGGCATACCTAATGGAGTACTGGCACATATCCTCCCCATCAATATACTGAAGTTTTCTTTAGGATTGAAACAAAAAACTTTAAAACTCCACTTATTCCTAAATATCCAGTAATAGACAATTCAGAAGGAAACTAAATATCTGCATTGGAAACAGCAAAAGCTTTATCTGCTGTCATTCAATAAAGATGACAACAGTAGTATTTGAACTCCAAGTGCAGCAGTGCCCGTTTTACTCCCTTTAACAGAGAGACACTGTCATTAGAAGTGGGATAAGGAAAAGTACTTAATAACTGCATTAAAGATATACAGTACTATAAACCCCCCAGCTTCTCCAGGGACTTTTGTGGGCAACAGATGTGAAGAGATTCTGGCACCAACCAATTACATGAGCTGCTATTGGGATTTTCTGAAAGAATAAAAGATCTTTCACATTTAGTGGCAGCTCATGAACCACTGCCACTGGAATGAACCACTGAAACCAGCTATGAGGAGTTTTGTTTCTCTGATAAATTCTGAAAGAGAATATATGAAAGCAAAAGTGAAACCCAGAACTGACTTCAGAGGCAGTTGTATTTCAGGGAAAACAATAAGAAATTTAATAATAGAATGTCAGAACCTCAGGCACCAAGAGGACTTTATTTAACAGGTGCTCATCCTATGCCCTCCTGGAAAAAACCCAAACCAACCCAAAAACCCACCCACCACACCCCCTCAGACACAACCCCAAAGACCCAGGGAAGTGTAAGACTTTCAGGCTCACCCATGCTAGAGCCCACAAAGCCCATCATACAACACTGACGTAAGGTTTGGATGAAACCAATTTTAGGAGGCATTCCAGGTTCTACCTCATTTTCATTGGTTTTGATGAACATATGTGCACATTAAACCAACACTTCCTAAGACTACGAGATGGTGTATAGCTGTACATACATCACTGTAGATCTGTTGTACGTTCTTTCATACTATAAAAGGGCATGTTCAGTTTCTATAATTAAGTGCAAAGGTGTGAGAAAGGGGCACAAAGCATGGGGAAACATTCAAGAATTTTTAAGACTGGGCTTTATTTCAAGGCTGGTTTAGAGTTCTTTCTTAGCAGTGATTACATAAGGTTATTTCTAGAAGATACAATATCTTCACTGTAATCTCAGTCTCGAACTCAAGCATCAGGCTTCCTATAAAATAAAAGCCTTTTGAGCAATAATTGCACTCTTTACCATGTATGCCTCAAGGCCTGTAACAAAGCCATAGGAGCACTAATGTCTGGCTTCAATAGGAAACTGGGAGAGCTCCCAACGGCCAACAACTTTGACATCCTACTGCTGTATCCAAAACGCCGTTGCCATTGCCTCCAGTCAAGCAATCCTCAAGTAGAAAACTCAGAAGTGCCAGAGAAGCACCACTGATGTAAGGAGATGCACCAAACAACAGGGAGCACACCAAAAACCACATGGAAGCAACTGGATCTGGCAACAGTAGCTCAGGCACCAACTGTGCAGAGCTAATGAGTGTGCAGTCCTTGAACATTCAAGTGCTCTGTCAATCCCTCCCCATGATATAAAAGGCCACTGTTTTGATTTATACATGCCCAGGGGTTTAGGTCAAGCTCACCACTACAGCAATCTCCATGAAAATGATCTACACAGCACTTGTGTAGTGGGTTGACCCTGACTGGAGACCAGGTGCCCAACAGAATGCTCTGTCACTCCCCTCCTCCGTAGAACAGGGAGGGAAGAAAATTAAGGTGGAAAAAACCCTCATGGGTCAAGATAAAGGCAGTTTAATAAAGCAAAAGGCCATGAGTGGAAGCAAAGAAAAACAAAAGATTATTCTCTACTTCCCATCAGCAGGTGATGTCCAGCCACTTCCCAGGAAGCTGGGCTTCAGTATGGGCAGCAGTTGCATCAGAAGACAAATCCTCTAAATGAAGAATGACCACACACACAACTTTCAGCTTTTACTGATGAGCAGCTATCCTGTGATGTGGGATACCCCTGTGGTCATTTGGGGTCAGCTGTCCTGGCTGTGTCCCCAAAATTTCTTCACTGAGTGGTCAGGCATTGGAACAGGCTGCCCAAGGAGGTGGTGAAGTCACCATTCCTGGAGGTGTTAAAAAAATGTGTAGATCTGGCCCTTGAAGACATGGTCTAGTTGACAAGGTGGACTTGATGACCTTAGTGCTCTTTTACAGTCTTCTAGATTCTATGAACATGTGGCTCACAATCAATCTGATTTTTGCAACCTTTAATGATTCTCCCTATTAAATCTAAACTATTTTCTTTCCTTCATGATCCTCCCCTGCAAATACTCTCAGCATTACTACTGTAGTTACTTGCCATGACCCCCCAGGAAGACCCTGTGTCCTACAAAAAATAAAGTACCTATGTTATATGAAACTTTTGATCACAAATAGACTAATTTGAGCCAACATTCCCAGAAGAGACAGGGAATGAGCTACTTCAGTGTTGTGTAAACTAAGCTCAGAGGTTAATGATCTCACAGAGCTCTAGTTCCTTTCTGTTTACAAGGAACAGTGGAAAAGTCTTGGAATGAAGCTCAGTGTAAAGGTACACTAGGGAAGAAACTGCAAATCTGTACAACTACCACCTAACTAAAGAAAAGAAACATCACACAAAACAGTATGCCAAGCAAGCAAGCAGACAGATGAGATTTCTTTCACATAAAGCTTACACAACATCTTAACCCAAACCAGACTTTACAAGATATTTCCCCATTTAATTCATGCTGCCGTAAACTAAATGCAAATGCTTATTGTGTAATAGGGAAAATGTCAAAGTTTTGGTGGGTTATATGCAGCTATAGAATTGCATGGGATTGTTGGGGAAAAACTGTTGTAACCACCAGTGGTAATTAAACCTAAGAGAAAGGCACCACTTTTGGTTTGGGCTCACAGATAGGACTTTTTGGGTATTTTGTGGGAAGTGACTAGAAAACAAAGATTCACAGGAGACTATCTCAGGAGAAATGGATTTTAATGAGCCCCGCCCCCGACGAAACAC
>VXBZ01002540.1:536-46467 GCA_013399135.1 Heliornis fulica | reverse complement strand
CCCCAAAAAAAAAAAAAAAGATAGCAACATGACAGTTTTAATACTCAGCTGTGAAACAGTTTCCACCCGTTTTTTCAGTTTTCTGGAGAATGAGTAATGCAGTTCAGTGATTTTTTTCTAGTTATCTGAGCACATATGCCTGGAAGCAGTGCATGCTCTGCTGTTCAGGCACTGTACCAAAATCAGATTCTGACCAGTTCCCACTGCAGAAACTTCAGGCAAGTAAAGAGAGAGAGAGAGAGAGAGAGAGAGAGAGAGACACACACACACACCCCCTAATCCCAATCCCCCCAAAAATAGAACCAGAAGTCACAAACACAGAAAACCATTGTGTTACCTTGAGGTTACTACTAGCACATGGTTCAGAGAGCTGAGCTGCCTCAGGTCTTCAGGGGCTCCACAAAAACACTGCTCATCATGTATTGCGTGAAGCATCACATTCCAGCATAGATGCTGTAGGGAAACTGATTTTATCTGCAAATGCAGGTAAATGCAGATCTGGAGTTCTCAGTGAGTAGCAACCTACAGATTTGGGTATTATTAAACAAGGTGTGTTTTGACCACACTAGGATTTTTTCAAGCAGTTTCAAAATTAACTCTCTCCTTCAGACCTGTGCATCAATCATCCTTACAGAGCTTTGGGGTAACAACATGATCACCCCTCCCTCTTACCAAGAGAGCCACACACACCTGCACCCCACCAAACAATTTCCATCCAGAACAAATGCAGCTTTGGTGCTTCTTGTACTGGTGATTCCCTTTTGCACTCGGGAAGCATAAACACACAACCTTCTGAAGGTAATCACATTGGATGATTTAATTATTGCAATCCAATTACTTTCACCTCCTTCCCACATTCAAACGTTTCAGTAATGGAAGTTATTAGAAAGATCCTCACTAGATTAAAGTACAGGCCTGCAGTTCAAGAAGTGACTCAGTGGAACCACGCTAGAAATACCTAGTGGATCCATGATTTGCAAGAAAGTACCTTCCAGCTCCCCTCTGACTTGTCCATGGAGCTAAGGCAAATCACGAGAACCCAGCAGGTCACCAGCCCGCTTCCAGCAATCCAGTAGGAACATCTGCCCATGACAACATAACACTTTTGGGTTTTTTTCCAAGGCTGCTATGGGCTATCAACAACATCAATGTTCACTTTGAAGTTACGCATGCATAAAAATAAATTAATTACTCAACAGATTAAAAAATGAACTTATACTTAGATATCTATGAAGTGAAAACAGGACATGCCCATTTTTAATATATGTAACACCAGCATGACATTTCAAAGAAACTGTATTCATATGCAGGTTAATTTACAGGAAAACATTGGTATTTGATCCCAAGCACTAAATTAAGTCCCTAGCTGGAACTTACAGTAAACATACATACTAGTTTGTTTCAACATGAAGTACTGCCTCAGTTTTATTCTTCTTTCCCATCCTGCTCTGAAATTATACCACAGCACCAGTAAGAAAGCAACACAGCACATGGGAGGAGAGATGAATGTAGAAGAAAAAAATTTTGCATGTAATAGAAGGATATAGAGGAAGAAGAGATATCCTGGCTCAAACAGTCATACCCTTAGGCCTCAATTTATTTTTCATATAAACATTTTTCTTGGTTACCTGTACAGTGCAGCATCTAGTAAATTATACATTTACTGTGGGTAAATCCACATCCATAGGATGATACGCTCTCTCAGCATTTTAAAGTCTGGGTGTAAGTGATCTGCATCAGCCGTTGCAAAACAACTAAATTAAACTATTAACTGCTTCACTGCTCCTTGGAGGATATTTAATGTTCTAAGCAGAATGTAACCATTCATTGAAGATGTTTGAGAATTCTGGTGTAAGGAAGTCAGGGTCCTAACTACAGGAAGACATGTGACACCTGTAAAAGTGTTATTTTCCACTAACAGTAAACTTAGTACAGCCAGTCAGAAAGCACCTAACCATTTAACTCAAGCAACACAAAGTTGTAGGGGGAAACCTGTGTTTCTCTGATTTTGAGAAGACCATCAATCATATACCAGTGCAAAAGAGCCCCTTTCCATCCAAGCAGTTGTAAGACCTAATATCCACAGTTTCCGTAAGGTCATTACCTATCAATTTATACATGTATTTCTGTCACTAAATGAACTTTCACTTTAATATTTTTTCTGTTGTTTTTTTCTTTGTGGAAAAAAAGCAATCCAAAAACAAAACCAAAAAAGCAAACCCACAACCAAAAAAAACCCAAACCCTAGCCAACCCTCATACCTGTATGGTGCAGGTAGGTTCTTTAGCCAAGAAATAGGATAATCAGCTGATCACATGCAGATATAAATGCTTATTGTAGAGGCTTATTGAAACACCTTCCCTAAGAACAGATAGAAATTTTTTTCCAAATATTTGTGAACAATTATGTCACTGGTTTTTTTTCAGAGACAGCAAATACATATACTTTGAATGTATTTGTGCTCTGTGCCACACCAAGATGCCTCTGGAAATGCCGTCCTTAGGCCATCAAGGACTTTCTGCAAAGGACTTCCATTTCCAGTTCCTCTAGTTTACCGCTGAACTTGAACAATGATTGAGTGGTGAGAAAATATTCCCTCAGCTTTTCTGCTCATTATTGCTATTGTACTTCCAGGGCAGACAGACTTAGGGGTATTTTCACTGTCCTCGCACAAACCTGACTCCTACCTGCTTTGCTCTGCTAGAGGAGGCAAGAAACCACTCTGTGGCTCTGACACAGCAGGACAACTTGGCTGGGGAGTCACAGGACTCTTTGGGAATGAAAGTAGCATTTAGTACCAGCAAAAAGGGACAGAGAAAGCAGGGCAAAGCAATGCAAACCCAACCTGTCCTGAAAGATTTGTTCTTCAAGCTGTAAAGGATCTGCAGACTCGAAGTGCCTTGCCAGGGGTTCTCAGATTTCTTCTTATCACACATACTGAGGAGTGCCTTGTGAGGTGCCAGCAGAGCCTAAACTTCGGACTCTCTAATTTAGAGACAATATGGTATTCCAAGGGCTTACAAGACAGTTACAGTTTGTCACCTCTGCATTCACTTGGGGGTTGCATGGGGAGATGGAAACCAACACAAGTGAATAGAAATTGTCTTTGAAGCTGTGTCACAGAAGGAGCCTAAACATCCTAAACTTTAGGTTTTGTTGTTAAAAATTTCCATCTCAAACATGTAATCCCTCTTCACATCCACCTAATTCTTTCACAGAGCATTATTACAGCTTTCCTGTTTCTCAGCATTCAACGTCATGCTGTGCAAATTTTATTCTATCACCTTTAAGATAGTTAATCGCTAATTTCAATGAACATCCTTTTGCTTTTGTGTTACATGATTGAAAGTTCCTGTGGTCTATACTTTTTCCATGGATTTTTAGTTGGTGTATATACTCCTGTCATTTCTTATATGTTTCCTCTTGAAGGTAATCAATCTTTCCAACCTCTTGGGAAAACTGGCATTGTGCCCTGTTCTCCTTACCTGTCTTCAAATCCCTCTAATGAGGCAATATCCTGTCTGAGCTGGTGTCTTCTGTACTAAACACAGCAATCCAGACACCGACAAACCTACTGCCTTATAAGAGCGTTACCATTCTTTTCGTTATCCATCTTCTCCCTGTACACACCCTAGCAGTGTTTGCTTATTTGGCAGCAGCTGTACATGGTTTTTATTCACACTGGCATGTTTTAGAAATCCAGAAGATACGGATGAGAGAAAAATGTGTATTTATCAATATTGGATTCTCTCTGCAATACATCACTGTCCACTTACTACAGTTCTTCACATCTCTTCACACCCAATCAACTTATCTGCTAATTTTGGGCAGATAACTGTCCCAGCCTGCACTGGCTGGAGAGGAAACAGAGAACTCACCACCTACAGGTCCTAGGGGAGTTGCAGAGCTATATACTGCTGACAAAAGAGGTGGAAAGAAAATCATAAAGGAGAGCAATGGGCAGAGGCAATCACATGACAAGGAAAAGCTTCATGGTATACATCACACTTTCTCCTTGTGAAAATGGGGCAGGAAAGTCACATCTACAATGTAAGTGTAAGGGAGGTCAGAAGACCAGCTCTCCCCAGGTATGGAAAAACACATTCTTTAAATACATTAAAAGGTGCAATATATCACACTGCAGCTTCATAAAGATGTCTGATGGAATTGTCTATTGACAGGAGGCCATTGCTTCAGTGACTGCTACCCATGCACCAAATCAATAAAGCCTGTAGCATCCTTGTTTCGTTTATGTAGTCATTGCCTTACAGATAACTTCTACTTTGTAATAAGGGATAGCATCCAGTTCATGGGAAAAGCATCAAACATTATTAAAACTTCTCTGCTGGCACCTGCTTACTAGCTTACTTTACTGACTTATTTTTCTCTAGAGGGCTACAAGAAGAGACTTTGGCAATTCCTGTCCAGATGCTGTCTCAGTTTGCAGTCTCTAGATCTTTACTGCTGCCATTGATAGGGGAAGTTACAGTCTTATCTTGGAAGAAACAGATTTGAGGTCTTGAGATAAAATCAGCTTTAAAGATCTGCTTCTTTGTCTTGTAACTCCTCCCATTTAAATCTTATTCCAAGCTAATACAACAGGCAACATCCTGAAGTTCAAAAGTGGGGAGTTCTTACTAGGTCATGCTATTAGACATGGTGATCACAATGGAAGTGTTAATATTTATATATTCACAGGAATCAGGAATTTGAGGGAAAGTATTTTCAAAGCAAAGACTTTACCACCTCACTGCTGATATAACTGCTAAGCAGCTGTCCATGCGCACTGGAAAAAGCTGATCAGCTTTCCCCATCCTGAACAAAGACAGGGTTCCTTACCACAGACCTTTCCTTTCAGCAAGCTCCCACACCAGCCTGCCCAAATTCAGAAAGGCAGGAATTCCCAAACTCACATAAAAACCCAAGAGCTGGCAGATAATGAAGATTACAACAGATGCAAAGTATCTTATAACTGGTACCACAGAGCTGGACTACAACAGCAGCACAGCAGCCTTCAGGTATGAAGAGCAGCATATGATCCACTGTGCTACACCATTAGAGATGGCATATGTTGCGAGTAAGCACTGTACCACCCATCACGGGCAGGATGGTGCTATGCCTGTTACTGCTATTAACAAAACTCTTAAAAGAATAGTAAAGCTTTGCAGAGTAGAGATGTGGAGAGACTAAGTTATTCTACTGGCAACAAGAGGAAGATTTGCATGGTTCCTTCATCAGAAAGGGTAACTTGCAAGTTAACTCAAAGGCCAATGATGTGAGTTAAGTAATATTTTAACAATGGCCTGAGTTGCTTAAAGAGGGGCTGCATGCACACGAACACAGCTTGTTCTACACCACTTCTTTTGGAGATGTTGCCTTTGAGCAGATTATTAGTTAGCATAGGCATGGACAGGTTGAAGAAAGGTGTCCAAGGTGGTGACTTCAGGCTGTTCAAGGGCTGTTGGAAGCAGAGGATGGCAGCAGATTGAAGCAGACTAGATCTATCACTGACCTTGGAAGAGGACATCAGATTTTAAATAGTAATACGAGGTAGAAGACAGCTAGAGACAACCCATTGGGCAAGTAAATCCTTGTGTTATTAGTTAAAGCATAAAATCAGCTCACAGCATCTGCCAGGAGAAAAGATGAGCTACGATGGGTAAAGGCAGTAAATAAGGGAAGTGTCCTTTATGATTCCACTGCCTTGCAGGCTCAGCACTGCCTGAAAAATTAAATCAGGTTTGTAATTCTGGCTCAGCTATTCACAGGCCAGACAGGATTGCTTCTTATGTGGAGGGTGGGGAGAGAAGGAAGAGCTTTACCTGCAGACAGTTAAGCTACTATGAAAAAAGGCTGAGACAATAAATTACCTCAAGCCATGAGATACACTTCACACAAACTAAACCCCACTTCTTTGGTTGCAAAATCCATGTGTGTTCTGCTGTATCAAGCAGTTCCACCTCCCACTCGCCTGCTCTGGTATCTGAGACATGCTGAAAACATCTAGGTGGAACAACCTGCCAGTCCAGTAAGTCTCTTCCACATGTCATAGCTAATACAAGTAAAACGTGTCTTCTTACCAAACACATATAGTCAGTGAGCTTTGGAAGGATATACACAATTTGTGAGCAGTTATCAAGAAATGTAAATCATTAACAATCTGTAGCAGATTAGACAGTTTACTTAATGCAGAGATGTCTCAACTACTGAGCATCCAGAGCGAGGCAGCACACACAAGGTGGGGGGGAGGGGCAGTATTTTATTTATTTACTCAGAGGCCAGTGGCAGGTAACAGTTTTGATCATCATTTTTTATTGCAGTTATAGGGGAGGAGAGAGAAGAAATTATCAAGAGCTGTCCTGCGGACAGGATCTGGCCCCTAAAACAAATCAGCTGGACAATTTGCTCTAAATACTACCAAGAGTATTGGAACAGCAGGTTTACTAGGAAGACCCAGAACAGTTATGACCTTGGACACTGCAGTGAGTAAATGGGTTTCTTTGGAAATACACATCAATTTCCATCATCTGCACTGCACAGTAGAAACAAACTCAGGATAGCAAAGGCTCTTAGAAATGCAATGACCAGATAATTTCACAGATGTATCTTTTCCCACCCTGGCACTGCACCTTTAAAACACTTACTGCACTCACACCTGAAAGATCGAGGTTTGCCTTAGCTTTTCTCCCTGTATGGGGTCTGTCTGAGATGGAGTTACTTCTCCCCTCAGCAGCCCCTCAGCACTGTGCTGGGTGCTGGTGCACCCCAGTGCTGTGGCCACTGCTGAGCGGGGCTGGCACAGCACCAAGGCTGTCTGGCCCGTGTTCCCCCTCAGCAGTAGGCTGGGGTGGGCAAGGTCTTGGGAGTGTACACAGCCAGGACAGCTGACCCCAACTGACCACAGGGGTATCCCACATCACACAATGGCTGCTCAGCAGTGAAAGCTGAGAGAAAGGAGGAGTAAGTGGGGGAAATCTGTCATTTACAATACTTGTCTTCTGGAGCACAGTGAGGCCCCGACTCCTGCGAAGTGGCTGGACATCACCTGCTGATGGGAAGTAGAGAATAGTTTTTCTTTTGCTTCCATGGGCAGCCTTTTGCTTTATTGACTGCCTTTATTTTAACCCATGAGAGGGTTTTTTCCATTTTATTTTCTTCCCTCCCTGTTCTGCCGAGGAGGGGAGTGACAGAGCAGCTCGGTGGGCACCTGGCTTCTAGTCAGGGTCAACCCACCTCACACACACACCTCATTTATTCTTTTTTGGACAGAGCTTTTAATAGTTTGGTTTTGTGTGACCCATTTTATAAATGAAAATATTTCTGTAGAAGGAAACAAAAGTTCATGCTATGGCAGCTTACAGTATATACTAATCAGAAGTCACTGAACACTGAGGATCTACATCCTAGCTTTCCCAGCGGTCACCCAGTAACTCCTGCTTAAGACACAGGAACCAAAGAGGACAGTCCAGCAGCCTACTTCAAATTATGCACTTTAAGCCTAAAGGCATTTTTCTGTACTCCCATCAGTTGTCCCAGCCATCCCACACTGTCTGCTCTTCTGGCACTCTTCATCTGTATGCACATTTCAACCACGCTCTTTCCCCCCACAAAGTTTTGGCTCCAGCACTCTGGTTCAGCAAGGGCTGACAGTGATTTACAAGACCTGCTAGACTTGGTCTTTTAAAAATACTCATGCTATTGGCAAGGCCGTAAGTTTCAGATGTGTATGTGTGCGGGGGAAAGGTGGAGATACTACCTCTGCATCTCAGTCTTCCTGTTTTCAGAAACAAACATTAACCAGCAGGTACCAGACTATCAAGGTCACCTCTCCTTGTCAGTAGCAAGCCTTCAGCATTTGTGCACCTCCAAGCAACTGCAGAGGTAGCCCACTGAGGTAGCTGCTCAAGCAGCTGTTGTCCCCTTCTTCACCAAGTCAATCATGGCTTTGAAGTGGTGATGCAAAGGCAAATACTACCATTCCCTCCACCTCAGTGCAAAGGAAAAAAAATAAAAAATCTCTTTGCATTTGATTTCTATTTCTCTACTGCTTGTAGCATCTCAGCCCCACTCCACTTTACTGTCTCTCAATTACTCAAAGCAATTAAATGCAAATAAAAATATTTAAATAATAAGCTGGAAATTTCTGTGGACTGTTGCTGGAGCACAGAAGGATATAGTGGGTAGTTCAGGTTTACAGAAAGCAGTATCTGGCAGATAAAAACAGCTAAGTACACCAAACACCTTTCAAATCACCAATGCACAAGGTGTTTTTTACCAGATTTCTGGTGCCAGTGTTTTTCCCAATCCAAGTTTCCCCATTTCACTTTCAAAGTGACTGCTGGATATTGGCATTTAACAGAATTCAGCATTAGCAGGGGTGTGTAGCTGCTCTGAGTTCATGCAGGAAGGAGACAGCTGGACAATTTGAATTTCAAATTGATAAGAGGGGGTCACTGAAATAATAAACAGGAAGGTGAGGAAAGGAGAGAGCAACTTGAGAGGAGTTGTGCTAGAGATAAAACATGAAGGGGAAGAGCAAGCAGTAGGGAGGATGTTATAAAGTAAAAATGGTACAAAGCCTACAGGAAGGATGGCAGCGAGCATCTGGTTCAGTAACCCCCAGACAAGAAAACAGCATAGTGTTTTGGTAATCAGAGATCTATCCAGATGGAGACAACAGGCTGCAGATAAACCCCTCAAAGCCCAAAACTATTTGCACCCCAATTACTGTGGTATCAAGGCAGCTCTGTGCATGAGGTCATCAGAAAGAAGGGAACAGGTCCAGCAGCTTGTTGCTGTCAGGCATCATAATGAAAACCCTTCCAGCTACACTCAACAACCAAGAGTTTTCCTCAACACAACCTCCAAATATGTAACATGGAAACTATTTCCCACACTTACTCTTCTCAGATAGTGCACTTGCACGTACCTCAGTACCTCACAGATATGAAGCTCTTGCTCTGTTACTTGAGACATTAAATCCACTAGACTGTATCAGTTTTCTTTTAACAGACAGGATTATTTTAAATTTTATTTCATTTTTTGGCACTTAAACAAAAGTTCATTATCTAGTACTGCAAAGTAAGCATAGAGCAAAATAAACAATAATTTGAAAAAGGAAGTAATGACTAATGCAGATTCTCTGAGTTCAATCTCAAGAGATCTCTTCCCAATGGCATACTGCAAGATTTGAACTCAAAAGAAAATGTTTTCCCTGTATATTTCTTCATGGAGAGAAAAAGCTCCTCTTCAGCTGGCTTTGTCTTCAGTCCTTGTAAAAAGTTACAAGTCTCAGCACTGGCTCTCAACTAGTTCCTACTCTCTTTTCTTCCCCAACTTGAGTCAAGCTACTACTAGGTCTCAAGAATAAAGCATTTTTCTGTTCGAAGCAGCTTAGCTTTCAAATAAACAAACACATGGAAGAACAGAATCACTAGGTTGGAAAAGACCTTAAAGATCATTGAGTCCAACTGCACCTGTTCTCTCCTAAACCATATCCCTGAGCACCTCATCAACCCATCTTTTAAATACATCCGGGGATGGTGACACAACCACCTCCATGGGCAGCCTGTTCCACAACCCAACAACTCTTTCAGTGAAGAATTTCTTCCTGACATCTAATCTGAACCTGCCCTGGTGCAGCTTGAGGCCAGAGTGGTGGTCAACGGCCCGATGTCCAAATGGAGACCGGTCATGAGTGACGTCCCATCTGGGTCGGGGCAATCCCAGGCACAACTACAGACTGGGCGGAGAGTAGCTCCAGAGAAGCCCTGAGAAGGACTTGGGCCTACAAGAAAGATTGGGAGAGGCTGTTCAGTAGGGCCTGTTGTGATAGGACAAGGGGTAATGGTTTCAAAATAGAGGGAGGGAGATTTAGATTGGATATTAGAAAAAGTTCTTTACTGTGAGAGTTGTGGAGCACTGGAACAGGTTGCCCAGGGAGGTGGTGGATGCCCCATCCCTGGAGACGTTCAAGGCCAGGTTGGATGAGGCCCTGAGAAACCTGATTTACTTGGGGGTGTCCCTGCTTCTTGCAGGGGGGTTGGACTAGATGACTTCTGGGGGTCCCTTCCAATTCTAGCTATTCTATGATTCTATTTCCCCTTGTCCTATCACCTGTCACTTGGCAGAAGAGACCATCACCCACCTCTCTACAGCCTCCTTTCAGGTAATTGAAGGCAGCGATAAGGTCTCCCTCAGCCTCCTCTTCTCCAGACTAAACAACCCCAGCTCCTTCAGCCACTCCTTGTAAGGTTTACTCTCCAGACCCTTTACCAGCCCTGGACCCATTTTAGGACCTCAATGTCCTTCTTGTAGTGAGGGACCCAGAACTGGACACAGTACTCGAGGTGCAGCCTCACCAGTGTCAAGTACAGGGGAACAATCACCTCCCTAGACCTGCTTGCTGTTCAGGAAACATTTACAAAATATGAATAACACTAAAAAAATACCCAACCCATGTCTTTGAGATGTTTCTAAATCAATCCTGGACAGATAGAGAAAGCAGCACCATGGCTCAACTCCACAAAAGAACATCAGGACAGTGATAACAAACATCAGCAGGACTAGTGGAAGGGCTTGGGTTTGGGAGCATTGCTCCCACTAGAGAGGTAGGTACTGAAAAATGTGACTTTCGCTAAACCATGGCAGTTCAGGCCAACCTACAGAAAATGCCCAAAAGATGTGTGAAATCCCACACCTTCCCCAGACCCAGACACACTCCTGCAATCCTAACTCAGACTGCTTAAGCAGCTGGAGTCCAAACTCCAGCCTCATGACACCCATTTTACTCCTTTGCAGCTTTAGCTGTAGGAGCACTCACTCCGAGGACAGGGCAGGCTATGCGATCTCCTGAGAGTGCGCTAACTGACATCACCCACCCCAAAATCAAGTCTCAAGCACAAGCCTAGGGGTGCAAATAATTTCATAAACAGCTGATACTGTGCCATCTGGTAGGATGGACATTAGCCTGAGTATTTTCCCCTCAGGAGACTCAGAAATTACCTGTACCTGCTAAGTTCTTACAACAGCAACTATCCATCATACAAACTTACCAAAGGTGCAGCTGTTAGCTCCAACAGCAGTTGAAAACCTACAATCGAGATTAAATACGCACCAATTTAACAAGAATTAACCTTCCCTGCAAGGCAGGATGGATAATCATGCATACCCCTCCTCTACAAAGAAACTTTCAATTTCTACTTTCAGCTTCAGCAATTAATTTCCTCCCACCCCCTGCCAAAACTGCCCAATTGTTTTTCAGATAGTACATAACCGTAATACCTTACCAAATGGCAACACCGACGGTACGCTGAGCTGATATTTCAGGAAATGACATCAATTTTAGATAGGTAGGAGGAAAGGGAGACAAGTTAGACATCTAGTTCTGTTTATTTTCATGTTACTTCTGCATTATTGATAGCTATTCATAATTTAAGTTTATTTGACTTCAAATTTGTTCCTCTCTCTTGGTATCTGATTAAAATCACAGAATCACAGAATCACAGAACATTAGGAGTTGGAAGGGACCTTGAGAGATCATCCAGTCCACCCCCCCTGCCCAAGCAGGATCATCTAGATTAGATCACATAGGAACGTGTCCAGATTGGTCTTGAATGTCTCTCCAGAGAAGGAGACTCCACAACCTCTCTGGGCAGCCTGTTCCAGTGATCTGTCACCCTCACAGTGAAAAGGTTCAGTTGTTTCCATAAGATTTCATGTACTAGAGACCAGGCAGAATTTTTATTTTTGTCCAGGGTAAGAAAATGCAATCTTGTAGTACAGCAAAAGCAAAAGATTTTGTAGAAAAATACTACAGAGATTGTTGTAGAATCCTTATGTCCTGGGTATTCAAGTTACAAGTGATTCTAAGGAACTTTGTTGCTTTCTTGAGCCTCTAATTTTGGAATTTATATTATTTTAGGGCTGGGCTAAAATAATCTGACACAATTTCCTCAGTATCAAAGGACCTGTACCAGAGGGTAGTTTGAGACCAACCATCTTGAGAACAGTTAAAGTGATATTAGAAACTAAACAAGAAACTTTTCATAGAAAAGGAGTAAACACAAAAGGCTCCTGCACAAGACACTCCACATAAGAAACCCAAACCAGAACATATAAATTCCCTCACAATCCAGGAAGGAACAATGAGGAAAGCCCAACACTCCTTTCCAGTGGAAAGCCTGGCTCCAAGACACAAAACCCAGCTTAACAACTTGGGCCAAGCTCAGGAGCAGGAAGAAAATGCAACTATCATGGGGCAGCACTATGCCATAGAGCATCAGAATGAAGATGCTCCATCCAACACACATTTTCTGACTTGACCACTGCCCCAACCCAGTGACTGTGGCAGTGACAGCTAAAGGATGCTGATCATCCCTCTGCCTCCCCCACCAGCTGTAGATGCACTTCTCCAGTAATGCAAGAATCAGTTTTTCAGGTCATCTGATCCTGCTCACAATGAGGTCATCAGCAAAAACTCTCAAACGATGCTGCAGCAGGGTGAAACCAACTGTGATAATTTTAGTGTTCGTTTATATATTGAAGCAAAATCAAATTACTACTACTTCCTAACAGGAGACATAACAATGTCCCCACATCAGTGGGTAAATGAGGAGGAAAAAAAAGGAAAAAAAAGAGCCTGAAATAAAGACTGTGTGAATCCTCAACTAGATACCCAAATGGAAACAGCTTGTACAAAAACATATGTCACTTCCATTATATTATCAGTAGCACATAAGAAAGACCTAAACAATAGTTACAGAAGAAGCACCACCAGCTCTACAACACTTTATATTGCAAATGTACTTTGAAGATTTAAGTGGATTATTGTACCTGAAGTTTTTTTTTACACTTTTCTCAGGTAGAGAAGTTCACAAATTGCTCAAGTATCACACTTCCTCTTCTTGGTTCCTTTGTGGCATCACCAGTTTTACTAAGAAATTAATGTTTCTTATCTTCTGTCCACCTTGAAGTTTTAATACAAACTTTGTATCCTATTAGAGATTTCCAGTCATTTGGTAGGAATGCCAACGATTTTATTGAAGCCTTGGTTACATCAAAAGACGTATGGATGGAAAACAATGCTTGGAGCAAGTTTTGTGTCAACTCCATGCCCAAATTGTTTCACGTATTTTAGGGACTGAAAGGAGCGGAATGTCTTTTTTTTGACTGAAATTCTTTTCAAAGATGAAAATGTATGCAGAATGAATGCAGAGTGTCTCTGGACTTCCTTGATCTTCTCCAAGCTTTGCTCTACGTTTAGATCACCTTGATTAAGAATTCTCTCTTCAGCATGTAGCATGCAACTACATAAGTGAGTCAAAGGGGTAGATGATTAGTGGCTTGCACTTCAAAATGGGTCATTACAACAGCTTTGCACTGTATATGACTGGAAACACAGGACCAAAGCTTTCACTTGGCCTGAAACAGTGGAGGACTCTTACACTTATCAAAAGCGAGACCTGGTCTCTTCTGTTGGCAGCACATGGAGGTGCACACTGCACCCAGTGCAGGTGCAGTAACACCATCCCAAGATAGCATAAGCAGGGAAAAGACTGGCATGTAAAGAAGCAATCATGTCCAGTCTCCCAGAGCTATTGGACATGATAAAACAATGCTCTGCTCACATCAGTCTAAGACACTTCCTTGAGTGTCAGAAGCAGAAGCTTGTGGAGACAAATTCTCCTGATTGTTGTTGAGATGTACTAGCGTGGGTGACAAGTCCAATGCTTGGGCCTTTGGTAGTACAGCAAACAAACACAGGGGTCTGACCAGAGGACATGTGGAGAGGCCACAACTGTCCCTTCTGCACTCCAGCAGGGTTCCAGCCTGGGCCTCATGGGATGCTGGATGATGTCACATGCAGGAACTTGGCAGCCTGCACAATTCTACGTGGTGTCATGGGCCTGAGACATCTGCCCTCTCCCAGGCATCTGGTTGAAGTTTGTCTTAAAATTCTTCAAACTATTTTTTTCTCAAATTCAGGCTTTTTAAATTTATTGCTACAGATGTCAAATCAGTAGAAAATTTTACAAGCAGACCAGTTTCAAGGTCTGTGTGTTTCTTAAACCAGAGGCTTAGTTTGGTGTTCAGGTGTTCTTGTTTTTTTTTTATCACAGTTTCCTGTAGGCAATCTGACTCCCCACAAGCAGGTATGGCCACACGATCTGGGTGCCCTGGAGATGTGAAACACACCTACATTAACAATTGGCACAAGCCTGGGACCAGTCTCCAGCAGAGAGGCCACCTGGCATGAAGAAATGCAGCTGCACACTGGGAATGGTTCCTGGCCCAAGCTGACTTCCAAACCCTGTCTGTGGACTGTTTGACCCTGTGAGAAATGGCAAGAAAAGTGCTTGATGCAAACAGCCATAAGGTATGGCCAGCTAGATCCCCGTGCCCCAGTACATACCCTCACACCATTTAATTTATCAGAAATAGTCATTATAGCAAGTTCCCCTGGGTCCAGCTGCCCAGTTTTCCCAGCTGGTTCATGCAGCTGTTGACAAGAGGAATGGTATTGATCCCACTGAAGTCTGCCCTACATACATCACTCTGTGCAATACTGGGCTTGCTCAGGAGAACTGCAAGGTCAGAACAAGGGTTTGCTCTCTCTGCTCACATTGCCACACTATTGCAACATAAAAGATAACAAGCATTAGTATCCATTTTTTTATATGGTGGTCCATACTTCCCAGATTCCCTCCTTCTTTTAGACTGAAGTCAGTATAAAGGCATTGGACAACAACTGAATAAACACTTTCTAACTTAACTAGAGTCATCACACAGAGTAAGTTTACTAAGTAAACCCTCACCAAGCTTATCTCTTATCCAGCAAAGAACCTACTGAGAAGGAAGTAGAAACATCCTAAATCACAGAGAAGCTTTCATAATTCAGATAAATTTATACATTTGCAGGTAATATGACATGTTCATTTCTTTCATCAGTACATTCATAACTCCCATTTCCTACTGTTTTCTCTGGTATCTGATACTGGTTAGCCACAGTATTTAAGAAAAAGTTAACTGTTGGAAACCTAAGGACCATGACAAGCAGTATTTATAGCATTTCTTTTTTAACAACAACAAAAAAAAAACAAACAAACCCAAAAAACAAAACCCTACCTTTGCTTTAAATCTTCCACTGCAAAACAAACTTTGTAACTGAAGTAGCAGCACAAACTGTGGTGGGATTTCTTACCTTCCCACTGGTCACACACTCCACCACCATACAGGCAACCGTAAAGAGCATACATAGGGGAAGATGAGGTGCCAAACAGCCGAGTTCCCATGTGTCCCCCAGAGCAACATCTGTACCTGTGCAGCCCAGCAGAAACCCTGTCTGCAGCAGGGCTGAGGGTATGTCTAAGCAACAGCCCACCACACTCAACAAGGTTCCTTATCTGCTCATACTTGGTAGCTCAGGGGCTCCAGGCACCACAACAAGCTCTCTGAAATTCTATGTGCTTTTCTTTTTTTTGGCTAAAAATAAACCTGGCAACAGGAATCAGAACATGAGCCTGAAGGTTTAGTAAATGTTTGTTACAGGTCTGAGCTGATGTCCCTGCTGAAGTCTGGTGGGATCATTTATTAGTTGGTATTTTGAAAGCATGATGGTGGATTTATTTATTCCCACTCATTTACTGGCAGTTGCAGAAGTTAGTGAGAAGGAATTTGTTTATGAAACCAGATTCATTTCCTGAGGGGAAGAGATTGCACTCTTCTCCAGAAATGGATTAGTGCCTATACATTGTGTAACCTACCACTGCTATGTAACACATTGTGCCAAGTACAGTGGTCTACCAACTGTCGCAGTTGATACTCTTAAGTTAGCTGCTTCCCCTGCTTTCTCCTGCCTGAAGAAATCCAGCACACATCCACTCTTAGCTGGCAATGGCAGCTAATACAGTCTCAGAAACCCCTAGTGCTCCTGACTTCAGATGTAATACAACCTAGAAAACACAAGGTAGTATCAGACAGGCTCTTGCTCATCATACAGTGCTAAAAGCCTCAGCTGCTAAGGCAACACGCAGAATGGCCCAGGCAAAGCTCTGATAGACATGTACTTTTGGATCCTAATTACAGTTATTCTGACTGACAGGGACACAAAACTAGGCTCAGTGGACAGAATAAAATGCATAATTTCACTGCAGCAAGAAAGAATCAACTTTTGAATTCCAATCATTGAAGAACTTCAGTCCAGGCTTAGGGTACAATAGAGCAAACAGTGCCATTCGTTACTTGATTGTCTTCTGACCCCCTTCTCCCAGCACAATAATGTTGGACAAGCTTCAGTCCTCTTTTTCCTCTGTTAGCACCTACAGGTCTACTTCAATCTCTAGCTTTTAGCACAGGCAGAACTAGATACTGATGAAGAAAACCATTACTACAACTTATGAAAAGCAAACCTTCAGCTCTGGAAGCCAAATACAGGGCTCCTCAGCAAAGGCCCTGCCACCTCCCCTGGAGCTCCTGGCCAGCAGAAGCAGGCAACACTGAGGCCACTGGCTGACCAAGGACTCCTGTGACCCAGGAGCTTGAAGCAATGGGATCAACAGGACGAGAACAGGTACAAGGGCTGTATGCCTAACCTGGGAGAGAACAGCACACCCATGAGATTTCCCACTGGACTTTCAGTGGCTGCAGAAACGCAGTTGCCTTTGACAGCAGCTGATTACTGGTGAAACTGCTTAAACAGACAGTGACACAAACGGTGTGACTTGCAATTCACCACGCAGAGGTGTCTTCTCTGCCATCAAAATGTCGCAGCTATCTTTCACCAAGCCTGCATGCAGCCAAAGCCAGGTTGGACCACAGGCTATGTCCTTACCATCAAAGCAGAAAATGTCTCCTCAGAAATTTGTTTTTCATCCTACGCCACGCACAGGTTGCTGTAAAACACGAGGCCTTCTCAATATCAATTTGAACCAGTTGTTGGTTGACTCCTTTGTCCGTATCTACTGTAGCAAAACACAAAGCTGGGTGTGGAGAAAGGCTAAACAGCAACAAGAAGGAAAGCATCAGAACAGACTAATTTCCAGTGCTCTCCTACTTCATCTTATTTTGCATCACAATAAATCTACTGGATTTCCTCTTTCAGTCATTGCTAATTTCTTTTTTATTCCAAGCAGTGGATAAGCTAAATAGTGTGGAAGTCAAGGACTGGGGTAACTATATCTAAATCTTGAAACCATTGTACCAGGAGGTTACATGCCACTTATCTGAACCAACATCAAAACCCTCCCTCATCTCCCATCTACTTGCATGCATTAGCTTGCACAAATGTAATTATATTTTTGCTATACCTTATTAGCATCCAAGCTAAAGTAAAATCTTTAGCATCAACTCATGATTAGATCTTATTTGAGCTTTAAAAAAAAAAAAAACACAAAAGCCATTTAAGACCATAAAGTAGTCCACAAGGCAGATACACCACCTGCTTAAGAATACAATTAAGCCTTTATTTGCTATTATAAGTCAATTTGAAGCTGAAAGTAAGTTTATCAAATTTGCACTCAGTGCTGGAGTTGCAAAAACCTCATTATCAGTCATGTTCTAAACATAGGCAAGGATCTTCTCTTCATATCCCTTCAAGCCAGGACATTGTGCTTCCTCTATCACCTGAATGCAGATAATTCTAATCCAGATAATTCAACCCGATGGCAAAGTAGGCCAATTCACATTAGGACTGCCTTTTCTCAGATCTGTCTCTGCAGGACTCAGCTCCTAAGGAAACCACTATTACAAACACACAAAGGTCAAAAGCATTGCCTTCTGGGCCTGATCGATTACTACGGCGATTTCACAAACCTGCTAAGAGCATCAATCTGTTACCTCACAGTAAGTGGCAACAGTAGAGGATCTGGAGAACAAAAGGCAACTTTAGATTAAACTTCTTGGTAAACTTGGCAGCAGAACCACTGTGCTCTTCTATCCAGAACTGCAGTTCGGCATTGACTTTGATTCAGTGCTCAAATCCTTAAGAGTTCCCTGAAAAACTTAAGTGGTGAATACACATGGTATGACAAGCGAAGCCCATATGTTCAAAGTCTGGCCAAGGTTAGTTACACAACTCTATTTCCTGCAGCCTGACTAAGAGAAAAATTAAAACACCATTTTTTTTAACCCAGTCTCCACAACTCTTGGAGAATGAAGGCTGTATTTTGTCCGTCTGAACTTTGAGCACAGCCTAATTTGCAAAGTTTATTACCTGCTTTCTTATAGCCAAATATCTATTCTGACAGTTATTTATGTGCAGTTTCAAGCCATCAGGCATGCAGACTGTGACATACGAAGAATTCAGAGAGATGCATATGCTTTTGTGATTACATAAAGCTCCATCCCCAGAAGGATGCCTGGCAAACTGGCCTTCTGCTTCTTTCATGGAATTGTCTTTTTCCATCTCCAGGCTTGCTCCAGCCCCTTGCTCAACCTGCTTGCTGGGGTACTTGCTGTATCAGTGCAGGTGTTTGTTTTACAGTTTTCCTATTTACTGCATTTCATACTTCACGTCATAAAAGCAAAAAGAAGGAAGTTTTATTTTCTCTTTCCTAAAATGCCCCTTGCAGGACAAGGCTCTGCTTAACAGGATGTGTCCCACCACATGTGGCTGTTCTCAGCACCTCACGACCACTTCTGCCATCCCCTCCCATGGAGCCCCATCATAGCCTGCCACATCCTGCAGCACCATGACTGCATTTATCACTCCCTCACACAATCTGCAGAAGAAAACAGCTGTGTTTTTTCTTGCTCATGTCTGCAACAGACTATGCTGGGGTATACTGCAATTCTCATCAAATTCCTGGGCAAATATGTACAGATACTGGCAGAGTTTTATATAAAATCGCACATGTATGATGGGTATGTGACAGAAACATGATGGGCAAGGCAATTAAACATGGTTTCTGGGGTGCTTTTATGCAAATGTCCTTCAGATGTCCAAGAAGTTACCAGGGACAGAGCACAGTAATGTACAAAAGATTCTTGCGTAAAAGCCAGTTTCCCTCCTTAGGGCATTGCACATCATTTACAAAGCTTTTAGAGCTCCTGAGCACAGGAGTGGTGCCTGCCAGCGTTACGCCCTCCCATTTTCTCCTTCCCATTTGTTCTCTTAAGAATGTTACAAACAACAGGCTGAGAATTGGGCTTGTTCACCCTGGAGAAGAGAAGGCTTCAGGGAGACCTTAGAGCAGACTTCCAATACCTGAAGGGTCTACAGGAAAGCTGGAGAGGCACTGTTTATCAGGGAGTGTCATGATAAAACAAGGAGCAGTGGCTTTAGGTTGAAGGAGGGTGGATTTACATTAGAGCTAGGAAAAGTTACTGTGAGGGTGGTGGGACACTGGCACAGGCTGCCCAGAGAAGCTGTGGCTGCCCCCTCCAAACCAATTGTTTCTAACATTTAATAAAATTTGTGCCATTTTGAGTAGTTCTCTTGCATGCATTATCATGTAGCTGAAAGATGTTGCTGGGAAACCTGTGTACAGATCACTGTCAGCAGAGACCATGCAGGAACTGGGAAGGAAGGAAGGAAAAAGAGGCTGCCTTAGTAACCAAAATCCAATCAGGTAGGTCAAACAAGCTACTGACATCTCTACTGGGCTACAACTTCACATGCAATTTGAGACCTTCAGCCTGCTATGTGACCCTCACTGAAGGGCCAGACTCGCCAAACTAGCCCAGTAGTTACAATACCTTGAAGTAAAGGTATTGTAACCGTATAGTGCTGCACCATTACTGCCTCCTCTAGCCATCTTTAGCTTTAGGAGGCAAATCAACAAATTTCCTGCAACACTACGCTTTTAGTTATATGCTGACTCTATACTGTACATACTCTATACCCAACATTTGTTTTTCTTCCAGGGGCCACAGGGCACACACAGAGGTGGCATTGTGCAGTCCCATCTCAGCTGCAGAAATGGAGAGGCTGCAGGGGAAGGTCACCAAGCCTGACAGATACAAAACACTCTGATAAGAGATCCAGTCTCTGTGTAAGCAGATGCCAGTGAAATTAAGACAGGGTCAGGGAAGACAAGAAGAAAATGAGAACTGGTTAATATGGGAGGCAGATGCACCATCCTGAAACTTGCTGCATCTCAAGAGTGCTGTTCAGAAACTGGCAGAAAAAGAGGTTACCATAAGGCAAATGGAAAGTGTGTTAAGTAGCTCTTTTTATTCCAAATAAAGCTTCTAAGATAAGATACATTCATCCACACCTTTTATATATACATATATATATGTAAATAAAAAAAAAAATCTCTAAAACAGGTGAGTTAAGAACAGTACATCTCACTCTAAATGCCCAAGCACCTGATGTTCTGCTCTGTTTTGATGCCTAATTCCTGAAACTGTGTCTGTACAAGTTCTGGTCCAAGCCACATGGTATCACATGTTTTTCAGCTGCTGCCTTACAGTTAAGAGCTGAGCTTAGGACAATTGCAGGAGTTGCACCAATTTGTGCACTGACCTGTGTGAGCTTGCAGTTGCAGGATAACTCAAATCAGAAAGACAAGACTAAATGCTAGTAATTTAGTTCATTAACTGACACTAAGAGAATTACACTAAGGGAAAGTATCATAAGATAAGGGATACACAAGCTTTAGCAAACTTCCACAAGCCATGTCCCCACTTGGTGCCAGAAGGGTTTAAAAAGTAAGGTTTCCCACAAGTTATCATTCCCCACACGCACTCAGCAAAACATTGTATATGATAGTCCCAGGACATTGGCATCTCGACAGGATACATGTTACTCAAATCGGGAACAGTTACTTTTTGACATCTGCAACAGTTTTTTATTCCAAGAGCATTTGGACCTTGTGCATTCTTTTAAACCTTGTGCCAGCATCCACTTCATTCACTCAAACAGCCTGTGCAAACCTCCACCCTGAGATTCATTCCAAACATACATCATACAAGTTGCAACACATCCATCTAGTTAAAGAAAAATCATAGCAAACAAGTTGCACCTACAGCAGTAGGTCTCTTAAAAATATTTGTACTGTTAATGTAGTTCCTTTATTTCCTCTCAATATTTTTATTGGTGACTGATGTTTTTATCAAATTTTAAAGAACCTCCAGGCAGGGACAAGTCTTTCTACACCCACGAAGAACATCCACACCTGCAGTGCTTTAAACTACTGCTGCAATAATCTGGGTGAGAAACCTACAGGCTTGAACTGATAAAAATACACAGACAGCACTAAAATCAGTTCTCACACCACCTGCACTTCTGCTGCAAGCCAACAGCCACACACAAGGCAGAGTGACCATCAGTGGCATAACCCTCGGTTTAGATGAGAATTACAAACCCGTCCTGCAACCACGGCTCTGTAAAGCCGTTGGTTTCTGACACTCCACCACAGGAGAAAGGAAACCCATAGTTTACCAAGCATCTGCAGTTCCTCATGTCCTGCCTGGATGCAGCACCAAATGAAGAGCCCAATCTTTCCATCAGAGGTATTTCACAGATGTGGATTATAATGTTTTATGTGTTATGCCCTGGGTCTGGACAAGAAAACCACAAAGGAGCAAAAGGTTGCCACACTTCTCCACACTAGAAGGCAGGTCAGCAGGATGCTAAAGACACCCCCACATTTCTTGCCACACATGCACACTCCCATTCCTAGTTCACCATTAGTTTAGGAAAGTTGATATTTCATCTGCAAAAGATAGTCATTAATTTTTGTCATATCACCTAAGAAATCTGCTAGTTAACATACCCAGAAGACAAGACTTTGACAACAGCTTAAGTGCACATCTGCATTTAAAAACCTAAGTACACATCTGTATTTGCAAACTTCAAACTGTAAACAATCAAACCTAGGAATACAAGTTCTGTACAGTCTTCTCTATGTGAGATGAAGACACTAATATGAACACAGACCGGGTTTATACAGCCATGCATATGAAGAAGCTGAGATATCTCCATCCAAAAGGAACTCAATATGACACAAGGTAGTGGAGAAGACAAAAGTCTCCATTCCCTTATTAAAAACAAAACAAACTCCTTGTAACACAAATAATTTTCTAGTAGATTTTGTCACCTCCCAAGAGACTAGAATGTCTCTTTTTTAAAAAGAATGGATTTTAGCAATTTTTTCTTACTTTTACCTCCCCGTGAATAATTACAGGAGAACAGTTCTTGACTGCAACACCTCCACTTCCAAGGTCCATAGCATGGAAGTGAACACAGAACTCCCACCCAAAGGAGGGCACTGACCAGAATTCATAATTATCAGAACAGCTGCCTACACCAGCACATATCTTAGATTTAAAAAAAAAAAAAGAAAAGATGGCTTGCAGCAAAGCGCAGGTTTACTGCAATGACACATAGCCCACTCCTGCCAGCCTTGTACAGTGACAAGTGATCAGCACATCAGACACCCAGATGAATTAGCACTCACATCACTGGCCAGCTCTGGAGAAATGCAGATGTGTGTTGACACCAAGAACTGCTTGCACTGAAAGCTGGGTGAGTCAGTGCACCTCTCGCACCCTATACCCATGCTCAGGTAAGATTAATGCCACTAAATCTTCTTTGAGCATGGAGTTAGATGTGTCTGAACTTGACACGCCAGTGACCTACTTTTCAGACGTGCCCAACACCCACATCTCCCTCTCAAGGCAACAAAAGACAAGGATGCTCAGCAGCTTTTAAATGGGAGCAGATACTTTTAACACACAAGAAGCTGTTGACAGCTTAAGGCCAGCTATGTACATTTATGAAAATCCCACTTTAGCTTCACGTGCAGCACCTACGGCATTTGCTGCTGTTGATCACTCAAGACTACACCTTTGGATAGATATATCTGTTAATTCCACACCTTTGCTGGCAGGCAAAAAAGCATGGATGAAAGCTAGTAATTTATTTCTTATAGCCTTCCTGCCTCAGATTTATACTTTCTTGGATAACAAATGCTGCCATTCCTTTAACTCTTGCCTGCCTAGACAGGTGCATCCCTTTTCCTCAGAAGAAAAACAAAAAATAAAAAAGCATCTTATCCCTCCCAATGCACAGCAGTTGTACTGCGAAGAGACACAGGCTCAGTCTGTTTTGCCCTAGTAGGGAATCAGCTGAATTAAGAGAGATTAGGACAAATTGCACATCATTAAACTAACAGACTGTCTAGGGTTCAAAAGAGAAAATAGAGTATACAAGTGATGCACAATGAAATGAAACTTCAGCCTTGCAGGTTATGTAAAGTTTACATAATTTAGTTAAATATGTAAAACCCCAGGTTCCTCCCCTCCCCTCCCCCCATCTTTATGAAGAATAACCACACTCTCTATTAATAGTTTTCACTTTTTTTTTTTTCCTGAAAATACATGCATGTATATGCTACAGATACAAAAACTCAGGGCTATATATTGCATGACTATGTCTGCAAGCTATAGCTGAAACCACTTCCGCATCTTTTAAAACCAGATAAAGCCACTGGTGCCATAGAAAGCAGGGACTAGGCGTCAGGTCTTGCTTTGAAGGGTTTACAGATGTGAAGCCACATCGTGCACCAAAGAAAAACTTTAAAGCAGTACTTAGTAGTTGTGTATGTTAAGACTACTAGTAGCTTCCACAGTGGTTCAGCCATTAACCAACGATCCAACCAGTAAATTCCCTGTGCTTCACAAGACCCATCCTCCCCATCCTGAAGCGAGTGCTGGAGATGGCAAGTCCTTCATTCTGGCTGCAAGTCTCTGCAGACGTCTCAGAGCATTTCTCTCCTATGAGCAGCACATATCATAGGCTGGGATACATGGCCAAAACTTACTTATTTGGCTAACAAGAGACAGATAACATCTCCATAAGCATCCTTTACAGTTCCCAGGAATCTCTAAAAGCCCTACACATTCTAAGGCCATTAAACCACCATGTCAACACTAACACTGGAAGGTATGTCCAATCAGGAAAAAGTACCAGAAGGATCTACATATAAGCCACAGGTATTGAAAGTCCAGTAAACTATGCTTCCCCTCCCAGGTATCCTGAAACTTCCATCCTGTGTATCCCACACTGCTATTCCTTCCAAATAAACGTTAGACTCTGAACCTTTTAGTTACAATAAAAATGCTAATGCAGGCAGAAAATGAAAGAAAAAGCCAGCAATCAACATCTTCATGCCTGAAGAAATAAAAGGCATGATCATAGCTTAGAGCATCTCAAAGACACTGCAAACCAGCCCCATAAGCAGGCAAATTACCTGGTAAGTGCCTTTAAAAAGACAATAGCCTGGGAACCTCCAGACATACTACGATATTTTAACATCCATAGAGCCATCCTGTATTACCAGCAAAACTTTAAATATCTATCAATGCATCTAGCAGATGATTTCTTTTCCAGGTTTCATCACCAATCAGGACCCAACCAACCTACAGCAGGGGTTTGCTCTAAGATGGGAAGGAAGAGGGATGGTTCCTCACAAACTAGTAGGTTTTTCAGTGTGAAAGCCCTGGGTTTATCCTCATCACTTGCTTCTTCAACATGACATCTCAGTTATTAGGGAAACAAAGATCACCAATAAATCCCTTTCTCTACATAGAAATATCAACTTCGAACATCAACGTAATCTCAATAATTTATATGTGCTGAACCAGCAGAAATTACTGAGAGGGGAAGAGGCAGAGACTGAGAGACACCAATATGAGAGAAAATGAATTTCAGGAATAGTTTCTTACAGACAAAATAAATGGCTAAGTAAGCCTAACAAACTACAATGAGCCAAAACACACTCAAGCTCTATGCAGCTTCACAAGTACATAAAAAAACTGCAGAGACAATAAAATAATGAGCACATAGCAGTGTAAAACTCAGCTTAAAGTCCCTTTGACAGCATGCTTGTTTTACATAGCTCAGTTTCTCTTGCTATGATGCATGAGAGTTCAGTGGAGACCACAGCTTACATTGAATGTAAATGATCTTTAAATTTGCACATATTTGAAAACTACCTGAAAACTAATTTGCAGTGAGGACAAAGACAAGATGAAAGAAATACTGACAGTTTTTCCCAAAAGCTATGAGAGACATAAAAACTGATGCTCAATGGGATAACAGACATCCAAGAGAAACAGTCCACCAAAAATCCCCTTGAGAATCAAACTATATTCACTCACTGGTCAACATTTTTTTTTCAGGCTGGGGATTACACCATGCACCCAATTTGCAAAGAAAACTCTGCTTAAAATAATTATTATGGATTCCGTAAGAAAAATAACCTCTTATTTTAAAGGCAGGCACCTTCAGGATGGAGTTTTGAAGCTCCAGCTGCAGGGCTCAATTAAGTTTGAGCTCTTTCAGAAGAGACAGAGCTGCCTCTGGGCAGCCTCATACCCTGAACAGTCCTGCTAAATGGCCTGAAAACATTCTCCTCTTTGGCAGCTTTACAACACAGGGATTTGCCTCCAAGATCTTATCACTGAGTCACAGTATTTTTAAATAATTACCAAGAAACATGTGGAAAAGGGAAACGGGAACCAAAACTACTGCTTTAGCCAATGCCACTGCAATCTTCCTGCAAGGTCAAAGACCTTTACGATCTCCCTGCAATCCTTGTGATGAAGGCAAATTCAAATCTCATTTTACCCACGTTAAGAAGAGTCACTCAAGTCCCTCAAGTTTCAGTCAGTCCACTCATTGCCATGACCAACCCAGCGGTGGAGGAGGAGGTGGACACCAAGCTGGAGACCCCTGCTCCAATCTCCATCCCCTCCAGAACCAGATGTAGCTGCCTAAAAGGAACATCCCAGAGCTGGACCACCACCACTGCTTTGTCTGGACTCCGGTAGTAGAGCCTGCAGTCATATCAGTGATGGTGGTTTTCTGTCATCACCATCATTCATCAGTGATGCTGGTGGACCACCACCGCAGGGGGCCCTGTAGTGGTGGTACACCATCATCATCATCACGAGTGAAGGTGGAAGGTGCCAGGCCACGGCCCCGCAAGACCTGTGGAGGTCCGCTCCCCGGTACCTGTCCTCGGAGACGCTGATGACCCCGTCCTCCTTGGGCACTATCGCTGCCATGTTCACCACCTCCTGCGAGCCCTCCACTTTGTTGAGCAGGAGGGGCTTGCGAGTCAGCGCCTTGGGCTGAGGCTCCGCCGCCATGGGCGCCGCGGGGCCGGCGGACACCGCCGCTGCGGCCGGAGAAGACTGCTGCCGTGAGAGGGGCGGCCCGCTCTGCCGAGGCGGAGGAGGGACTTGCCGGAGCCGGGCACAGTTGCGGGCTCCCTGGGAAGCAGGAACCAACGCGACGACAGCAGCAACTCCAGCACCGCCCCCGAGCCGAGCCGAGCCGGGCCAGGCTGGGCCGGGCCGGGCCGGGCGGGGCGGGGCACGGTGGTCTGACGGGGCGGGGAAAATGGCGGCTACCAGCCGCCATCTCGAAGTGTGGGGTTGCTGCGCCGCGCTTTTGCGAGGGACAGCCTTCGGGCGGGAGGTGATTTAGGCACACATCTCCCTCAGCGGCCGCCTTCCCAGGGACGTAGGTGGGCTGGACGGAGCGGGGGTACGCGTAGGCGGTAGCGGCCAGGTAAACGGGTCCCGTTTCTGAGGAGTGCCTAGTGCTCCTCTTTCGCCGCGGTTAAGACTGTTCGCTGCCGGTCCCGTAGTCACGTCGCTGTGAAGCCTTTTGCGAGAGGAAGGAGAGCAAAGATTAAACTGGGCGATGGCTTCCTTCTGTGTACAGTCTTTTTTCCTACCCGAGTTCATCTTGGGACTGAAGGTAATGGCAAAACGCCTGCGGCTACACTGAACAGCAGGACGTCGTTATGTAAAGCTTGCTGTAGTGTTTTCTGTATCATGCAACCTTTACATCACTGAACAGTTTCTAGGTTGATTTCAGTATTCGGTGCTGGAAATTAAATGAGTAAGATGTGGCGCCAGCCTGGACAGAGGTAAGGCAGCATGCAAGGGGGTAGCGGCAGGGCTGCTTGCCCCATGGCAGTAGAAATTCACCTCCAAAGACCTTATTCCTACGGGAAACACAATGAACTTCTAGCAGCTCATCTTTTTTTGCAAGACACTGCTTTCCCCCTCACTTTTCCTTTTTTTCTTTTTTTAATTGAGGTCCAAGAAGGTCGGATAACTTACACAAATCTCTGTGCTAAAGCCAGTGGAAAACAAAACAAACAAACAACAAAAATACACTTTTACCCGAGATACATCCCAAACTTTCATAATCTTTCTCAAAAGAATATGGAAAATCTTGCTCAGTGTATGAACTGCTGTCCTACATTGCAGAAGTTGTCAGCAGATTGGAAAGCGTTATTTCAGCTGTAACTTTAGATTTGCCTACACTAATCCAACAAGCAGCAGATCTCCATGAAAAATTTCAGTGCCTCTGCTCACCAGCTAGGAAAACTGAGGAGACTTGAAAGAATTCAGGTGTGACAAACCCGAAGATGGTGACTTTTCTTTCTTGGGAGTGACATAAAGCAGTGTCAGCAAGAGTGGGCAATTCTCAATTTGCCCACTTGGTTCTTACATAGTAGAAACAGGCAAGAGGGGAAATATATAGTAAATTGTGTGTGTGTGTGTGTGTGTGTGTGTGTGTGTGTGTGTAACACCAACTTTTTCAGTGTTTACAAATCTGTGTTGTGCTAAACTAACAATCAGTATCAGCAGGACCACAGTAAGATATTTAAGCTTTATTAATTTAACTATTAGAGGTTCACGTGGTTACTGTGGAGGGAAAGGTCTGGTCAGCAACAGATGATGGCTGTATAATGGCTTATAGGAAATGAATCTGCAGTCCCAAACCATTTCCCAGAGGATGTGTGATTACATTAGATAACATCTCTTTCTCACAATTCTTAGAAGGGAACTACTATTAAAGAGGCAAAGACCAATCCTCAGAATCACAGAATCACTAGGTTGGAAAACACCGTTATAATCATCAAGTCCAACCGTACCTGTCCTCTCCTAAACCATATCCCTGAGCACCTCATCTACCCAACTTTTAAATACATCCAGGGATGGTGACACAACCACCTTCCAGGGCAGCCTGTTCTACATCCCAACTCTTTCAGTGAAGAAATTCTTCATAATATCTAATCTGAACCTGCACTAGCACGGCTTGAGGCCATTTCCCCTTGTCCTATCACCTGTCACTTGGCTGAAGAGACCATCACCCACCTCTCTACAACTTCCTTTCAGAAAATTATAGGCAGCAATAAGGTCTCCCCTCAAGTCTCCTCCAGAGAAAACAACCCCAGATCCCTCAGCCACTCCTCATAAGATGTGTTCTCCAGACCCCTCAGGACCCAGATCTCCAGACCCTCTGAACATATTCCAGGACCTTGATGTCTTTCTTGTAGTGTGTGGCCCAGAACCGGACACAGTACTCAAAGTGCAGCCTCACCAGTACTGAGTATAAGGGCACAATCACCTCCCTAGACCTGCTGACCATGCTGGTTTTGGTACAAACCACGATTCCAGTGGCCTTCTTGGCCACCTGGGCACAGTGCTGGCTCATATTCAGTCTGCAGTCAACCAACACCCCCAAGTCCTTCTCTGCCTGACAGCTGTCTAGCCACTCTGCCCCAAGCCTGTAGCACTGCCTGGGGTTGTTATGTCCCAGGTGAAAGACTCTGCACTCCGCCGTACTGAACCTCATCCTGTTGGTCTCAGCCCATTGGTCCAACCTGCTCAGGTCCCTTTGAAGAGCCTCCATACTTTCAAGCAGATTGACACTTCTGCCTCTTACCACTGTGGATGATCCTGCATTCTTGGGCTACACCTACATTACAAATGCTTCTCTATTTTATGAGTCACGTGAGATATTCTGTGAAGATGTCAATATACTTGAATAGTTTTCAGAACAGTTGTGTATCTAAAAAGGTTTTTAAAACTCAGGTCTGGCAAGGTCTGTTGTGTTTGCAGTTGTTTGCATTCAAGACTGGGCACTGTGCATCACTGACAGATAAACAGGGACTGAGAGTGTGCTGGAGACAACAGACTACAGGCTCTTGGGAGCCCCAGAATATTTTTATTTTGCCAAAAAGGCATTTAAAGAAGCAAGTAGTGAAGAAAATGATGCCTTTATGGGCAAAGGCATGGTTTACAGGACTGGAAATAGTTCCTACATATCCCCAAATTATTTGGATTTTCTTCAATTGCCTATTGAAACATTATACTTTCCTATTAACCTTGTCTCTTATATGTCCTTAAACAATTTCAGGTCCAACACTATTCCTTCAAAGTTTAAGACACTGTTTGGAGGAAAACACTGAAAGGAGGCATGCATTTTGGGCCAAAGTCAAATAATAATATACTGAAATAAAATATAATTTTTTTATAAAGATTAAGTCTTTGGAAATAAGTTACCCTTTGGGGGAAAACAAAACTTCCAAAAAACCAACACAATGCAAGAGAAAATACAGCAACCAGTCAAGATAAAAATCTTAAGGACATGTTTTAAACCTTATTTGTATTGGTGACTTTCTTCACAAGCTCTGGAAGGCATAAAATAATAGAAAGATGTGCTGAGGTCTAGTACATCACTTTACCAGGTGTCCAAACTCGAGGTCAATGCTCTACTCTCCCTTATAAGAAGAAGAAATATGGTTGGGAAATTATTGCACAGAAAAGCAGCTTTTCTATGACTGAGGGAAGAAAAAGTAATTTGTGGAAACCTGGGGAAAGGAGGAAGCAAAGCAGAGAAGAAACAGAAAGATTTCAAAGTGAAATGGGTACCTGAAGCTTCCTCCTCGCATCCCACCCAACAGGCTAAAAGAATATTGTTGTAATGGTAGAAAAGGCATTGACATACCAACAGGTGTTCTCCCCAGTCTAATGTTGTCACAAGCAGTTAAAAAAAAATTAAAAAACAATTTTCCCATAATCACGGAACGGTCTGGGTTGGAGGTGACCCCAAGGATCATTGAGTTTCAACCCCCCTGACACAGGCAGGGCCACCAACCTCCAGGCCTGCATCTAGACAAGGTTGCCCAGGGCCCCATCCAACCAGGCCTTGAACACCTCCAGGTTTGGGGCATCCACCACCTCTCTGGGCAGCCTGTTCCAGCACCTCACCACTCTTTTCCATGAAGAACTTCCCCTGATATGCAATCTAACCCTTCCCTCCTCCAGCTTCAATCCATTCCCACGTGTCCTACCACTATCTACCCTTGTAAAAATCAAAAAGACTTCAAGTCAGAATCTCTGCAGACATCAAGTTTAACGAGTTTCCTTCCTCCTACAGAAGGAAAATTAGGGTAATTCCGGAAAATGTTTCCCTGCATAACTAAAAAAATGAAAAATAATTAAGAAAATAAGTCTAATACATACTTCATAGGAGGTGTCTTTTAATTTTCTCTCATAGCTTTTAGGTCAAACTGTATGGATTAAAAATATTTCTAGGTCTGCAAGCATGACTTAGTAACTGAACCTGAAGCCAAGAAAAGCAAATTCATTCCATTCTTTTTCTACATTCAGAAAATTGTAGGGTTAAGAATTGTATGATGTTCCTCTGGTATGTGCTTTTGCAGGAAATTACATGGGAGGATATTTATGTGATGACATCATTTAAAGGTTCTTTTTCTTGTTAACATAAATTCTGAATTGATAGAAAGTGTGGTTACTCATGTAGTATGCTTTGATTATTTGAAGTTTCTTGGAAGAGTATATCCATCAGTAACAGGGAGCGAAGATGAAAATGCAGCTTACTCTATACTGCATTACTATTACCTCCTCTTTGTTTCTTAGCATAATTTCTCTGTGTTTTGGCTTGCCACCGTGGTAAATGAAGCATCATTTCCTCTGCTAGTTTTAGCCTTTATTTTCTTGGTGCAGGTTGACTTTCACCCCTCTGCTTTGGATAGAGCAGCATTAGGCTGCCTGCCTATGAGCAGTAATAGTGGCTCACGTATTCATGTACACCGTGACAACAAAAGACCTGTGGGAAGAAACAGTGCTGATGTGTTCAAACATAGTGGAGCTACTGGCCTCTTAGCCCACCAGTTTTGGAGGATTTTCTCCAACTCCTCACCTGCAGCATTGTTCAAAGCTTAGGAGTTGGAGCAAACAGAATTCTCCACCTCCTCTGGCAATTTGCTCTAAAAGCTGCTCTCTGGCTCCATCTTATGTTTTGTTTGCTGGGTTTGAGATTAATTTATATTTATTTATTTATTTATTTAGGTTTATCAGGCTGTGATTCTTCTGAGTTTGACAAACTAAATGTGTTTTTAAAGGTAAGCAATCCCACCTTGTGTGATGGTTCAGACAAGCAGGACCTGCAGATGATACAGTTGGCCAACAGAGAAGGTGGCTGTTGTTCTCCATCTCTGCTGCCCACCCTGGGCTTGGGTACTCCTATCTGCAAAGCTGTTACTTATGTTAAAGAGGAGGGGAAATCCCTTGGCCAAAAAACAGCACAGCAACACCCTTCTGGTTTGGTGTAATTGTAACCTTTTGGAAAAATTATGATTATGACATGATCTGGCAACATAGTGACACCTTGCATACCTTTCAGCTAAAATTGGCAAGCTCTGGGGCCACCAAATAGGAGTGTGACAATTTCATAAACAAACTGGCCTCTTTGTGGGTGCTAAGAAAAACAGTCCTTTTATAACATGCTCAACTACAATAAGAGCCATATTGATAATCCCCAAAACAGGCCTTTAATAAAGAAAAAACCCCTATTTTATCACAGTTAAATTTTAGGCCCAAACTATTCAGCGTATGGCCCTTTGAATCATTAAGTAATCTGATTCCAGTTGCTCTCACTCTGCAAGAGGGGGACCAGTGTGGGAGCAAAACTGAACTTTGACTGATTCACAGCTTAAATTTAAAACTGCTCATTGACAGCGAGCCAGATTTTGGCTTCTGAGGCCTCTTCCTCAATCACCCATGCAAAACCAAAGAACTTGCATACACAAAAGATAACCACAAAAAAAAGGTAAAACCACTTGGCAACAAGTAGAGCTGACTCTCAATAGCTGTCGATTGCAGCAGCATTTTATCCTCTCCCATGCTTTTCTTCCCTGTCTATTTGTAAACTAAATGTTTTCCAGGTTTACTGTATATGGGATTTACAATTCCTTCAAAACTTGCACTTCTATGTGATTGCAAAAATGTGTGTGTAAAATTCTCTCCTCCTGTTTTGTCCACAGTGATATCCTTTATAAGACAGTTACTGAAAAATAATTTTCCTTTCAGATGCTACATCATTCTTGGAAGCATGTGGGAAACAAATATAGATGAGCTCTTTATATAGAAAGGCAAACTTCAAAGAGCACCAAAATGTTCTGTGGAAAATTCACTTGTCCATCTTGCTTAAAAATACAAAACTTGTTATAAAAATGCACCCTAAAAATTTAGACATTGCTCCTTAATTTGCTCCAGGTATTTATCACTCACACAATGACTAGTACTGCCTGTCATATTTCTATTAATAAGCTCTACATGCTCATTATGACAATTTTCTTTTACATTTCATTAGGGTTTTTTTTTCTGCGGGCATTCAGAAAATGAGGACCTATCAGAAACACAGCTTGAATCTGCTGTAGGTCAAAGTTATGGAGAAAAAGATTAGCTTTAAAAATATGCATGACAATATCACCGCGTAGCACCTTATCGAGAAAAGATATGTTCATTTTTAGCTGTCATGCAAGTGCTGTTGGCTTTGTAACTGACTGTGAACATGTGAGAACAAAAAAAAAAGTGATGCTGTGTCAGTGTGTGGGCTGCAAATGAGAACTCCTGGCTCACACATTTTGCCCCATAAGCAGTTCTGGCATTGTATGCAGTCTTATTGCTGTTTTCTTTGTCCTCATTGATCCTGCTATAGCATTACTCACATTTTGGGCTCCCAACTTGCTGTAAAAAAAACTGTAATTTAATTCACTGTCTTTTTGGTGGAACATTCTGACCACTAATTCTTCTAAGCTCATTATTCTTGTATTTTTCTAGGCCTCAGGACTTTGGAATTTTTTCCCTACATCTTCCTTCCCTCTGATATTAAAGAGTCATGGATTATCATCAGCAATACATTTTCTATTTGGAAAATGTATTAAAATCATCTAAGCAACCTGCTTAAAAGGTAAATAAATTTATCTTGCTATAAAAAAAAAGATATAAAAAAGCTTTGAAGTATTTCCTTTTCTTTCAATTAAAGTGTACAATTAGGAACATGTCCAGGGAGTACGAAGGTAATTTTCTTACAACAACTTTTGTCTTTTATCTTTTTATCTGTTTATTTATTTTCTCACCTTTACTACACATAGGTCTATATTAGGCTAACAAAATGCTTTTAATCATCTGAAACCTCATGAAATTCAGCAAGGCCAAGTACAAGGTCCTACACCAGGGTTAGGTAATCTCCACTTTGTCAGTAGAGACTGGGGGATGAAGATATTTAGAGAAGCCCTGAGGAAAAGTACTTTGGAATATTTATTGATGAAAAATTGGACATGACCTGTCTGCATTTGCAGCTAAGAAAACCAACTGTGTGCTGGGCTGCATCAAAAGCACTGTGACAAGCAGGTCAAGGGAGGTGATTCTGCCTCTCTACTCCTCTCATGAGAGCACACCTGGAGTACTGCATCCAGCTCCAGGGTCCCCAACATAAAAAGGGCATGGACTTCTTGGAGTGATCCAGATGAAGGTCACAAAGATGATCAGAGGACTGAAGCACCTCTCCTATGAAGACAGGCTGAGAGGGTTAGGCCTGTTCATCCTGGAGAAGCGTGCTGTTTTTCAATATGAAGGGGACTGATAAGAAAGACGGAGATAGACTTTTTACCAAGGCCTGTAGTGACAGGACAAAGGACAATGGTTTTAAACTGAATGAGAGTAGGTTTACATTTGACCTAAGACTTTTTTTTTTATGATGAGGATGGTGAGACACTGTCACAGGTTGTCCAGGAAATCTGTGGCTACCTGCTCCCTGGCAGTGTCCAAGGCTAGGTTAGATGGAGCTTTGGGCAACCTGGTCCAATGCAGGGTGTCTCTGCCCATGGAAGGGGGTTGAAACTAGGTGATCTTTGAGTTGCCTTCCACCTCAAACCATTCTGTGGTATGATTCTTTCCTATGGTATGTATTTTCCTCAGGGGGGTGGAACTAGGTGATCTTTAACAGTCATTAACCACCCAACCCATTCTGTGATTCTGTGACCTGAGCATATAGAGATAAAATCAAGCAAGAAAGCTACTACTAAACACTGGGGTTTTTGCATACTAATATTGAAAATATAAGTAGAAATGAAGTAATATTTTACCAAAAAGGTCTGTTATAATTTACGGCCAAAAAGATCCCAATGATGCTACTGCCAACAAAGCTCTGGAATTATTAAATATGCACTTTTCAATAGAAAGTTTTTTGACCTAGGCAGCTTTCTTGATATCAAGCCATTTTGTAGATTACCCCTTACTACAGTTACAAAGAAAGCTTCATATTGTACAAACCAAGTGTCTGAGGTTTTTTTTTTTAAATAGGTAGACCCTCACTAAATTTGCCAATTTTCTCAACTCAAACCCATGCCAAAAGTTTGTTTCAAAAGCTTGAAAGGCTTGTGGTTCCTGAAGCAAGTTGGCTGAACTCATCCTTCCTGTAGGAAAAGACTCCAGAAAACAAGCCCGAGAATCAGCTTGAGATCAAAATTGCAGAACTTTCAGTGTATGACTCAGTTCCATCCTCAGGGCTCTTTGAGGAGGTTAAAAAGGAATCCCAGATTGTCGAATCAAACTTTTTTCATGTCTTATTCTGTGTAGATGTTATGAATCACCTTCACTTTAGCGGGTAGGTAAGCGTTTCTGGCCATCACTGCGGGGAGGGGTTCCTCAGCCTGTGAGCGTATATATATGTCCCAGTGATGCCACATTTAGATGGGCAGTATCGCAGATGGTCTCATGAAGCATTTGGTTCCCTGATTACTTCATGGACATTCCTCATAAGCACAATTTTATTCTAGATAGATTACAGCCGGAATGTCTGATTGCTTTGAACATCTTGCACAGTAGTAGGCCCATATGTCTACAGTCAGAATGTACAGAGTGCCCTTTGATTCTGAAGAGAGAACCATATCTGAGTCAGGTTTTGCTGCTTTGGAAGACATCCTTTGGGATAAGAGTGGGTGTGGAAACACTGCCCATTCCAGGGTAGCCACCAAGTGAGAAAATGCATGAATGTAGAAGAAATGCTCTTTATTTGTAAAATAGTAAATTCTACAGTGACAAGAAGCCACATGTGTTTGGAGGTGAAAACCTATTATTCGGCCATGTCCTCATCTGTAGCTTGGTGACCTCCGTGTGTACAAATATAAGCTGACAAGATAGTAGAAATACCTCTGTGAAGACTTGGGGAATGTGTGAATGTATATGCTGTACCTCTGAATGTAGATGAGGAAACTCTAAATGGGAAGCAAACAAACAAAAAACCAAAACATCCAAGTCAGCCCATTTGGGTCTGGAGATAAAAAAAAAAAAAAAAAGAAAGAAAATAAAAAGCCTGAATTATCAGTAGTTTTGATTAGCTGCTGATGTTCAGACTAGCTGGCCCAGAATAGCCTCTGTATTGTATGCTTAATAGGAGCACAGGACAATTTTCACATAGAGGCTCTAAATCAGGTATCAGAGTCAAGAATAAAGATGTTCAAAAGGCTCCATATGAGAACAAGTGATTCTCTTGAAGTCAGAAGAACTCGTCTGGTGTCTTACATCTGTTCTCAGTAATAGGTTGGAACTAGGGCTATAGTTATTTTTCACTGAACCATGACAAGAAAACTGTAAGCACTGACCATGTTAGTGCTCCCAAAGTGTTCAAGTGAGAAGGGACAGGTAGTAATTATGACCCTTGGGTTTTAATGCTTGAGTTTTGGAAACAGGTTTCTCTGTCTGAAAAGCCACATGGCTAGATATGCATGTGTGCACATACTTAAAAACATTAAAAGCAAACAAACAAACCAAACCCAAACCCAAACTAACAAATAAGCCTTTCCCTAAGGCTAAAGAGCCTGAGGCTAAAACCCATCCAGGATGGGTCCAGCTCTACCAGGAGACACTCCAGGAGGAAAAAATTCTTCACTTCACTTTGAGCTCCAGAGCACTGGAACAGGCTGCCCAGAGAGGTTGTGGAGTCTCCTCTGGAGACATTCAAAACCCACCTGGATGTCATTCTGTGCAACCTCTTCTAGGTGATCCTGCCTTAGCATGGTGGCTGGACTAGAGAATCTCCAGAGGTCCCTTCCAACCCCTACTGCCTGGTGATTCTGTGACCTGCTCACTAAACTACAGATTGTTCTTTGGGCTCTGAGTTCAAACAGCTTCCATCACAGAACTGCATTTTCTTTTTCCCCTAAGAAAGAGCTACAATGTACTGCCTTTGGAAAAGTGGTCCCCACTCCATGCCATGTCCAGATACCATCTGAGAAATTTCTGAGTCATATGTCAAAACTGCCAGGTAATGTGCTTACGATTCAATTAAGAGCTCTGCATAGCAGAGAGCCCGAGCATCAGCTTCTCAACCTTACCAGTTTAGATCCAGCGGATTAATCTTTCTCCAGGGTTTTGATTCCTTCCATTCCAGCGGTTTGGCAACACGACCTTTCCATTGTAGGAGCAAGCATCTAACAAACTTCTTGGCATTCAGAAGGTAGGTGGTGGTAGTCCCAGGCAGCTGCCAGGAGCCTGACAGCTAGAAGAACACTTGTGTGCAGGCAGTCCAGTTTGTCTCCTTCACAGTGGAGGACTGTGGCACACATTGAAGTATGGGTCATCCTCTCAAGCACTTCACTGTGAGGATTTATGTTCTAGAAACTTTGGCAAATGGCTTGCAGAACCCCTCCTTAGGGCTATCTGACCAGAGAGCATTCAAATCCTCAACTTCCTCTACTGCAAGAGGAGCACCAGAAGAAGGGCCTCTTTCACCTCCTCTTTTACACAATCCTGCCTGATACTTTTCTTCTCCCAGGTGATAATTGAAAACAGAGAGGAAAAAAAAAAAAAAAACCCAAGAGAAACTAGGACAACTTTCCTATGCGGGGATGGGCTCAATTCTGATCTGAATGGGGAGGAAGGAAAGAGGGAATGGTTGTGCAGCTGTAGTGTGATTTCATACTGCGAACACATCACTATCCAGGGGTAATGATCTGGCTCCAGTGGCTCTAAATCCTCTTGCAGACTGCATTTGCCATATGCGCAAAAGCGACAGTCAGTCTTTCCTATCACGCACTTTTCTAGGCATCTAAGGCTTCACCAACTCGAGGGCTTTCAGTGTTAGTTGTGACTTGTATTTATGGAAGTACTTCTTTAAAATTCTATTTTAATTCACTTCAATGATTTTATTCATGCCCTTTCTTTTTGGCCAGAAAAGCTATGGAGCTATGCACATTTACATAAGCACACAATCATGAACATAAAGATTCAAAAGAGAATGAGGGAGAAATACCACTTCTGTCTAGGCATAACAGTCCTGAAGAGAAACTTCATACACATTTTATGCTTTTGTTTTTTAATAAAAGGTGACACTCTGCCCTAGTGCTGACTTGCAGCAGAAGAGATTAAAAATTCTTGGACCATCAGTAGCAAGAAATCACAGGGCTGTACTTACAGAGGTCATTAACTGTCCAGACATCTGTTGGGTAACAAATTCTGCTAAACATAGATCATGAAACAGTTCTTGAATTATGCAGAGGATAATTTCACAATCCAGAAAACAGAGAATTCAAGCAGAGAAAAAGCCATGTAAGACCTTCTTATTGCCAGTTGGGGAGGAATTCACTACAGTGTCAGAATTGCAGGAAAGCTTGGTGCTGGTGGCAGCGGTTTGCTGTATTACTACCAGTGTGGTGAAGAACAGATTTAGATGAAGGTCACAATTACAGTTACATACTCCACAAAGTAACTGATATTATGACAAAACTGGTCATATTAATTAGAGAGACAGAGTGACAAAAGGATCCAGCTCAGTGGACAAAAGTAAAATCTCCAAATGTGTCAGTGAAAACTACTACAAAACATGTTAACACGGGAGAAATAAATTTCAGGAGTTTTTTTTTCTCTCTTTTTTTTTTTTTTAATTAGGAAACAATGAGCAGATGCAGCAATGGAAATATTGGTGCTATGGTGGAAACATGCCGGAGCGCTCCCAACAATATATAAATTAAAGCACACCAGACCTTAATTCCCCTTGAAAAGGGAATATAGTCCCATTCCCCATAAGCGAACTGTAGTAGCTGCTTGGTAGAGGATCACAAATAATTTGAACTCCACTGCATTAGACTATAATTGGGTCAAAGGGCTGTCACCTCTGAAACAAGAGCTCGAGTGATATCAGTCAACCTTTGGAAGCTTTTGCTGGATCAGGGTTACTTATTAGCTTCTGCAGAAGTCAAGCATACAGCACAACCAATCACTGAAAACACGGAGAGTGAAAACACTTGTGAGGACAAATGAGCAGTTTTGGCTTTTTTCTCTTGGCCAGCTGAGGAGAGCCATATTGAATATTTAAGTAGAAATATCAAGAAAAGCATATTGTAACTTTTTTTTTTTTCTGAAGGAAAAGATGAGATAAAGACAACCTGAAATGGAAGACATGAAGAAAAGTAAGAATTGATCAAGGGGAAAAAAAATTACAAAGAACTCCCTGCAATACCTTGAAAGTAAATGGAGTGGATATAATAGTCAAAAGCCTGATTATTTTTTGTTGTTGTTGTCTCCGTTGCATTGTTAAGTTTTATTTTCCGTCAAGACTCCAGTTATACAAATCACTGTTAGCTGTGTATTCACAACTCACACAAACCAGCCAACATGAATGAATACATAGAATGTGTCAAGGTCCTAGGAAAATAGAAACAACAGAAAATGGAAATATCTCAAAGGAGGGAAGGAGCAGGAGAGACTCAGAGAAAGTGTTACATTCATCATACAATGAGTTTGCACAACACACCCTGCCAAACCTGGAGAAGTGTACACTTGGTGTCAGCCTGAATTATGGGATGGGCTTCCTTGGACTTTTTTATTTTGGACCCAAATTTGGAAAATAACTGTGAACTGTATATTGCCTTAAAAATGGCTTACCAACAGGAAAATATTAGAACTGATCCTGAAATGTTTGAGGCTTTCCGATTGCAACATCATGAAATTGAAAGCTGTCTCCAACAATGAAAGAACTCATAGGTGACCAAAACAGTGCTGCTTGGTGAAGACTGTTGTTATGAAAAAAAAGTTACACTTATAATTCAAGGTTTGTTATAAGCCAGTCTCAAGTCAGTACTAAGTTTTTCCTAATGAGAAACGCTTTTGTAATCTCAACTCTGTAAGAATTATCCTTTTGTGCTTTTCAAAGCCGTGCTTTAAGTGTCCTTCCTTCCCATTGTTTCTAAACCAAGACACTATTTGTCTGCAAGTTGGTGCAAGACAGATTTGCCCACAGTGGCATCCATTCAAGTTTTCTGTAACAAATAGGCCTTATATCAGGACTTCAGTGTGTGCATAAAAATAGAAACAAAACAAAGAACAAACAAAAACCAAACCTCTCACTACCTTTTAACTATCACTTTTGAATAGCATGCTCAGCCAACAGTCCCAAACACCTTGCCAAAGGTGCTTGAAGTCAGGGAATGCAGATGAACAGATTTCTACCCTGGATGAAAAAGATTTTATCAAGTTTGCTTTATTCTAGAAGACCTATACTTGTGCTTTATAAATGGCTTTTGTAGAGATTTCCAATTAGCTACTTGTTGAGATTTGATAAATTTTCATTTATTGCTAAAGTGGCAAAAGGCAGATCAACTGGTCTGTCTTCCATTTGACACCAGTCATGCCAGCTGCTTTGCAACCAAGTGCATATTTCTTTTAAAGTGTATTTTGATTTTGGGCAAAAGATGGCAATGCATAATAATCACATTTAGAGTAAAAGCTGGATAATGAACTTCTACAGCGTGGCAGTATTTTAATGAAAGAGCTCCCAGCTCTCAAATACCACATGCAGGTGTGATACCTCAGTGGGAAGCAATTTAAGGATGAATGAATAATTCTGTCCTCTTGTTTACCGAGACTATACCCATTACGTTGGCCATTTAAAAACAAAAAAAAAGGAAAAGGAAAAATACACCTCATTGTTTTGCCTCCCTGGGAAGTGCTTGTAGACTATCTTTTAGCTGTAACTGCTTTATACTCCAAGCTGACTGTAGCTGAAATTGGTGTCCCTCAGCCGCCCGATGAGCTAGATAAATTCTGCACGCCTGTGTCTGGGATCCATGGTAATGGAGTTACGTTGCTATGCTATGAAATGTGTGGCAGAGTCCAGAGCTTTGGGAAGGCTGTGATTTCCAGGGCTACTGAAACTTGGTAGTGTAGGCAAGAAGGAATGTTTGGAGGAAGGAACAAAAGCAATTGTTGGAATGGAGACCAGATCCCTCAGGTCAGCGGGTGTGGGCAGGGTGCTGATGCCCCAGGAAAGTTTCCATGTGAGGGATGTAACAACCATTTGAAAGATAAAGTAGTGTTGTAGGGGAAGAATATCCTAGTTTTGTTCCTGACATCTCAAGGAGAGCCTGCACGGCAACCTTGTATGCTGCAGGTGATTCTGTGAAGGACTGCATTAACCCCAAATCATGCACACAGGAGCTTTTAAACCAGGCTGCAAGAAGAGGAGGCTAAACAAAACCAGGGTGAGCTACTAGGAACAATCTCCCTCCAACTATCTGATAGATAAAACTATTATCTCTGGCCATACTGACAGGAGAGAATTATATATCTTTTTTTCCCTGTCATAATAAGCAAAGGTCTCTTCAGACCTGTTGTTTTCACCAATGCAGAGGTCTCCTGACTTGATGGCTTGTGGGGGGGCGGGGCTGTAGAAAAGCTGAGAAATCTGTACCAGTATTTCCCCAGACACTCCAATGTTATCAGGAATCAAGAGGACTGCTGCTGCCTGCTGCTACCAGCATTTCAAGGATGGAAAATAAGTTCAAGAAGGAAAAAAAAAAAAAAAATCAGGTAAAATACCTTAGCTTTTGTATGCTACAGTATTTTTTGTGCTCTTTGGGTCTTGACATGCCAGCTGAGATACCCAAGAAATAGAATAAATTTAAAGGCTTGGAACCGAGGCAGGCTTTTGTTTTTGACCAGAATCCTACCTTAAGTGAAAGGAGCAATGTAGCACATCAGAAGACATATATAAGAACCATAAATCTCTTGGAATTCTCATACATAGTACCTTATTACAACTGTAATTTTGAAATGTTTGTTTTAAGCAGCTTTCTCCATGTGAGATTTAATATTCCTCCACAGTACCAAAAGGATAGGTTCTGCTCTGTTAAAGACTATTAAATACATCTGAAGACAACTCATTGCCTACGTGGCCTTTCAATCTAAGGCAAATAATACTAAACAAAAAGCATGTATCAAATATACAGTTTAATTTTATTTTAATTACAAAAGCCTCCTTATCTTCTATTCAGGTGTTTTGCAATCTCTCCATCATTAATCGAGTCACTTCTGCTGTCACAGCACAGATGGTCCTCAAAGAGATCAGTTTTTCCCGTGAAAATAATCTTACCGTGTACTTCTATCACAATGTTCTTTGGAAGAACCTAAGTACTTCACAAATATTCATGACCCAAGTCTCCCAGTACCAACATTCTGTCTGTAGAGTTAGAAAACAAACTGTATCAAACTACTAGAATACCCATTTCTTTGTAATTCCCTGTTAACCGTTCTTCCCCTGGATGGTACACTGCTGTTCTCTGTGGTTCCAGCTCTCGAGCCAAGAAACAGCAAGGGATTTAGATGACGAGGGGTGGTGGGGAATACAAAAATCCCTAGGAAGCTTCAAAGGCTATCCTCTGGGTTTCCCAATGGACGGACAACAGAAATGAGGCTGTCTTTGAAGACGGGCCAAGAGAAGCCAGAATGCAGCTTCCTTTAGAGATGATGGCTCTGTAAAGGGATGCAGTTTCACTGTGTTCTGGTGCTGGGGAAGCCTATGTACAGAGATCTAAAAAGTGCTAGACAATTTCAAAAGCAGGCAGATGCCTCTGCACATTTTAGAAAAATAGGCATTCTCAGTCCAAGTCCTAAAATATACATAAAAAAACTTGAGATCCAGTTATCTTAATGTCACTTTTCTGCAAAATTTTTGGGGTTATATCTTACATGATCCCAGACCTCTCAGTCTAAGATGAGTTTTATATGTTTACCTAAGATACCTGAATTAAAAGATTAAACTATTTGGTAACAATTTGAGGCTGAGAACAAAATAGGGTCAAAACTCACAGTACCGAAAGCAGTAAAACCAACCCCCCCCAACAATATAAGCTTCTGTGTTTGCAAGACAAGTAAAAAATTTAAATTTTATTTAACAAAAAAAGGCAGAGATGCACAGAACTTGGCTAAAGGAAGACCAAAAGGAACAGGATGTACGTAATGCAAGATAATAAACTGAAACTCAGAATGCTGTACAAAGATATATTTTAGTGATAAAGAGTAACATAAGATTAGGCAATGGAAACTCCAAGAATTTTAAACAGGAAAAACAGCTAATGGTGACAATCTACAAAGCCATGCAATGGAATGAAGCTAAAAAAAAGCTCTGAAAAATTTACCTGTGTCATTAAAACCTTACCTAACCAAGATCTTGAAATATTCTTTGTGAAACAAAACTATATTGAGAAGAAAAAAGGTAATTAAAAAAAAACAAAAACAAACCCCAAACGAAGTTATACGGTCAGTTTTAGACCTGCTTGAAGGTCTTTAGAAAAACTTCTTCCATTCAAGCTTGCAATTTAGGACAAGGTAAGGCTAACACTATGTGATAACACAATAATAACCTCACAAATATTGACTGTGAGAGGAAGCTGTTTAAGGAAAAAAAAACCATAGTGACAGCAAGTGATAACAAAATTTGGTATCAAATTTTACCATTTTTTCCAGGCATATTATCATTCTAAAATATGAGGTTTGACTTACTGGCTAAGCATTCAAATTTAAAGTGAAATTTGCATTTTAATACTTTCTCATTTGTCCTCAAATGGACAACACCCATTCTGAAGATCAGAAAGTGAATACTGAGACACACATAAACATTCATGCTTCCTCATGGGTGCACAACAAATAACAAGCAAAAAAACTTCATTAAAGTAGCTGTAATCTTTTGCATTATCAGGGCAGGAAGATTATTCCACCAGACAGAACCGTGCTGGAACCACTCATCTAGGTTTAGAAGAAAAGGTAGAACTGTCTCATTTAAACTGTGCATGGGGTATAACTTTGCTCACTATGTAAAAAAAAAAAAAAAGCTGAAACCAAAGGAAGATACATGTCTGCCTTGACAGTCTCAAGCTCCCCCTGCTCAACCATGTCAGCTCTATCAGTAATGAGCCTAAGCACTAACATCACCAGGTTTTCTTCCTTCACAGCAAATCTCTCGCAGAAATTTATAAATGTGACTCTGATGGTAGTACCGGCCATTACGACTCTCACATCAAGGGGCTGACACACACTTAAGGCTTGGGTTGATTATCTATCTTTGAAAGAATCTTTCTCAATATTAATCAAATTGGCCAGCTCCCAGCAGAAAAGTACTAATGCCTACCACAGACAACACATGCCCAGCCTCGATTTTGCCCTATAGGGGATCTAATAGGGATCTAATGTAAGATGCTCAGGAAGAACTGAATGTTCCAAATGGCTTCAAAGATAACAGCAGAAAGCAAGTACGTACAGAAAAGTACAGCAAAGTGGTTATGCTTGTATAAATCCCATTGGAACTGCATGTAAGTTTTGTCAGGGGGATTCTTCTATTGGCAATTGTCACTGGGGCTGAGGGATAACGGATAGAGTGGGTCCAGTTGCTTTGGTCCACCTTCCTCTTGTGTTGGTAAGGAAATTACAGCATGCCTGCAGCTTGCAAGTTTTAAAGTTGATTCAGAATTTGTGATGGTTTATGACAGATTCTGCCACTAAGAGTTAATACGCCTTTTCTTCCCCTCCCCTCTCGTCATTTACTGGCAACAAAGTTTAAAAATTCCAAATCACCCTCCAGGATTTATGCAAAGTGTCCTTGGCCAAGGCTGCCTTTCACCAGGTCATTTTCCTGGTATGGCAAGAGTTTTAAAATGCCATTTTCCAACATTTTGGAGAAGGAACCATTCCAGAAGTTTCCCATTTTTAGGATGCTCTCCAAGAAGACACATGATACTTGACACATAAGTGTGATGCTGTTTTTATTAGAATGGAAAACGAAACATCAGCAACATACAAATAAGATAGAAGGTAGCACATTCTTCAGACATACCAATCTCAGAGATTTGAATGGAAGCCCATTAGTGGCTGACATCATACACTCACTCAACATTACTCTCTAATAAAGTTCCTAGTCCTAACATATGATTTGTTAAAGCAGCACTGCAGCTTTTACTTCTGAATCCCACCACTGCAAGAAGACAATTACAACTCTAGCAGTTGCCAGTCTCAGAATGACAGACTAGTTTGGGTTGGTAGGAACCTTAAAGATCATCTACTACCAACCCTCCTGCACTGGGCAGGGACACCCTCCACTAGACCAAGTTGTCCAAAGCCACATCCAACCTGGCCTTGAACACTGCCAGGGAGGGGGCACCCACAGCTCCTTTGGGAAACCTGTTCCAGTGCCTCAACACCCTCATAGTGAAATTTTTTTCCCTAATAGCTAAATCTATCCTCTTTTAGTTTAAAGCCAGTACCCCTTGTCTTATCACTCCATGCCCTTGCAATAGTTCCTCTCCAGCTTTCCTGTAGGCCCCTTCAAGCCCCCCTGGAACCTTCTCTTCTCCAGGCTGAACAAGCCCAGCTATTTCAGCCTGTCTTCACAGGAGAGGTGCTTCAGCCCTCTGATAGAGACTCCTCTGGACTCGCTCCAAGAAGTCTATGTCCTTCTTATGTTGGTGACTCAGAGCTGGACACAGTACTCCAGGTGGGTTCTCATGAGAGAGAAGCGGAATCACATTTTCATTGATGCAGCCCAGGATAGGGTTGGCTTTCTGGGCTGCAAGTGCACACTGCCAGCTCATGTTGAGGTTTTCATAAACCCCACCTAGTGCTTCTCATCAGGTCTTGCTGACTTTAGCAGCTTCAGAAGATATCTGCAACTTACTGCGTGGAGCTGAGGGGAAGAAAAGTGTGCCAAAACACTTCTGTAGGGGAAAAGGACTGTGAACCAAGCCTCTGGGATAGTTCAGGTGGTTTACAGTGTAATGGGGGCTGGCATGCAGATGGATTCCAAGGCAGTGTGGCCTCTGTGGCACCTGCTGGTTTGCTTCCTCTGACAGCAGGGAGTCAGATTAACTGGTAGGACCTGGATCAGAAGAGCCGTGCTGCCAGTCACAAGACAGAGCACCACTGCTGGAGCTCTAACACTGGACTGCTGGAAAGATACCAGCAGCCCGAGTCACTGTGTACACGTGAGCTTGGTCAGTCTTACCATGAACACCAGGTAATTTCTCACCCTGAGAAATATCTGTAGTAAAAGATGTGCTTCCAAAGAAACCTACCCACAGTATTTTGGTCTGTACCAACACCAAATATTTCTTCCCAGCTCTCACAGCTTCCTAGAGATCAGTGATTACTTAATGGCTTTGAATGGTCAACTGGGCAGAAAGGGAGGTGTCCCTGACTTCACCCCAATGCCCAAGAATCAGGCACAGGTCACAGATGCAGTCCTGACAGGAAAGGCAAAGTAAGAGGCTCACGGGCAGAAGAATGCATACCAATCTGTAATGGAAATACCGTTCTGTCTTCCTAGAAACTAAATGCTAATCTTTCATTAGTCCTAAGAACAATAATTAAAAACAAAACAAAACAAAAAAACCCAAACTGGTTCTTGTCTAATGAAAAAAAATCTCTCCTGGAAGAGCAAGGTGAATCAAACCAGGACGCTGCCAATTTTATCTTGAGAGAAGAAAGGAGCACAGTGGCTTCAAACCTTCCAGAGCAGTGGCTGTGGGAGCACATCAGCTGG
>VXBZ01002539.1:1779-29505 GCA_013399135.1 Heliornis fulica | reverse complement strand
GGCGTAGGCGGCGGGGCAGCCGGCGGGCGAGGTCCCTGGGCACCCGGGACAGGTCTGGGCGGCGTCACTGCGCGTAGTTCATGCGGGTGCTCAGGTACTCGTGTTGCGCTGGTGAAGCTGCTCTGGGGACCCGCCGCTTCCCGGTCTCCTGTTGAAACGTGACTGGGACCTTCGATTGGCTTTTTCAGCAGGATTTGGCGCTCCCATCCTTCCCCTGCACCTGCCTGAGCTGGAGCCCTTTGCACCGAATGGACACAAGTTGATGGTGGCCCGAGGTGACGTATTGCTGAGGAGCTGGCATCCCGTTTTTTTTTGTGTAAGGATGGTGACCTTCAGCAGGCCTCGTAGCTGGGATTCAATTTTTCTTCTGAGTTAGAGCCTAAACTTATGTTTTCTGGGTCTTTATCTTTTAAGGAGTGCAATGCTCCAGCATGACTCTGAAGTGTGGTCTGGTGGGCTTAGTGAGAAGTTACATTACGAAATGTGCATGCCAACACAGTGACTCTAAAGGTCTTAAGTTAGTTGAATTGGAAAAAGATTTGATCACAACTGTTGGTATTTCATGCCACAGAGTGCAGGAGCACAGGTTCTACAAGCAGAAGCTAAGGGAGCTGGGGCTTTATAGTATGGAGAAAAGGAAGCTGAGGTGAGGCCTTATCACTCTCTACAGGTACTGCAAATAGGTTGTAGAGACGTGGGCGTTCATGACTTCTCTCAGGTAACAAGTGATAGGACAAGAGAAAATGGTTACAAACTGCATCAGGGGAGGTTTAGGTTGGACATCAAGAAGAATTTCTTTACTGAAAAAGTGGTCAAGTATTGGAACAGGCTGCCCAGGGAAGTGGTGGATCACCATCCCTGGAAGTATTTAGAAGGTGAATTGATGATGTACTGAAGGACATGATCTAGAGTTGGATTAGGCTCTGGTTGGACTTGATGATCTTATGGGTCTTTTCCAACCCAAGTGATTCTATGATTTTAATATAAATTTAACAATATTATAAGAAATGTACATGCTGTATTTGACTTATGCTTTGTAACAGTTATTACCTTTATGCAACAGAATGAAATCCTTTTATTCTAAGGGAATATATCTATCTTCTATTGTATCTTTTTTGCAGATATTTTTGGGGTTAAAAATTTTGAGCTGCTTCTGAATAAAACCAGGGCTGAAAATTGAAGGATGGCAGCAAATCCTTCAGGACAAGGTAGGTTTTAGTTAAGTATTCAATAGAAATACTATGCGCAAAATGTTGGTGAAGTCACCAAAAATAAGTTTGTTTTATAGAAAGAGCAGAAAGGGGAAGAGAGTCAGGAAGGTGGGGCCAAGAGTAGCAGAGTATGTGCAAGCCTTCCGGGAGGAGACATACACATTAAATGACTGAAATAGACCACTTATGGCTAGGAATGTTTGAATTCATGTGTAGTCCTCCATGTTCAGGTTTTGAAGTATGTGTCCTGCCTGTGCTGCTGTGGTCATTTCTTGAACTTTCAGATGCTTAACAGCGCTTAACATTGAACATGACTTAAAGCTCTTGCACTCAACCTCAGGGAATAGCCAGAAGCCTAATATATTCCATATTATGATGGCAATGGCAAGACCTGTGCAGCACTAATATCTATCAAAGATAGATAGCAAGTGCCCAGGCCTAGGAAGAAAAGACACATATATTGAAGTTTTTCTTAGCGTGATAATGTATCAAAATTGCATTAATAAAATCGCTCCAGATGAATTGGAGCCATGTATCAAACCAAGACGTGCATTAGAGGGAGCTGTTCGTCACACGCGGTAAATTGAAGGAGGGTCTTAAATCGCCCTCTAGAGGTCCTCTGGAAGTTTTGTGGAACTCGGGCTTGTCTTTACTACAGAAGAGCTGAGGAGAAAGCAGCGGCTAAGGTGTGGGTGTAAGAAATTCAGAATTCAGTTTCCCAGCAACCTGAGACACTGAGGATTTTGGTAAATAGTGGTAAATCTGTGAATGCCAAGTCAGCACCACTGCTGGGAATAGAATGTTGTCACAGAAAGTTAAAAGATCTTTTTTTCTTATGTATGTGAATTTACTGAGAAATACAATGGGATTTTAGTGCCAGAATGCCTTTGCTTCCTTCCAGATTCCAGAGGCTTGTAATTCTGCTTTTATAGTTTGAGATACCCTTTAGAAACTCACTAAATCAACTGTTTAATTATCATATGGAAGTTATTTGTAGTAGGCAGGCAAGAAATGCTGTCAAGTTTAATGACCCAGATCAGCCTGTCAATAATACACTGAAGAAAATTAGAAAGGAACGTGCAAATATGAGTCACAGTTCAAGGCCTCTGTATTTTTCTCTTTGCCAGATGCAGTCTAGTAATAAAAATTGAGCAAATACAGCGTTTTGAGCTTGCTACATGGCACACATATTGATACTGTTCAAGCAATTAATTCTCTCATTTCCCTCTTCTTGGACAAAAAGAATGGAGATTGACCCAAATGCTCACCAAGAGGGTTAGAGATGGTAGCACTTGCTGGAACAGAACTGTAAGGATGAATTAAGCATTAGCCTTCTACACAGGTAGACCTCACTCATAATTTTTTAGTACAGAGTTGTTTCTTTCCCTTTAATCAGTACTGGGCAATTTTCCTAGGAGTTAATTGAGTTTTCTGTTAATTGCAGACTCTGACTACAAAGGTTAATACTTTGTGGACTGGACTTCCATTAATTCATTGGCCTCTTAGGAAAGTGTTCTTTTGATTAGAATTTCAAAGATGAGGAGTTGAATTGAGTGCAGCAAAACTAGATAGCATAGAATGAAAACCTTACTTCAGGTTGTTATTACCTCATGGAACTGATTGCACTGATTGCATGAGACTGATTACAGCATTTGAAAGAAATGGAAAAGCTTTTAGTATGCTGTGTATTGTCTGCAGAATGAGTTCATAGACCAGAGTGGTACATTTGGAGGGGGAAGGTAGGGCTGATCAAAATCAGCTTCTAAATTACAGAAACTCCTTTCAGGTGCTTGGTAATACACTGCTTCTGCAGAGACACTTAACAGTACTTAGGCAACATGTGTTAATAAGGCTGCTTTTGTAATGCTTTTGCTTGTGTACAGCGAGGCCAGAGTGTACTTTGTGTGTTAATCTAAAGACTCCATGTCTGAGTTCTAGAGGAAACCCTCTGAAAAACCTGACTGCTCAGGGAGGAACTTTCCTTTAGGTCTCCAGAGGTGGAAGAAAAGTGCTTCAGATAGTCCTTCATGCACTGGAAGAACCAAGCACTTGAAATATGTACAGAATTCTAAGCTTTGTGATGTAGAAATCTTGCAAGGTCTCTGTCCTGGCAGTTGTTGAGCCTTTGGTCTAAAAATATGTGAATACGTTCATGTAACACAGTCCGAGCAGTTAGATGAGCATTCTGATCACTGAGTCTGCATTTAAAAAGGTGGTTGTGCTGTTCTGCATGGAATTATGTCAGCATTTACAAACTTTGCTGCCCTGCATCTGAGCTTGATCTACTTTCAAGCTTAGTTTTTGGGTTCTGTAGCATGTGTCTTCCATGGAGAAATTTGTGGCCGCAAATCAGTCAGTAGTTTACACACAGTTAGTTATTTATGTAGCTGTTTTCTAGAGAGTTAGATAAAGTATATTAATATATCTCTTAATATTTCAAGTTAATTTATTGCATTACTAATATGCTTTCTGTTTCATTCTCACACAATGCATGTGCAAACATATCCAAATGTAAATTGTTACTGAAAATTATTTATGTGCAGCAGACTATTAGATGTTTTGCGATGCCAGTAGTCATAAGTGGAAGAGAAATCACAATACAGTTACTCCATCCTTTTTCCCAAACACTGTGCATAATAAGAGCATAGAATATGCAGAAGTGGAAGGGACATGTAAGGATCATCAAGCCTTGATGACTTGACTGAACTTGAGATCCTGCTTTGTAAGAGGCTTTGTGAAGGCTAACACTTTTTAAAACATGCACTTCAGTAAAGAAATTGCTGCAAAATGCTTTCTGATTTGCGCAGGCAGAACAGTGTACGGTGTCAGTGCTTTCTAATGTATGGAGCTTAGAGTAGACATCCAGCTTTGCAACCACTCACAGAATTAGGGGTCAGAAGGGACCTTGAAAGATCATCTAGTCCAACCCCCCCTGCCTTAGCAAGGTCACCTAGGGTAGGTCACACAGGAACGTGTCTATACATCCCTTCAGCCTTTTTCAGAGACATTCATGCCTTCATGCTGAGGGATGGCACCTTGTGTGCTCCTCTTACTCCTGCCTTTGGCAAGGAAAGCAAAACACACTTTCTACCTGGTGTAATTTGTAAACAAAAGCTTTTCCAAGTAGAAAAGTATCTTGAACACAAAGTGGCAGGAGGTTCTTTTTGCTGTTACATATCTGTGGACAAATGATAAATAATGCATATTATGCATAAAAAAGCCAACCATATTCTGAGTTTGAAGCAACCATCAGGGAAAAGATATGAACAGTGAGGTTTCTTGCCATGCAGTTAGTTTGTAGAACTAACTGATGTAGATCTTTGAGGTACAGAGGTAGCATTGGGTTTTAGGATTAAAGAGTGAAGCTCTCTGTGACCTCTTAAAGCTACCAGTATCACTCAGTGAGGCTTCATCTCTAATTTTGTGCCTTTCACATACAAAACCATGCAAGTGGTGCAAGTAAACCTCTAGTTCCTGCACAGAGCACATAGTAACAACGCTTTGTGCCAGAAATAGAGGTGTCAGAAGGAATGGGTCTAAATTTTAAATGTCCTGAATCTGCTGCCTTAGAGTAACCTGAGAATCCAGGTGCTCAGTTTGACATCTGACACTACTACTGTTAATCTACTTAGCTGCCTTGAATTGGTCATTTTGTGTCAAGGCTCTCGTGTTTGCCAAACAGAGAAGAATATTAATAGATTCCAATATTTATTAACTGTTCAAACTCAAAACAGTAGAGTAACTCAGCCCAGCTAAGGGAGGTCTAAACTTAAAGCTTTAAAAGAAGTGGCTGTGTTTGGAAATCTATTTATTTCACTGATTGCTTTTTTTTAATGCCTGCATTTTGAGTACTAAAAGCAGAACAGACATACTACATCTACATATGAAAAATCACTTTCTTCGTGATTGATGTAGAAATCTTCTGTAGCTGTTTCAAATTGATCATTATGGAAGCCCTTTAGCGTCCTGAGCAGTGAAGAATAGAATCACATAATGCATTAGGTTGGAAGGGACATTTGAAGGTTATCTAGTCCACCCCCACTGCAATAAGCAGGGACACCTTTAATTAGATGAGGTTTCTCAGAGCTTCATCAAGCCTGACCTTGAATGTCTCCAGTGATGGGGCCTCCGCCACCTCTCTGGGCAACCTGTACCAGTGTCTCACCAACCTCATATTGAAGAACTTCTTCGTAACATCTGATCTAAACCTACCTTGGCCTAGTTTAAAAACGTTGCCCTACATCCCATCACTACATGCCTGTAAAACAGGCCCTCCCCAGCTTTCCTGTAGGTCCCCTTCAGGTGCTGGAAGGCCACTATAAGGTATTCCCTGAGCCTTCTTTTCTCCAGGTTGAACAAGCTCAACTCTCTCAGCCTGTCTTCACAGAGGTTCTCCAGCTCTCCTCTGGACCTACTCCAAGAGGTCTGTGTCCTTGTGCTGAGGGCTCCAGAGCTGGACACGGTACTCCAGGTAGAGTCTCACCAGAGCAGAGGGACAGAATCACCTCTCTAGATCTGCTGGCCACCTTATTTTGATGCATCCCAAGATGTGATTTGCCTTCGAGGCTGTGACTGCACATTGTTGGATCATTTCTTGCTTTTCTTCCATCAGTACCCCATATCTTTTCCTGCAGGGCCGATCTCTGTGACACATCCCCCAGCCTGTATTGATAGCAAGGCTAAATGCAAATCTTGATTATGTATTGGCAGATACAATTAATTATTTTTTACAGGTGCTGTATTTTCTGTGTAAAATTGATTTCTCATGTCCTTCCCCCTCCTTTATTAACTTTCAAATGAACAGATTTTACTTTGCCTTTTAAAAAAAGTTTTAAATACTTGTATAAACTTCATGTTGATCAAATGGGGAATAACATGTAAATGTTGGATGTCTTTCACCATTCTTTCAAATAGCCTTTTTTTTCTACTTACCATCAATAAATTCTTGTAAAGAAATTATTTTTTTTTTTTTAACACAGCAGGTTGTTCATGGATGCTGTCTGAACTCCAGAGCATACTTTAAAAAAAACCCCAAACCTCATTCTGTTAGATAGGAAAAGGAATTGGGGTTGGACTAAATGATCTTTTGATGTCTCTTCTAACTTCTAATATTCTGGGAAAAATCCTTGGTTTTCTCTGAATCCCTCTAGAGTTTCTGCCATACAATTCTATAGCTAGAAGTATGCTAAAATGGAAGACAGTGATAATGCACAATTTCTGATCACAGTTTAAAAACAGCATTTGTAATTATGGTCTACACCTCTCAAGCCTTTCTGAATCATGCCATCTGCTTCATGATAAATGTAAGCGTATTTAGTCTGGTTTTTAGCTGACAGCAATTTAACTAAAAAAGTGGTCTCCTTTTTTCTGCCTTAGTCACCTTGTCATCTGAATTCTAAGCACTCATTTAGATTTATGTATTTCAGGATAAGCAAACATTGACAGAAGGCTGCTGAGTAATATTTCAAGCTTTAAGCTCTTTATCTGAGCACTCTGGAATGAGCATACAGACATGACAACTTTAGCTCGGACCCTCTTAGAGGTACTTCAGCGGTCCCCTTAGTGCACTGTCACCAGAATTGTCAAGAAAGTAACATTTGGGCTAGCTCAACTCTGGAATGTTGAATCTTGGCTTGTTGGCAAGTTCTCTCAACTTTTGTATCTCTTGGAGCACGCCGTTCAGGTGTGTTTTAATGTTTTATATTCATTGCAAGTGCAGGGTGTTTAAAATAAAAAAAAATAAAAATAAAGGCATACAATACCTGGAGAGCTGAGAAACATCAAAGTCTGCACTTACAAAAACAGAGTTTAAGCAGGACTAATGCCATATGGGAGGGAGAGGTTAACAGATGAGAAAACAGCAGTTAATTTAGTTAATCTGTTAACAAATATAAAGGTGATTATGGATGATCCTGCCACAGTAAAATGTAGTCAGACAACTGTTCTTTTTGAGAACTCTTGCGAGACAGGCTCAGAGGTGCATATATTTGACATAGTAAAATAAAAAGGTGAGTTTTGACAGCAGACTAGGTACAAAATTTAGAACTGTCTTCATTGATTGAGCCATGCTGAGGAAAGGAATATTGGATTATGTAGTTGAGCAGCATCAGAAGATCTGCCAGGGGGAACAAACTTTAAGGGCAGCTACTGAAAATAAATTTGAAATCATTTTGCTTTCACATGCTAATACTCCCCTTGAGAGTTACCATGTTTGGCCTTCCTTTTTAGTGGTGTGACTAAACCAGCATTGAGGACGGGGGTGGGGGCACAACATGCAGCAGTTTCCAATGGGAATTACTTGACTTTTTGTAAGCAGGAAATAAAGGAGGTAACTTTTACACCTTTTGTCTTATGACAGCATAGTGGATGATATTTATGGAATAGCAGCAAATTGGAGATTAGAAAAAGAAAAAGTATATTCTTGGCACGGGGAGCATCCTTAGTGGTGTAGAAGCCTGTAAGAGTCAGCTCTGTAGCTGTTGTCCTCGATTGTGCTGTGCAGGCATAATGGGAAAAAGCATGGACTTGAGTGTCCATTTGGTGGCCACAGTTAGATCCTTTACTGTGTGAGAGTCCTGTGTAAATGTAGCAGTTTTGACATATTTTCCTTCGGAAAGCACCTTTGAAATATACTAATATCTATTTCTGACATTTCCTTAATTGCCTTAGTCACTGCATTTCCTGACCCGTTGACCTATTATGCAAGGTCCCTTTGGAAGCGTGATGTACAGAGGAAATAAAGGCTGTGTTCTGTATTGTGTCCAGACAGCTTACTTTTCTTTGCCTTCCAGCTTTGTGGTCCTGCTCTACTCAGATTAAGGGTAGTGTGTATATGCAAGGACATTATTATATTAAAACTAAAGCATTTTTTCATAAATTGTATGAAAGGTTGCATTTTTTTGTATAAGCTTATGTTGCAAGTTTCGTGGCTGTCTCGTTGTTATCTGTTACATATGTAAAACTTACATTATAGTTTTAGTTCACTGGCATGAGAAATTAGGCTCCATAAGTATATTTCTGTATTATTATCATGGAGTTGTGTGTTCAGTGACAGCATTTTAAATCTAGAACTTCGTAAGTTTACTTTATTGTTCATATACCTTGTATGTAGTTTCAGGTCTGGCTTGGGAAGGGTTAGTATCCAACTTGAGATAGAATCCTGTATTTTAAAATGTATTTTAAAATCTGTGATAGCTTGAGGAAGTGATTTCAGGAAAAATTAAACCTATTTATTAATAGCATTTTAGATGAGTGCAAAAATTTGAAGTTGTGAGTGTATTCATCATAACGTCATATTATACAGAGACTTTTAATTCTGCAAGGTTAGAGTTAGGCCATAGAAATTAAGTAAATCTCTCTAATATTTTTTTCTGTCATTCCCGCCAGGTTTCCAGAATAAAAATAGGGTTGCAATCCTGGCAGAACTAGACAAGGAGAAGAGAAAGTTACTTATGCAAAATCAGTCTTCCACGAATCACCCTGGAGCCAGGTATTTTATGTTCTTGGACCTGTTTGGACATCACTCATTATGTCAGAGGAGGAGAAAAAAACTAAAAAAAAAAGCAGCAAGCTGTAAACTGACATAAACACTTAGTAGAAGTGTTTTCTAACTCAGTAATTCTCAGAGACTTTACACTTTAGGAACATTAAGTAATATGTAAGATTGGTTATAGAACCTTAATTTTGGCTGACATAATTTCCTTTTGAGAAGGGGAGAAGCAGAGGTGCTTACTGAACAGTGTTAACCTTAAAGGAGAATTGGGTAGTAAGCACTGAGGAAACATTTAGTAAGCTGAAATGCTCTAATGAATTGAAGTAGCACACCATTAGATCCAGGATACTGAGTGTTTAAAGAAGAGCAGTCAGAGCAGAGTATGAGTTAGTCCTTGAAGCTCCCTGTGTGCAAGACAGACCCAGTTGATGTGACTGCAGACCTTGTAAAAGGTGCTGTTACACGGGTCATTCTACACCATGAAGTGTAACCATAAGATCTGAGCTGGGAAGCTGTCGCTGGATTTTAGACAATTTAAGACAGAAAGGTTAAGATTTTTGCCATAAATTGGTGACTGGTTTACATGGTGAAATAGAGACCGTTGAACTTTTCAGGTGATGTGAAGTGAGTTCAGTTGTGTGTTTCAGACGAGGTGTGTTACATTAAGTGTCTGAAAAGGGCCAAATACTCTGAAGGCAGTCTTGAGTGCTGCCCATGTCTGCGTTTTCAAGGAGATTTTAGGCCATGTCTAATTCCTTCATAGTCCCAAAAATGCAGAATATTTGAAATAGTCTGAGTTGGGTATCTGAGTAACTGGATGGAGTTATTATTAAAAATCATTGCCTGGCTAAAAAAAAAAATGTAATACGCTGTTATGTACAGCTCCTGACTCCTGGCAACAGTGTTTCTGTACTGCACTGGAAGTCTGGCAGAGTTTCAGGGAGTGCTCGTTTACTTTCTGTTCTTCTTCAAGGAAAAGTAACACTATGCTAGTGAGCAGAATTAGAATTTACTAATTTTGGAGGTGAGGATGGGAGGAACCTGCAAAGCAGCAGTCAAACTCTCTGCTTTGGCATGGTGGGATGATGTGATTTTTTGAGAAGCTGACAGTTCTATGGCAGGGATATGGTGGACTACAGAGTTGTGAGAAATGAGACCATAGTTCAAACTTGACAGAAAGAGCTTGAGGTACCTAAAGATCAGTACCTTTCTTGAAACAGCTGATGTGTGCTGAAGCCTTAAGTTTATCTACAGAAATCACATTGCAAAGTTAGATGGTGCAGAATTAAATGCAAAATACATACCTTCAAAATGACTGAAAGCACTGTTTTAAATTAGTTGAGTAGTACCTTTCTTCAGCAGTGAAGCCTTTCTTAACGTTTGTCATAAAATAATTGTAGAGGATTGTTATTTAGGTGTACTTATGCATTTTAGGTGTAGATTTGGCTAAAGTTTTTTTTTTATGAGTATGGCTACCTTTGAAAAACTGATTTACTAAATCAGATGCTGATATTGAGCTGCTGGGAAATACCAGTTGATGAGTTTACTTGGATCCCTTGTTGGCCTTCATACTTTTGTCTGTGTGACCGAGGAGAGCTAGAATTTCATCACCAGTCTCCAGAGCCAATTTCAGAGGTAGTTGTGAATTGCCTTGTGATACAGGGCCAATGTCAGTCCTCTCTGATTTCTGTCTGGATGTGACTCAGAGTTGGGGCCAGGGTTGGGAGGGAGGCGTGGTGAGGGGGGAAGCCTGCCTTTTATATTACTTCTTTTTTTGGTTAACAAGGTGGACAAGTCTTAGGATATGAAAGCCAAGAAAACCTATAAAGAAATTTTAATTTGGCACCAAATGTATGCTGAACTGAGAAAAGCAAATTAAATTTTATGTAATTTAAGCTATTATCAGTGGATTGTTATTTCAGTTAGGTCAATATGAAGTCCCTTTACCATAAGCAGAGATCTACCATCTATCTGCTGAAAAACTGGTCTTAGGCTGAAGACTGCAGAGCTCTTGTTAGTGGTTCTATTTATCACGTTGTTTTGGACACTCGAATGATTTGGTCAAAACACATAGCTGTTCATTTAAAAATTGCTGACGTTGTCTAATGTTGCACCCTAGTGATTCCACTGACTTGAGTGGGACACCATCCAAGAGTGAAATCTACACAGGCTTCAGGACTGTGAGTCTTCTGGGTTTAGATTGGCATCAGTTTTTTATGTTAGGTCAAATGATAACAGTTATAGCATTTCTTTTTCTCACGATTACAAATAGTAGTTCCAAACAATAGTTAAGAAATGACAAGCCATGAGTCAAATCAGTTGTGAGCTCTGGAAGTCATGGAATCTGTGGCTAGAATGGGAAGGACACATTTTTTTTGCCCTGTGGTTTGTATCACACCATTGTGTTCTTTTTGCAGTATTGCTCTTGCAAGATCACCACTGAACAAGGATTTCCGTGATCATGCTGAGCAACAGCACATCGCAGCACAGCAGAAGGCTGCACTGCAGGTAAGCTGATACAGTCAGGTAGAGTTTAACTCGGCTCTGTTTTGGATATGCATCCCTTCAGAGACCAGTCCTATACCTAGAGAGAATCCAAACCCCATTTTAGAGGTTAGATTTCATACATTGTGTGTTTGTCACAAAAGAAGTTTCCTCAGCTATAAAGTTGATCAACTCGCTTTCCATCAGTAGGGTTGTAAGAACCTAGCAGACTGTATCATTGTAGCTGTTTTGGGCATCTCAGAAGTCAGTTTCATCATACTGCTGAACGTCTCATGAAGTGTAGGGTGAGCTAGACACACAACTTTCCTTGGCTGATTTTGAGTAGATGCCAAGTAACCCTGCAGTTACAAGTGATGGGGGGAAAGGTTTGGAAAACGTTTTTGTACATATACTGGCTTCTATTAGCTGTTATTTTGCTCATGTCAAGTGAGCATGATTTTGGTGTTGAAACTGGAAATTGAGCAGGAAATCCAAGAGATGGCCATCTGCCTTTCTGGCGCTCTAGACAGCTTGATTTGTCAGAGTATCCTGTGCTTTTTTCTGAGTCTGTTATCCAGCAAAGGTCCCGGATTACTTCTTCTGAAATGAATGGGAGCAGAAGTGAGATCTGGATGGTGTCCTGATCACAACATTGATGTCATAGGCTATGACAACAACATGTCATAGCCTATGACATGTTGTTGATCACAACATGTCATAGGCTAGAAGGATCCTCTGGAGGTTTCTAGTCCAGTTCCCAGGTCAAAGAAAGGCTGACAGCAGTGCTATATCACATTGTTCAGGACATGGTCCAATCAAGTTTTGAAGCACTTCAGGGTGGATTTCTCACAGCATTTCTTGGCTGTTGAGTCTGGCTGTTCTCCCCTATGTGTACCCCCCTGTCACGGGGTATCACAAGTTCTCCCCTCACCATCCCATGGACAATGAAGCTCCAGCCCAGTCCCCATCTATATCTCTGTGCCTCAAACCAAACACACTTATCACAAATGCAGCCTCATGGGTGGCTTTCCATGGTGTGTTAACTGTGCTGCTGCAGACTGCTGTGCCAATAGCCCTTTTCACTGCTAGAGCACACTGTTGGCTCACCCTAAATTTGAAATCCACTATGGTTTGTCCCTGGCTGTGGAAGAGGGGAATATGCACGCTGTCTTACTGGAGTCCACTTGTTGAACTGGTAAGGGCTACGCAGGATTTTACAAAGGTTGTGTGGAGCCATAAGCAGTAGCTTCCCTCCTGAGATGAACAGGCACATACCACATGGACAGAAGCTTTTGTCCTCTGAGGTACAGGGGAGTGTCTGGTCACGCGTCACTTTTACTTGCATTCTCCAGGTGTGTGACAATGCTGATGCACGCTCCTGGCAGTCACGTAGCAGCTGTTACCTACCATGGTCTGTAAGCTAGTTATAAGTGGGAGTGGAAGCAGGGGGTCTAGGCGAATGTAGAGTGATGAGGAGCATTACTACTCTCCCCAGGTACACAGGATTTGCTGAGATAGAGCAGCAGGGGAATGGCTGAGTTAATTCCTGTGACAAGCCCTATTCAGGTGTGGCTGATCTAAAATGCTGGGTTTGAATTTGACTATCAGAGTTGAGGAACAGACTGGGAGAAATAAATAAATATTGCTGCAGAAGCTGTAAAGTCTTGAATTGCTGCGGGGAGTTATGCTTTAACAAATGTTTTTCTTTCTTCAGCACGCACATGCACATTCCTCAGGATACTTCATAACTCAAGACTCTGCATTTGGAAATCTTATTCTTCCTGTTTTACCTCGACTTGAGGCAGAATGAGGAATGTTGTTTCTCAGAACTGAAGGTCTGATTTTTGTCTGTAGCAGGAACTCTCTGACCTTTTAATTTCTTTAATTACTTTATACCCTATATTTTTCTGGATTGTTGTGGCTGCTTTTCAGGAGTGTGAGCTCTAGTGAAGAAAAAGTAGCATTGTTTAACGGTGGTTTTTATCCTTTATTTCTGTTCCTCTGTCAGGTCAAAGTCAGACTTAAGACTTCCTTGGTTTGTGAGGTGCATAGCACTTGCTCTTCCCAGTTCCTGTGCTTCCTTTAAATAAATGTCCAAACCAGAGTCATTAAGAAATGTACACTCTTGTCAACATTTGTGTTTCTTACTATTATGTATTGGTACTCCAGTGAAGGACAAAAGTTAACTTTCGTCCAGCAAAACACATAAATTTATCAAATGCATCAGTTAGTCTCTTTTTGTCTTTTTTTCCTGTATGCAGGAACACTGGCAGAATGCTGTTTGTTGTGTAGTATTGTCTGGTCTCAATTCCTTAGATATAACATGCCTGCCTCTCATTTTGCAAAGCAAGAAAATCAATTAAATTGAGGAAAAAGCAATTGTTTCAAGCAGACTTTTAAAAGACAAAAGAAATCTTTCAAGTTGTCTGGATGTTTCAGATGGAAAGTGTTGCTTGCAAGGAATATTCAGTTTAAGATGTCATACCTTTTTCAATACCTAAAGTGTTTCATTTTCTTTGCTTTTTCTCCTTCCTATTTTTATCTGTGGTAGCAAATTCCATCTCCATGCTGAACAGAAATCTGTTGCTTTTTAAGGTAGATTGTTTTGGAGTCATGGTCATGCTAACAGGAAGAAGTAAGTGAAAAAGAACAGTGAAAAAGAACAGTGAAAAATATCCTTATGCAGATGTTCTTATTTCTCCACAGCTTTACTTAAACAATTATACTAGTATATTAGAATCATAGAATTATACAAGCTTCAAAAGATTAGAGGAAAAGACCTCTAAGATCAAGTCAAACCATCATCCCAGCACCACCAGGTCTATTAAACTGTGTCCTGAAGTGCCATATCTTTTTTTTTTTAACACCTCCAGGGATGATGACCCAAACAGCTCTCTGTTCCAATGCCTATCCACTCTTCTAGTGAAGAATTTTTTCCTAGTAACCAATCTAAACCTCCCCCGATACAACTGAAGGCCATTTCTTCTTTTTGCTAGTTACTTGGGAGAAGAGAACACCCACCTTCCTCACTGCAACCTTCCTTTCAGGTAGCTGTAGAACCCGATAAGGTCACCCCTCAGCCACTTCTTCTCCAGGCTGAACAGCCCCAGTCCCNACCCTGGCTGAAGGCCAGACTTTGACCAAGGTCACTCTATCACTCCCCTCTCAGCTGGACAGGGGAGACAATACATGTTGAGAGGCTTTGGAGTGGAGATAAGGACAGGGAGAGATCATTCTGCAATCAGCGTCATGGGCAAAACAGACAACACAGAGGAAAGGCAAGAAAACTCTCTAATTTATTACACTACACACACGGAGAAACCACGGAGTCAGATAATGAAAAGTACAAGCAGCATTTAAAACACCACAAACCCCCACACCTTCCTTCTCTACAGACTGAACTTTATCTGTGATTTTCTCCTCCCCAGGATGGCATAAGGGGAAGGGGGGAAATAGGGAACGGAGGCTTCAGTCTCTGGTCAGGTCCTCATGAGTTCTCCTTCGTGGTTGGGTGGGGGGGGCATTTCTCTCACCTTTTCCAAGCCAGTTGTGTTGTATGGGGTTGTTGTGGGAATTGCTTTACCTGTGGAGACAGGTTTTGGAAAACAGAACAAGCAAATGTAAGCAAGATTTAGAAATCAGTGTCTGTTAAATTGGTGCCCATTTATAGCCACTCTATCATTTTCAAGAAGTTAGATATCCCTTGAGGTTTCCAGGGTTGCAGTCTATGGTATCTCCTTAGTCACATTTAGTGTATCCTCTTCCCATCTGCAGGGGATTGCCTGAATCCAGTATTGCTGACTGTAAGCATTGTTAACAATTCCATTCTGCATGTGCAAGAAAATGTAGAGTGAGGGCCAAGAGATCAGTGCAGGTATGAGAATACTCACAGCTTTCATAAACCTCAGCTGAGCACAGGCCCCTGCAGAAGCTGTAGCATACTGTGGCATTCGAAGGAGGAAAATCTCGTGGATAAGGCCTGTCAGAGCTTAAAGTTGTGCAATTGTACCATGAACTATTCATATCATGCTTTTTTTGAGGGGACTGATGTAGTGAGTCATGGGAACGATGGTTTTTATGGGCAACAGAGAAAAGAGTACTGTCGTTTCTGGTTTTAGTGGTTGGCTTCATGTAGGTTTTTAATTACCAAGACTAACTTCACCACAAAGCTGTCCTGACTACTCATTATTCTACAGCGGAAGCAGAGTATCTTAGATGCTTGAAGAAAAAGATCTGTGTGTAGAATAGACAGCTATAAATTAGTCCAGGCTTGGAAGCAGACAAGATCAAAGAAGGTAGAGAAGATAATAGCAGGAAGTTTGGATTTTAGATTTTAGTTAATTTTAAAAAGTAGTTTAGGTATTTTAACATTGAAGGAGGTTATTTCTTTTTACTTAAGAAAAGTGGCAAAAGAGTATCTGCTTTCTCTAGAAACAGACCCTCTGGGCTAAAAAAAAGAACAGTAGAATCTCTCAATTGCTGCATAGACTTCGAATAAATGATCCAGGCAATAAAACTACAGAAAAATATCCTTTCTCTTTAAAAAGTTAAGTTGCTGCACTGAAGAGGTTAAATGTGTTGAATGTGTTGTTTTCATCTCGGATATTGAAAGATCTGCTTCTGGAAATCCAGGGCCTGGACTCAAAGGTGGAGGTATTAGAAGGGGAGGGGAGGAAACACACATGGCTGTTGTAATATTTTTAAGTTATAATGCTTCACGTTATTCTGTGTAATCATGAGGCACCTGATGATATATATAGATATAATTAACTGTCAAAGTTACAAATATTGTATATGGAAGCTTCTGTCTTAGAAACCACAGACTCTCGCAGTTAGTGTCAGATGCATCAATTTGTCTTGCCACACTTCTTCTTTTCCACTATTAATCAGTATTAAAACCACTAATCTATCCCTGTACAGTAATTTCAGCAAAAGCATTCTGGAATTGCATGTTCAAATTCAAATCGTTAGGTAGATACCAGGAAGTGTCTGGGATGTCTTGCTTCTGTCAGTAACCATTAACTTGATGCCATAAAAGCAGAAAGCTTACAATGTAGAGCTGACCTATGCACTGAAAGTATCATAATACACATAGTTGCTCACAAGTTCATTTTATTTCATTTCCTAAATCAGCCTTTCTATTCAACACTGGTGGTTGGTGTAGAGTCCGTGTTGGACCTGGATGCTGGGGTGAGACCAGGTCACGGTACCACGTAGGTCTTACACCAAACAGATCAGGTGGATGAGAGGTGAGCTAACATAATGAGGTCAGAAATTTGAAGTGATGACAGTCATAATCTGTCAAGAACAGATGAAGCGAAGAAGTTGGTCTTGAAGCACTCAACTGAATCACACCTTCTTTCTTCTTACCTGTGTACTCCTATGCAAGTTTGCTCTCCACACCCTTATTTTCCAGTGTAGCATTTGGATCTGCAGCAGTGTGCACAGGCACCCTGATAGAGGAGGTGGAGAGGGAAGGATTTTCTGCACCCAGCTGGAAGAGTCTTCCCATGTTTTGCTAACACATGGGGAAAATGCTGTAGCATCTGCTACTAACATCCTTGTATCTGGGAAGTCTGGTAATCATTAGGCCCTGAAACACCTCTAGAGGCTGCAGAGAGTCCTTCTTGGGCTAAAATACACTGTTACTGAGCTTTCTGGAGGGTGAAGTGGATTTCACTCGCTGTCGGGTTAAAAACTTGCTCCACTGAGTATGCCCCAAAGATACCACCTTCTCCTTGTTGCGTGGTTCTTGCTCAAGTGACATCCTTCCTGCAGAAATTTTTGCACTGCCTGCTTGAATACACGTTTTTCAGAAAGGCAGAAAGCAGGTTAAACACAGTAAGTGTAGAAAATGTGATTAGTGCAGTGGGATGTTTTAAAAATTATACTTAACTACTGGTGAGGAAATGGCTCTGATCTCAGTTATTACACTCTGCTAGGTTCGTTCAGGCATTGAATTATGAAAGGTGATGGCACGGTTCTCAATTTGTTCTCATTAAAGCTGCTAATCTGGATACTTCACTGTCAGTGGATGGTACTTTTTGCCTGCAGGGAGTTGTTCAAAATCTACCTCATTTTTGTCCCAAGAGTTGTACCGGTTCATTTAAAAGTGGAAAACACCACCTTCACTACCCACGTAAGTTGCTCTGTCCATTAGCATATGTGTATGACTGGCTGGTAGAGTGTGAGGTTTTTTTCAGTAGGGCATGATGTCTCATTGTAAAAATACTCATAGATTTATGGACAATTTTACATTGGCTTTTTCAATGCATTACCTAAATCCTCACAGGAGGCAAACTAAGTTACACACATCTTCAGTTTTGCAGATGGAGAAAGATGAAAAGTAGTTACAGTGCCTGCAGGTACATTGGAAAGGCAGTGGAGTTATCAGGATTAGATCCTCATTAGTGAGCTGGTGTGAGGTATCATCTGCAGACTCTGCATCCCACACCAGTAGCTAGCTCATCTTTGCTCCCAGAAGATGCCAGGCTCCTTGGTTTCGTGTTTGTCTTTTCTTTCATGGGTAGTTCTGGGCTTGGTTAAATTAGAGCAGCGTTTGGGCCTTTTATGTTTGAGATTTTGGCTAGGGCGGATGGTGGTAAAAAGAAGTATTAAAGGGTAAATGTGCCTCCTTCTTTGCAGCAGTGACCAGATAAATTTGCCCATTATGCTGGGGTTTAGCCATCCTTTCATGCCTAAGTAGAAGTACATTAGAACTTCTGTCTACATAGATGACTGTACATGTTCTCTATCTGTCAGTGAATGGCCACTCGCGGAAGTGGGAATGTCCAGATGTGGGCCCAAGCTGCCATCTCCATGATTCTCTGCCAGCATTTACTTACATGGAGCTGGCTGACAGCTGGGACAGGTCAGGGCACACATGTTTGCAGCCCTGGATGATTGCAGCCTGTCAGGAAGAGAGACACAAAGAATAGGTTTCAGAGTGCCCTTGCATGTGGCTTGTTTGTCCAGAGAAAGCAAAATGGCTGTGCATTGACCTGTGGGCAACTGGATGGCATGTGTGCTGCAGTGCCACCAACCCTGGTAGCCCCATTAGGATCCAGGCAGGCTTTGAGATTTTCAGAGGTGAAGTTACCTCCTGAGCTGAGTCTGGATATATGTCCCAGTCTCACACACACAGAGAATGTCTTTTTGCAGATTTGAGGCCTAATCACTTTCTCGTTTAGTATCTTGAACCAGTTAGTTTTCTCTGTTAGCAAATGAGCCTAATTATCATGTTGTGTTTAACAGACCATCTTTCATTGATGTGTTTGTTCATCACAGTGGAGTCCTGACATAGGTTGCTAAGCAGAGGAGGTCATTTACAAAGGCAGATACTGCTGGTTCGGCCCATTATTGGTCTTCCTTTCAGTTGAGCATTCCTAGGGAAATAGCAAAAAAAAAAAAAAAAATCCTATTTATAGTAATATCACCCATGCTACACTGTATGTTATTCCAATGATAAACTTGGAGACAGGGTTTCAGAGAGACCTGCCAGTGTGATGTCCTGATCCCCATGTAGTGTTTTCAGTGGCAGTGCTGCAGTACATCAGGAGACAGCAGGATGCCAGCACCACTCAGCACAGCTTTCTGACAATGCAGTCTGTTCCCATATGTTGAGGATAGCAAGTGATAATCAGCTATCTAAGAGTGGCAATTCTCAGATCTAATAACTGACTGCTTATCTAAAACCGTAGCTCAGTGATACTCTCCAGGCCTTAGTCAGCAAACTGCTTGCCTCAACACATGGCTGAAGACCTCTCAGTACAGCAGCTCAGCCATAAAGCACATAGGAAATATGGTGGTTCTGGTTCATGTGATTATTAATTCTCAGCCTTTCCATGCTAATGTTGTCTGTAATTCAGGCTGACCTGTTTATTGTATGCCTTTAGTCCTTTGGAAGTCTTTTCAGCATTTTCTTAAGACTTTCTAGGGTAAAACCCATCAGCGCTACTACATCTTCCTCTTGCCAGTCATTCATCTCTCTGTTACGCTGTGTTCCTCCACTCTTCCTTCCCAGCAGCCTTCCTTCCTTACTGCAGCTACCTTGTACCATAGCAAATGTTCTTCAGTGAACTCTATTTCAGTATTAAACAAGATGCAATTACATTTCTTGGCAGATGCAAGCAAGACTGGGCTCAGAAACTTACTCTTGGGAGCTCGGGGTGGTTTCAGCTGCAGAAAGGTTGTGGCAGTATTGGGAAGGTGGCTCAGCAGCACCTGGGTGCACTCGGATTCAGGAACCTGACTTCTACAGTGCATAAACAGTTCTGTTACTGCGGGGTGGCGTTTGACAACTACAACTCAGCAAGCCAAGTCAAAAGAAATGCTGGCTGAAGCCAGCCCAGTGACACGTTTGAAATGTCATTCCACCTGGTGGACCTGAGTGAGGGTTGCTACCTCATTGTGGTGAACATGAGATTAGGGGCACACCACTACCGCTTGATAAAGCTCACATCAAGGCATCTCAGTCCAAGGCTCTCTGGGGACAGTTTGAGGTGAGGGGATGTAAGCCTCCTCTGCTCTTACCCACAGAGAGCATGTGGGGTGTCTTCCTCATCCCCAGTTTCTGAACCAGTGGAAGGCAACCAGCACAACACTCGCAGGTTTTGTGACTGGACTGAAGGAGTCATAAAAAGCAGGCAACAAGGGTGAAGGGTGATTGATGAAGGTTTCTCCTGTAGGCCCTGGGGCTGCAAGGTAAGATGCCAGTGCTGTGTTCCAACATAGGTTTGCACTGTGAGAGCACCTCCATCCTTTTAGCCCTGGAGAGATCTTGGTCCCTGTTTGTACCCCAGAGAGAGCCTCAAATTCCTGCAGTCTGCCAGGAAGGGCAAATATCACGTTCAGTGCAAGATTATGATTAGAGCTAAGTGAGGAATACTTTTACCTTTCCAAGGAAGCTCTTGAGGCTCAAAATATTCTCTGTTGGTCCTTCGCAGGCCATCTGAGAATGTGACAAGAAACATTAGTGGTAAAAGTTCACTACCCAGTAGCATTCTGTGTCACTGTCCAGGCCTGGAGTATGAACCTGACTTCCATACTATGGGAGAGTAACCAGGTTCATGCTCACAAAAGCAGTGTGTTCTCCTTCCCTTTGGATGAATGGTGAAATAATTATTGGAAGAAGGATCTGACCCTGGGTTTTTGACAGGCCAGGTGAGAGCTTGACCTGCAAGGTCTCTTTTTTCTCCAAGACAGTGAATGTTCATTGCGTAAACAGGATCAGTTCCAAAACAGGAGGTTGAGAAAGGTGGGTCAGAAGAATGCCCATTCTGTGCTAGGGAGATGGTGAGGACAAGTATAATCCCACACAGAGGTGGGATGAGGAGGCTAAATCTCTTAGCAGTTCACACCCAAATGGAGTTAATTACAGAGCTTTTCCCTTGCTCACAGGACACAAATCTCCATCAGACAGCAGTTCACTGCCTGCCAATTCTACAGCGATGAATTCTGTATTCCACAGAGATACTCCGTTGTGGATGTCTGTCTTGCATTTGATGCTTAGAGCAATGAGAGCTAATGCCTGGCCTCCCTTCCCCCTCCCTGACTCTGGGTTTTTTTCCCTTAAGCTATTTCCTGCAATATTGGTTTCAAGTGGCAGAAAGAAATATACCTGTGGGATTTCTTAATGCATACACCGTAGTGTAAATTATACAGCCTTCTATCTGACAGCCAAATTGATTTCAGAAATAGCCCCGTAAATAATATTTACGGCAAGTTACAAAATGCATTGTGCAGTCCCCCATAAATATGACAGCTTTTCAAAACTGAGACCATTTTCATGGGGAACAAAGCAAAACACTGAATCACTGCTGTGATTCTTAGCAGTCTGACATATAATGCATTCTTTACCAGCAAATGTTAGCTTTCCTGCATCTCATAGTGTTGATATTTCACATAATGGGTGAGAATTGTGCCTTTAATTCTGTGTTCAGTGTTTGGATTTGGAGATGAAAAGAATTCAAAACTCAGATGAGGGAGGAACCATCCTTTGGTGACTTTGAGAGTCCTTTGGCAGGTAAGTCAGTTGGAAGATTTTAGTCTCATTAGCAGTCGGGTGAAGATCGACAGTTACGCCCTGGTGCCTGCTGCTTTATTCTGATGGGGCAGGGTGAAGGTGGGAATATCTAATCTCGCAGTAGAATAGTGCTTTCCAGGAGAGTTTATTCCAAGCTGAGAGAATCTCTCTGACATCATTTTGTCCCTAGATTTGTGGAATAATGTTACCAAGCAGTAGCTGGTTTTTTTTGCCTTACTGAACAGAATAATAACTTGAGTCACAGAAGGGGAAAGTGCACTGATGAGGTCATCCAGTTACGAGTTGGCACATTACAGGTGAGAACCCAAACCTCCACATACCAACACCTCAGTCAACTGCCTTCTCCTCTGTACGTGCTGAGGGTGTTCAGTGTCTCATCACACTGTACCTGTTCTTTGGGTCTATCAGATCTCAGTGGCAAAGAATCTCATAAAGAAACGCTTCATCCCAGTGTCCTCCTTAATGCATGTCCCCCCATCTCACCTTGCAGAAACAGGCACGTTACTGAGATTCATAGGTTCTCTCATGTCTGGCAGAATGAGCTTTTAGTCATATTTTATAGATTAATTGTAAAGCAGAATACATAGAATGCTCTGCAGATGTGTAGGCTTACATCACTGCTGTAATGGTATATTCATTTAACGCCATAGCTCTGCTGTTTATCACACTTCTAAGCTGCTCTCCCCCATTGTTCTCTCATCACAAACGGCTGTGGAGCACATCTCAACAGCAGGATAAACCTCCTTGTCTTTTTTTATTTTATTCCTTCCAAAAAAAACCTTTCTGAGGATCAATCATCTGCACTTAAAAACTTCCCAGATAAACAGGTAGAAAGGAATTTCACAGGAATAGAGCAGAGAGCATTCTCTAGAGAAGCAAGAGTGCAAAAGCCTCCAACGATGGCTGCTTTTTTTTTTTTTTTTTTTTTTTGTATCTCAAGATGCTGTTTTGAAGTGCTTTTGGCTCCAAGTAATGTTACTTTTGGACATCCCATATACTGGTTTCCAATACCCTGACTTGCTCAAGAGTGGTCCCAGACCATTCCTCAAGACCAAAACCTGGGTGTTGAGGCAGGAAACACTTTAGCTGCTCACAGTATTTATTTCTGCTACCCTTCTGACATTTAACATCTTGTTGAAAAGTTCCTCTGAGCTGAATAGCGCTTAGAAACAGCAACAGCATCTCCTGGAGACTGAACCCCACACTGCATTGCCATGCAGGACTGGGGAACGAAATCCCCAATGTGAGTTGTAGGGTATGTTTCCACTCACAGCATAGGGACCTACCCCCAGGAAACGGGATTTCTGTGGTAATGTAGCTTCTTCAGACCTGCCTATGGAGCTCTGAATCACACCAAAAACAGTCACAGAGCCCCACTTCTGAGTGTTGGCACCTAGTGCTGGGTGAAGGCAGGTGCACACAGTGCAGCTGAAGTTCAAATGGAATCCAGCTATCCGATCAGTCCCCTCGGACACTGCAAAGAGTAAGTCTGTCTTCTCTCAAGGAGTCCAAGGTAGCGCTGCTTCCTGTGCAACAGACGTACTACAGAGAGCACGAGAAGACGGTGTTGAAATTATAAAAATAAGTTTGCTGTAGAAAGATGTTTATACAAGTCTCAGGGAGATTTCAGGATTTTATTAAAGCAAGTTAACATTGAAAGTATAAACCACGCCAAGTGCAGAAATCAGTGCCCTTGGTATGGGAACCGTGAGTCTTTCGCCAGAAGGGTGTTTTAAAAAAATAATCACTTGTCCTGTCCTTCGGCTTTCCTCACAGCTGCTGTACCTCCAGACATACCAGCTAAGTAAATGACACCCTGTAGCCAAGCAGGCTACAGGTGAGATACAGTGAACACATTAATGTCTCAGGCTGACCAGCATTTAGTCTTGCAGCAGTCTGCACTAATGACTGTCTACAGAGGTCACTGTTAGATACCATTAACCTTTGTAACAGGCTGGTGGCAAACGAAACACATGCCTGATGAGAAAGGCTACAATGCCCTGACATGGACTTCATGTTATTACATCACAGGGCAGTGTCTGACTTGGCATCCAAGTGTGATTTGGCAGCCTGGTACATTTCATCTGAAAAACAAATTCACCAGCACCGTTGAGGAGGCATGCAAAGTCAGCACAACTTGTGCAGATACAAATGGATGGCCAAAGTCAAGGAAGATGTGCCAGGGAGCCCATGAGGCCATAAAAACATCATCTGTGTCAGTAATGAAAATACAGCAGTCACAAGGCCATGGTGGGGTTGATAACTCACTGATTACCCAGAGAGACTCTCACTGGGGAAAACCAGCGATGTCGCTGTGTGACTGAGCTCAGTTGCCCTGTGAGTGCTTCAGTGACTAGCAGTTGCACAGCAGAGAGGGAATCTCCCCAGGCCAGGGCTGATGGGAAACACCATGGAGCAAGAAGTCTCATCCAGAGACATGGTGCATCCCACAAACAACAGCAGGATAGTTCCCGGCACAGCTTTCAGTGCCACTGTCAAAAGGCTTGGGTCTAGAGAGTTGCATCTTGGACCACTTCTTTCTAATAAATCCTTGATTCTGACAAGCTGGGATTGCTTCTGAAAAGCAAGAACTCGCTCCTGAAGCTGATGCTTCGGCACACAGGTTTGTTATCTCCTGTTTGTCCCTATTTTCATTTAAGCTTTGCTCAGATGTGATTTACAGATGGTTAATAATAGCTGTTCATGTGCTACATAACATCAAGTGTTTAAGTACATCCATGAAAAACAAGGTGACCAAGTAGGAAAAGAAAATGTTGTGGCATGTTCCTCCAAGCTCTGACTCCAGCTTGACTTAGCTTGTGTGTCAAAATGATGCTAGTAGACACAACAGATTGTCCCTGTGGGGACGCTGTCCCACCCACTCTGCTGTATTTTAATGAACACCAGAGTAATCGGCATGGCATTGCTCAGCTCACAGTGAGCCCCCGCTTGCCTACATGGTGATCCTGCGTCTCAGATCTACTGTCTCAGGCATCACAGGTTTGTTCTGTAACACCCACGAGTGCTTAGAACAGAGGGGTGCACCTTTAAATACATAAAACATGGGATAGTGCCCCCTGCAAATGCCACTGCTTTGGAAAGCAGATGTGAGCAGTTTGTACACATCTAAAGCAGCCACCGAAACGTCTTTGTGTTCCCAGTGATCTCTGATAACATCTTCCTCCACCCTGTTCCCAGAAATCTCCCCAGCTCACAGTTGCTTTCCCAGTTTATGGCTGCAGCTGCACCCCAGCAGTGAGGATGGTGGCTCTAAAAAAAGCAGAAGGTGCAGACCGAGACACAGCAAGATGCTAGATGTCTTGGATGGGATTTTTGCTAGTGAGAGACCCTCATAGCTCAAGCTTTCAAGCAGATTAGAAATCCACCCCATGGACTCATAACCAACTGGACAGACCTCACCCAGAGCTGTTCCCAACACACACTGGCAAATTAGGGTTAAGTTTTTAAAAAGCACAGCTTTATTCAAAAGTCTCATTAAAAGTCTCCAGCTGCATTCTGCAGGACCCTCCAGCTAGGCTCTCCTTACACACTTGCAGAGCAGAAGGTAGAAAGAATCCCCCACAAAACCCCATGGAAAATACTCCATAACTGTCTGTGGGAGTTCTTTGAGTAAGATCATTTACAGCAGTTTGTCTTCCAACTACCAGCACACCTATGACCTTGGCTGACAGATCTGGGACAGATTCCTCCAAGCTCCTGAAAATTCAGTGACTGATGGGGTTTCCTTTGGGATTAAGTTTTAACTGAGTAACAGAAGCTCTTGGTCATGACTTGATCGTGTCTTGTCTCAGTGTTTTATCACAGACAGGCTCTGTTTTCCACAAATCTCACAAAAAACCTTATGAACCACACTTATCTACACAGGTCAGATCAGGCTTCTTCAGGTAGGTCCCAAAGAGTCTTGGCAGGACCCATAAGGAATTGGGTGGCTGTGGCATAGCTGTCCTGAGCATGACTGAAACCCCTCAGCCACCAGGTAGGGACCTTCTCTGCAACAGTAGGACTTTATCCATCCCCTGTCCACTTGGTGTCTCTGGGAAGGGCTGCACTGAACACCAGTCACTCACTCCTGGAATCTCTGGGAATAGAACCACTGGGAGTGGTGTGTGGTTCTCTGCCCTCCTTCTGGAATCCACATACTTTCCTTAATGCTGTTTTCTACCAGCACTTTTAGACTCACCCGCTCACCTCCCTCTTCTTCCACTGTTGTCCAGTTGCTTTTCTCACCCTAGTACCACCACCAACAGAAAGCTGTCCTTTCTGTCAATCAGGGAACAAATTACTCAGGGAGGTAGGTGTTCAAGGCAAGCCTTTCCTTCAGAGCAGAAAAACACTCAACAGTTACCAAGTCATATGTTGCAAGTTCCTGTCGATGTTGCAGTGTCTGTCTTAGATACCAGCAATTCCCTCTCTCTCTCTATAGTGAGTAGCCTGAGTGAAAACCACCACCACCCCTGGGCCAGCGTAGCAGTTAGAGACATCCACAAAATGGACTCCAATCCAAAGCAAGAGTCCTTTAAGTTGACACCTCCACTACAAGTCATGAGATTAGCAAGGAGACAACAAAAGGATTGGGAAAATGCACAGTGTGTGAGGAGGATTTTTTCTTTCTAAGTGAAACGATACATTATTATGACACTATTTTCTCTGCTTATTGGGTTTTTTTCAGTACATAGGAAATGTGGGTAGGTTGAAACGCCAAGGTTCTTTCATCTGTTCATGTGCAGATGCAATTCTGTTTGGCCTGGCTCAGGGCTGTGGCATGTGGTATTTTTGGTTTTGTTTTGTTTTTCAGGAAAGCTTAGTGACTTACTAAATAGTATTGAGCAGATAAGGTCTGAAATCGATGTTCTGAGTGACTGAAAGTCTGCCAAAGGAATAGAATGCTCCTGCTTAATTGAATTAAATCCATTTCTTACATTGGCTAGAGAAAAACATTTTCTTGGAGCAGAATGAAACATCACTTAATTTCAACTTAAACCAAGTGGATTGAATGCATCATGCCAGATGTTCTGCTGGCTCCTTGCCCACATAAATTCAACTGTCAGGAGGACACATTTCAAAGTGAAGACACAGGAACACAGTCTGACTCTATTTGGGTCCCTGGTCTTTGTAACAGGAACATCTGCCTCCCTCCCCAGCACACAGGATTGTAGGAGGACACCACATTAATCAACCGTCCTGATGACAAAGAATGTTCAAACTGAAAAGTCAGGGCTGTCTGTTACAATGAGCTTAAGCGCACGGCCCCACCCTGGCAAGGAATGATGCACGTGCATCCCCATACACCAATGCCAGGGCTGGTCACTCTTAGCTGTGCCAAGGTCTCCAAAGCAACCAGCTGTTATGAGCACCAACCTGACACACTGCAGAAAAGCCTCAAAGGCCTCAGAATCATAACCCCTGAAGTCTTACCATGCCAGTCGCTCAGTTGATAATCTTGGGCATAATTCTGTAGCCTGCCAGGGTGACCCTATGCCTCGCATCACAGATGTGTTTGGTCTGGGGTGAGTGAGAAGGGAATGCAAAATAAAATTCCTGTAATTAACAGCAGTAATTAACAGTAATTAATTGTTCAGAATGAATAATCCCATCTGCCTGAGAACCCAGAATAAGGAAAAATGCTGTGCAAACATAATCTCCATGGCCCGTGACACTGAATGAAGTCAGGGTTTTCCAAGAGCTCTGATTTTGCAATATGAGAAATATTTCAAGGGAAGGTATTGAGTGTGGCAAACACCCACTGAATAACACATGCCTGTCTGAAGTCTGCAAAAGCTAACTTCTCACCAAGGATGGAGCACAGCACAGCATGTGAGACATGGCTGGGCATATGAAATGCATGGCTTAGCTCTCCCATGCACTCAGTAGCACAAGGCTACAGTAAACTCCATCTACCTGGAATTTCAGGGTTTGGGCTCTTTGGCTGGAAATGGGGCCATGCCAGAGGTTCAAAACTGACCACCAGGTGTCCCTGCTTACTGCAGGGGTTTAGACTAGTTGGTCTTTAAAAAGTTCCTTCCCACGTAACGCAGTCTGTGATTCTCTGATTCTGTGATCAGTACTCAAGAAGAACTTTGGCTTAATAAACAAATACTCATTGTGACAAAAATTGACAGTTAAACAACGTATGTTCTTGCCTGTATCCAAGTAATTTCTGCAACAATTCATTTCATAATGATTCCACAGTTTACAAAGGTGATATTGCTGTTATTTCAGAAAAAATGCTACTTGTAAGTGAGACAAGAGACATCAAATTGTCAAACTTGAGGACATCAGACAAAGGAATAAGACATCCTGTTAGACAAAATCAGGATCAATTCTTAAAAAAAACCTCAGTAATACTTTGGGTTTTTTTTTTTCCCTTTTGCACTCACTATTAAAAAAATAACAGAATATCAGGAGTTGGAAGGGACCTCAAAAGATCATCTAGTCCAACCCCCCTGCCTGAGCAGGGTCACCTAGATTAAACC
>VXBZ01002538.1:10580-49926 GCA_013399135.1 Heliornis fulica | reverse complement strand
TGTTTTACTAGTTGTTGTATGTTGATGAGCACCTGACAAATATTCACCAAAGAAGAAAATAGAAGTAGCCCAATAACTTTAAATATGGCCATTGGGTAGAGACACCAGCAAGGAGAATAATGACAATTCTGAGAAGTTTAATATATCTCGTCTGAAAGCCAAATGTTAAATGATTAAGCTAAATTATATTCCTCGTAGTGCTCTTTTTCATGTTTATTTGCCAAAATGGCTGGATAGTTTATATGTAAAAGAAATCTACACACCACCACCATTTTTTTTGTCATGGGTTGGCAAGATAACTCCAGAAAAGCTTTAATTATTGTTGATAGAGGAATAGCATGAAGCCTCATGCTGAGTCAGAGGCTAGTTTAACAGAACAGATAAGAAATAAATGTTACCTGCATAAGGATTCTCTGTATTCCAAATCAATCCCATTCTTCTTCCACGATTTATAAACTTGTATGTAATTACTCATTTTATTGAAAAAGGCTTGGTAACATAATCAAGCACACAGGGTTGCAACTCCAGCTATAGACACTCAAACAGACTTAATATACCCAGATACAGATGAATCTAATTCAAAACATATGGGCTGGGAGATACAAGAGGATGAATGGCTAAAGCATACAACGTTATAAAATGTAAATTACAATTCCATGAGGAAGACTAAAACTACAATTAGCATAAGAGACAGCACAAACACAGCAAAAGAGCATGGAGGAGGGTTCTAATTAATAGGAGAAAGAGCAGCATAATCACAGACTAAGATCTGTCTGTCTCTGGTTTATGCTGGAGTCTTGTTAATTAAATATTCATAATCTACCCTTTTTTGCCAATTAAATAATAATCATGTCTGTCCTAAGTTGAAAGGAAACTTGCTCTGGATTTACTCCTTTCATCTCATACCTTTTATTTGAAATAGCTTTTCTTTCCATGACAGTGAGTATTGAAAGTCAAAATTGACTGAAATTGCAACTTGTCAAGTTATTCAGAGGTATACCAGACATTATATTATTATATAGAGGGTGTTTCAAAAATAAAGAAGCTTGGGAAAATGTTTGGGTTTGGTTTTTTGTTTGTTTGCTTTGAGGGGTTTTTTGATGGTTAATGTAATTGTACATTATTTCTTTAAAAGAAATTAATAATGCATTTCCAAAAAAAATCATGTTCTTGTTGCCTAATATGGCATCAATGTGGAACACATTACATTACATTAAGCTTTTAGCATTTCCACATCTGACACACATTAAACTTTATAACAAACTTATCCTATATCCCAAAGAAAAAAAATAGTGTTTTTTTCTCCTTCATTCACAGAGATGTTCTATAGCATTTCTACAATTTTTGTATATTTGATGGAGAGCTTTCAAAGAGTTTCCAAGTAGAAATCTAATTTTAACCTCTCTTCTCACTTAGTAACAAAATATAAAATTTATCAATTTGAAAATTTGCACATTTTAATAAATAAAATTATAGATTTTATCATACTGACAAATTGACCTGATTCAGAAGCCCAATGGAAAAATATTTATTTTAAATATACAAATATCACACATTTCATGTTTTAAAGAGTCACAAAACAAATATTCTTGATTGCATTCCCTAATGGACTTTGCGCAGACAGTATTTTGAGAAACCTTGCTATGAGATGATGAATGAACCTATCAAAAAGGAATCTGTTAAAGGAAGATGGTCTTTGTGACATGGCACAGGACTCTTCAAATACAGGACAGTCAGGTACAGTGTAAAATTAAATATTTTTTCAAAATCCTTTAGGTTCTTGTCCTGCTTTGTTAATACTTGAAGATGTTCTTCATTTGACTGTAACGGTATTAAAATTTGATGGTAAATATCTGTAAATGTTTGAAAATATGCCTCCTTCATATGGACCTTTGTTTTTTTCAAGTATCACTAATCCTTTCCCTCTCCTTCTCCTTCTCCTTCACCTTCCCTTTCCCCTTTTTACTTTCAACTTCAGGAGAGCTAATAGGACTGACCGTGCTTGATTTGGTACCTGGGCCCAGAGCAATACCAACATGGAGTGCTTTTTGATAGCGTGTGGAGCAAGGTCAGGACTGCTTGAAGCCCATCTTTCAAAGACACCCTGTAGCTTGCCAGTCAGTGGGACTGATGCTGCTGCTGCTGTTGTCATTTCTTGGTCTGCTGTGGGAACCAGAGCTGGAAACAGCACTTGATGCCTATAGAAGTACTGGTTCTTTATTATTTAAAAGTGCCTTAAAATTGTAATAAACCACCACAAGAGTCAGAAATATTCCTATCTAAAGCAAGTAAATGGCATTCTTGCAAGAGGGATCTTACTGGACATTGCCATCAATCCCACTGAGGGAAGTAGAGGTGCTGTGTTTAAAAGCCTCAGGCCTTTCCTCATTATCTGATTGTTTCCTGAGCAGGAATAATTTCTCTCTCAGCTCTGGCAAATTAAACTAAAAAAAAAAAAATAGAAAAAAAAATCCAAGTATGCTGCTCCCTGAGATTTATTTCTTCTGTATCAACCAGCAGCTTGTTTTCTTGTATGTCAGACGAGTACCCATGAGCAGTCTGACCTTACACAGTATAGTTAAGGCGACAGATTTTTAAGTAACTTGAGGGAAAAAAAGAGATGGGCAATGTGTAATTTCCTCTGCGAATGTACGAGTTGTGGAAGTGGAAATGCCAAAGCATTTTAACATTAACTCTTGGTTCTAACTGGTTGTCATGACTCATTCAGTTGGTGAGTGAGCAATGAGATTGTGCCGGAAAAGGAAAATATGAGAAGCTTATTTAAATTAACATATGTTTACTCAGGAAGCTGTTTCCTGTAAACTTTGTATTGCCATAAATAACTTAGAAATTAAGAGTATGGATGAAGCCATATATCTATCATAACACTTTTGCCTGATAATACACAACTAGAGTTTTTTCCAATTAGTACCATATCAACGTGCCACATGACACACTATGTTAGGCACCATACTAAGGTTAAACAGACCCATTTTCCTTAAGTAAAGGAGCTTTCACTACCCCAGAGAGTTTTTTAACAATGTTGTTCTACTAATCCCTTTCTGGTTTTCTTTACAGCTCTAGAAAGGCGCGTGGTATGGGGCTTCTTAATTAGCCAAAAGGTAAAAGTTGTTGCTGTAGATGTCTTAGGTGATGGAGCAGCAACTAGAGCAAGTTCAGTGAAGAAACACCTTTCTCTTGCTTTCCTTAAAACAAATTCTGAATTAGGCTCAACTGAGATATGAGTGATAAAACCAGCCATGCTAAATACTGGTTTAATTTAGTATTACCATGGTAGTAATAATGTCAAGGTTGGCCTTGGCTACCTGCCAGACACCCACCCAAATCTGTCACTCTTCAGCGGCAGAAGGGAGACAATAAGGTATTGCTCACGGGCAATATAAAGACAGGGGGATAGGTGACCAGTTACTCTTGTGGGCAAAACAGGCTACTTGAGCTTAAACTAAATGTAGTTTATAGCGAATTAAAACCAGAGTAGAATGGTGAGAAGCAAAGACAAAACTATAACACCTTCCCTTTATCCCCCCCCCCCACACACACACCTTCTTCCCAGGCTCATCTTCAGCCCTTCACTCCCAACTCCTTGAGTATCCCCTCCGGTGAGGCACAGGGGATGGAGAGTGGGTTTTGTGGTCTGTCCATAACAGCTCCCCTCTGCTGCTCCCTCCTCCTCACACCTTTCCCTGCTGCAGCACGAGCAGGGAAATACAGGCTGCAGGGAAATATCTGCCTTTCCACAGCCTTTCACAGAATTGTCTTCTGCATTTAAGTTTTAACTTTAAATACCCTGTCAGTTGATACTTACGATGCAAACCTTTGATAAACTGATTAATGTAGTTGCGAGGGTAAAGAAAACAAAGGTACCTGATGAGGCTCAGTCTCTTCACAGAAGATGGCTTCTCATGCCCAGCATAGCTTGTGCATGTCAGTGACGTGTCTGCCAGAAGCTGCACTGACTCTGCTTCCATTGATGCACACTGCTTGGCCTGGGGTTAAGACCGATATGTGCAAAGATGGCGTGGCTATTCCCACACTGGGATTCAGGATCTAAACCAGCAGATTAGCCTGGACCTTCTGAACCCTGCTTTCCTCCCTACCTGCTTGTTTAATGGCTCTTAGAACGAACAATTTCCTACTTAATCATTCTCTGAGGACTGAGGTGCAGTTCTTGGATGAGGCAGCTGTACTGAACTGACTCATGCCCAGTTTATACTTAATTTTCAGGTATTAAACTGACACTGTTAAACAAGGTAGAATTGCTATGCTGTGCCCCACTGGGTTTCAGATCGATGCTCTTACACACATATGCCCAGCATTTGTTTGCTTAATGCTTCTTTCCCCCATTTCTCATATTCTTCATCATCACAGGACTTTTTACTTGCACCCTCTTTCTTACTCAGTTTTTCTTACTCCTCTTATTTACTCAATGGAGATTCATTCGGCTCTTCTGAAACAGTCTCCTTGCCACAGTATCTAATGACGTTTTTTATACTTCTCTGCTTGTAAAGTGTTTTTATTGTCAGTTTCTCTTTAACCAGAATGATTAACGTGACATCACTACAAAACATGGAGATGGCAGAGACTGGATGATGACATTTACAGCTGCAGATGTACCCAGTGGACCTGTGCCACTACAGAATTTATATTATGGTTGGATTTATTTTTCTAATTAAATGTTGTGTACGTGTATATACTGCTTGAGGATAAGGGGTTTTTTAGCACAGAAAGGAATACAGGGTTCTGATCTCAAAAGTCATGTTCAGGTTACCTTTTGCTTACATGTTCAGGTGGGAAAGCTCCATTTGTGGATGGAAAGTATAGCTGATTGAGATTTTATGTGATACATACAAATAAACCAATGTCTTTAAACCACCCTGAGCTGGACACACTGCCAGTGTAAAGCAGCACAGCTGGGTTTTGGTCATTAATCTTCTCCCAAGAGATGTCATAAGATCAAGAAAAGGATCATTCTTCTGCAATATTCTTGGTTCTCTGGAGGGCTAAGTGATATATTTCCACATTGTCTTTGAAACTTAACCATTATTTTTTCTAGAGTCAATCCACGTTCTTTATTAGTGGACTAGTGGGGGGGACTGTGGATTGTAATGGTGGAAAGCTAAAGGGCAGAATACAGAAGCCTCAGCGTGTGTATAAAACATCATAAAGACAAATCCCGACCTTGCTGGGCTACACAGAGTGCAAATATATTAAAATTGTGTGTTAAATATGGAAATTTTATTCTGGATTTGAGTGCTATTGCATTTATCTGGTTGGTGTTATGTTGCAAGAACTGATTCAAACATATATATATATATATGTATGTATGTATGTATGTATGTATAGAGTTGGAAACACTATTTGCAAATTCTGAGAGGATTGATTCTCCCCAATGTGCTAATGCAGATTCCATTGCTAATATTTTGCTTTAGCATACATGCAATACACATGCTAGCAGTGTTTTTCCTCTTGTATACAATCTATTTTGTAGATAACATATAATAGTAAAGACTTTCACTCAGAAGACATATAAAGAGCATATTCTTCAACATATATGTTGAAGAAATGGCTTAGAAACACCTCCAGCTTCACTACTACTACTACCACAGATTAAAAGAACTACTTACTGTCTTTACAACATTTCCAAGCTAGATGAAAACATGCCGAAAACATGAAAGCATACATAAATATATTTTTTTAAAAACCCCTCTTTGGCCTCAGTGGTATAAATGGAGATAGATGCTAACAGATTCCCATAAGTACATGAGAATAGACTGGGCAATTGACCTTTCCTTTGGCAGACATTTAAGATCTTGCTTCTAAATTAAAATGTACTGTCAAAAATTGAAGCATTTCAGATTTTTCCAAACAAGTAGATTCTTCCATCCCATTTGAGGGACAAAATAAGAAGCTTTTTTCAAATTAGCAATCTTAATTGCAGTTTATATCAAATATTAATTCAGTAATTGTTCCTTTTAGCTCTGCATAGTAAAAATAACAAGACAACAAGGCAGTAAACATTCTTCTTTGTTATCCTTCCTAGGATAAGGAAGTTGCAGAGTGCACTAACATCTTGTTATCCAAAAAAGGGCAGGAAGAAGAACTCACTGATGTTAATACGGTAGCATGTGTGAGAAACAGGCAAGCAAATGTATCACATAAAGTGGAAAAGAGAACATCCTTATGAGTTTGGAAAGAGTCTTCTGAAGGAGTCGACAATTTCTAAGGATTTTAGGTGAGGGATAGATGCTTCACTGGCTAAAAATGTGATTAAGTTCAGCAGTATTCAAAAGTTTTGAAGTTGCTTAAAGGCAGGTGCCTTTTGATTTCAGTATGGAGACAAGGACCTTTGCTTGAAAGTGGTAAAATTCTGTCAGAGTTTAGGATTAAGCTGAGGGTAAATTTTTAAGGATTGTGGGATCATTTTGGGTTTGGAGCTCCTGAGTACATGAAAGATATTACCATACTGATGCAACTCTAGTAGAGGGCCATCATTTGATTATGGAGTTGGAGATGGATTTATTTGTCCCTATAAAGATTAAGGAATATCTCACTAGTGTTTGAACTGTGTAATGGAAAGGTACACAGATGATGTAGCCTCTTCTGATTTCACCTGACAATGGGAGTAAGCTGCAAACAGAAAATTCAGACTAAAGGAAAACATTTTTACTTGGAATGTTTATGAGAACTAAAACTAGATTCCAAGGGAGGTTGTGGAATCTCCATCTTGGAAATATTCATATTTCAGCTGGATGAATTCCTGAGTAAACAGATTTCAGTTACCCTGGTTGTCATAGAATCATAGAACACGGTAGGTTGGAAGGGACCTTTAAAGGTCATCTAGTCCAACCCCCTGCAGTAAGCAGGGACATCTTTAACACCTTTATTAACATTAGAGTTGTCCAAAAGAGCCCCAGAGGTCCCTTCCAACATGAAGAGCTATGGGTGTAACTATGCAAAATGAGAGGTAAATCTCACAGCATCAGTGGATATCTTCTCTACCCTACAGTGCAAGAAAAGTAATACTCAAACTGCTAAGACCAAACCTGTCTTCATGGTAAACCTGTTACTTGTTGAGGTACCAATGAGGATATGCACTGCAGAGCATTCCCGGTGTCCTTACATCCCTTGAAGGCAAGACACTACAATGACATCATACTGCTTTTGATGCAGATCTTAGAAGTTCCTCTCCTTCCAGCAGTCATTCAATCTTAAATGAAAAGATATTTGTCTAACTCCTCCATGTCAACTCCACAATGTAGGCACTTTTGGGAGCCCACACAGGTGTGTGAGTCAACTTTGCTGTGTGGCTTGAGAAATTTTGAAACCTTATTCCTTAATTTGTCTCATCAGAAACCTTTTTTTTTCTCTTAGACTGGATAATAACAATAAAAGCCTGTGTCCTTGAGAAAGTGAGAGAAAGGTGTCATCTACACTCTTAATCTTCCTCTGTAAGTACTATGCTTACCTTTACAGAAAAATGCAAGAAAATTTGTGTAAATTTACGTGAATATATTTGTTATTAATTATTTAAATAAGTTTAATTATTTTAAAATTATTAATTTTAAATGTGTCAGTGCACTGGATTACTTGCATCAGTTATCTAAAGACCTAATTCTAAATAACGCAAATTACTCTTTTGTGTTCTGCCTCTTCTCTGCCTCTTTCCATACATTATATTCACATCTGCTTCCTGAATAACTTGCTCTTGTTGCTATACTCCCCCAAATATGTTTCTGGAATCTGATCTCTACTAACATCCTCTAATGAGCTTTCCCATGTTTTAAATGGTCACCTGACCTCCCACAACATGGGTGACTCAGCCAAAAAAGGTAGAAGATGAGAGTTTGCACTTCACTCAAAGAACAGAAAATGCAGTAGTGATGACAAGGCTGGTGGTTCTCATCCTCACCTCTCCACAGGCACTCTCTCTTCTGTTTCCTCTGTGGGTACAGACATCCAGTGACAAATGTGCTGATCCTGTTCAGGCCTTATTTGTTTGTTTAGTCTGCCCAGTGAAGTACAGGAACCCAAGAGAAGGGGCCAAGAGCAAGTGCTGCCTCTCAGTACAAAATATACCAATATCCTTTTCCAGACCTCAGATAGTCCAAATAGTGTGCAATAACTGAGATTATTGGTGGGAAACTTTGTAAATGTCTTTAGACGCATAGAATTAACTCTACAATGTTTTTTTTTATTTTCAGAAATTATAGACTTGGAAATACCCATCTTCAAACTGATAGCAAACTCCCAAATATCTAGGTAAGAATTAAAACAAAAGAATCCTCTGCATTCATCCTCCAAGTCCTGCAGAACCAAAAGAAGCTGGGCAGAATACTTCACGGGAAATGACACTTCCTATTTTCCCCCCAGAGATTCAAACCAGTAAGTCCTTGTTCCATAGAAAAATCCTGAAAGCACAAATGACTCCTTAGTGTCAACCGGGGGTGCTAAGAACATTAGAACAATTGTATCAGGCCAGAGCAGACATCCGTCTAGCCCAGCATCCTGTCTGGCAGGGCCTTAGCGGATGCCTAGGAGAGTGTATGAGAACAGAGCGAGCATATAATGATGCTTCAAACGTCTGGAGATTTGTAGCTTGGAGATTTTTATCACTGAAGAAAGTGTCCTGGAAGTAAATAAGTAAGTGTTGGTAGAGTTCTCCCCCCACCCCTTTTTTTTTTCCATACCTAGTTGTCTTTTGACTGCCTATAAGCTTTCAGACTCCACAGATTATTGGCAAGTATTTCCACATCCCAGTGACATGTTGTGTCAGATACCATGTGTTTTTTCTTTTGAATCTGTCAACACTTGACTTATTCCAAGGTCTCTGGGTCACCCAGAACTTGGAGCCTTGTTTCATGTCAGTCAATTCCTTCCCAGGCTGGAGTCCTAACATTGTTCGCTGTTTCTGACATAGAAGCTACTCCATACTCCATACTTCTGATCACTGGTGTAATCCTTTACCAGTTCTGCTTCATCCTTTGGAGATGAGGAGCAGAACAGATTTCAATGACTTTCAACTTTCAGCACCAAGAAATGTAGAAAAATGCACAAATCTATCAGCCATAATGCAAAGCCCAATCCTGACTTTGTGGAATAAACAAAGTGCTCTCATTATTGAAGAGCGGCAAGAGTGGGGCTGCTCCAGAGGGGAAAGTGAGTCAGAAGCCAAGGTTGGGAACAAGGCAGACAGGTGTAATCACCTCACGTACCAGAGTTGCAGTCTCACATCCACCAAAACTGAAGAGCAAGTTCAACACTGGTGACCAGGTTCAGCTGACAGACTGGTGGCTGCTGCATAAGCCTGTAGCAACAAGTCAGGGCCATGGTTAAGCCAGGAAATCATGTCACCAAGACAGGGACACCAAGGTACCTGGTCAGGCTCAGGCACTGAGGAACAGAGCTGACCTGCAGCTCCCAAATAAACAGATGGATACCCCCAATAAAGCTTCCCACAGCTCCTTTGCATGTGCTCCTTGCACCATGTTGTGACCTGAGGTGCCACCACAGCACCATCCCAGAGCCAACTGCAGTAGTCAAACTCAGACATTCAAACCCCAAGCAAGGTGGAAGAGGTGACAGAGTTTCTGAATCTTGTTAAGGGCCCTGACAGCCACTATGTAAAAATGAGAAGCTGACCACCTGACAGCTTCAACATTGGGAAAACCTGTTTGAAATAGATGGTGAGGAAAGCATGTAACATTTCTTACAACATAAACGAATATGAAAATTCTTTGCAGATATTTAGACCATTATTCTCTTTAAGTGAGTGGCAACATCCTTTTCACTTCATTAGTTAGAATTTAACCCACAAGAATGCCATAGCTATACAAATCAAGCAAGACAGCAGTTCTGGAGGTCCTTGTTAGCTTGTGTCTGTTGTTTCAGGTGACCAAGGCACTGGACACCTCAACATCTGTGTGGGTATATAAATATTCATGGTCTTTGTGAGCTCCACTTCTTCGTGGCTCTTGAGCTGTGAACATGTGAGTCATGGCTGATGTCACTTAGCATTGGTTGCCTAAACAAGAACTTTGTGAGAAGTTGTCCTCGGGTCATGAGAGAGAACTTGGCATTGAAAAAGCTAGAGAGAGCAATATTTCAGTTTGCAAAACTTTTGAAGTAACAGTAGTTGGAATGTATTAGAAAGGATGCCAGCGATCAAAACTGCTGGACTGAAGGAATGTACAACAGTGCCATGTACCAGCTATATGTTCAGCTTCAGGAGAAGACTCACTGCTGGTGGGGAGCAAAAATTCCAAGGAATGGTTAAGTCCAAGGTGCAAAACTGGATATGTTTCACTCACTTCTATGTAACATCTTACTTTAAAAAATAATTAATACGTTGAAAATAACTGACAAAATCTGAAAGATCACTCCATACCCATGGTACAGAAAAAAACCCCAAATGTTTCTTAGCTGGTGATACAAATTCACCACCTCTATTGATAATACTGATAGAAGAAGGAAATTTTGAACAGTCAAGTTCTCCATTTTCTCTTAGTCACCTTTGGACAAATCCTGAACTGGGAATGACCAGGAGATCGCCTAGTCCAAAGATCATTTTGAGCATGTTCTTTTCTCTCAGTCCTGAGCATCCATTCCCATGATATTTCCAGAGCTGTAAGACTTTGAACTATAATTCTTCTTTTCCAAATATACTTTAAATTATACACTTTATAATAACAATGAAAAGAAGTTCATGTTTACCTGATAATATTCTTTTTTTTTTCAAAGTCTTTATTTACAGACTCATACTCCAAAACCTGGGGAATAGGACTTCCAATTTTAAAAGTTAACCCACTGCAAAAGCTAATACTGTCAGGCAATTGTGTTAATGCAGATATTTAAAAAAACCCAGAAGTCATAAGGTTGGCAATAAACACATGAAAACATTTTAAATCATTCATCTCAGTGATGAGGCAATACAGCATTAATATACAAATATGTATGGTAAATAAATTACAATATTTGCATTTTTAAAGCAAACACCATATGGAGCAAACACACAAGAGACAAAAATCATTGTGTATTTATTTTCTTTGGAGTTATTCTTTTTTTCCAGTCAGAGGAAAACTTTTTCTGAAAAATACCTTGGCTATTCTTATTTTAAGGCGTGATTGTTTGTATATTAGTAAAACTACATCTAAAGTGCAATACAGTATTTACAGACCAGGTGTGCCCTGGTTATTAGTCTAAATGAAATTTGTATTTTCATTACTAACTGAGGAGGGAAAAAAAAAAAAGGCAGCAGCCCATAACAAAGTGAAATATTAATATATATTTGATTTGGAGCCATAAATATGTATGGGATGGAATAAAGAAGCTTATGGCTGCCAGTGCATTTACCACTCTTGCTAGTCCATGATGCATTCGTTGTGTCAACAGCGTGTATTTGCTCAGGGAAGGCTCGTTCCTGTCAGCACCTGCCTATTTACTGGCAGCAAAAGTGACGTGTTAAACAGCCATGTCTTGGAAAGCTCGGGTCTGCTGAAACACCAGTCTCTCCTCTTTGCCAGACAGTACTCTGACATTTGAACCAAAGGCAACCGAAGCACTCATTGCTGCTCAGCACATGCTCAGCTTAATCTCTCTTCTGCTACTCATTCCCTTTGCAAAGCCCTCTTTCAGAAGCTGAGGCACCAAGGGGTTTCACAGCGCAGGAGGTAGGAGAGGTGCTTCTGTACATCTCTCCCTTACCTGAATTGAATCCCTCCCAGATTGCCACTCCCCGGCTTTAGAACCACTGCCTACTACTGCTAAATTAAACTCTCTGTAGCCTTTAATTAAACTTTCAGGGCTTTTGTTAATAGCCATTCTTATTTGGGTGTAACTTAATGATAATAGCTACACTGTAAAAATAAGCTGATTTCAAGGATGAAATGTCACATCTAATCTTTTCTCTCTTCTCTTTTTTTTTTTTTATACTGGAATGTTTCTTATCAGCTTGCCTTGTCAGAAGAAATAAACTCTTTCCAAAAACTAATTCCCCTCTTCTGAGTGCTAATGACCAAGCACTGGAGAGATGCTCCACACATCTGCACTTTGCTTCTCTTGCCCCCAAATAAGAAAATAGTTCAAATCTGATGTATTTTTTTACTTGAAAAAAGACCAGAAGTGATAAATATAGTCTCATTTAGACATGAAAGAAAGCCTTGTGATGGTGTTAAATTGTACTCTTGATACATTAGTTATTATTTCTGAAGCTGGTTTATCTCAGTTCACTTATAGTGGATTGGATGTAATTACTTTTGTTATATTGAGAGATGTTCTTTTAAAAAAACTCCACCACCTTACAAAATAATACATAAAATTTACAAAATCTCTCTAGTTTCCATGCAAGTAATGGTGGTTGTGCTAATTGTGAATCTGAACTGTCAAGCTATCATGAAACTTCAATTCTTTTCCTCCAAGACAGCACAAAAAAACCTTTGTATCTGATAGTCTGATAATTCTCCTGTTTAGCACGTCTATTGATAGTAGCATCCAGTTAATTCTGGAACAGTTGTGTTGGATCACTAAGACTAACAAATGCTAACTTTATTTTTCTATTAAAATAAGCAGACTTTTTCTTTAAAATGCTGCAATTACTTAATACCCTTTATTTCTATTCCATTTTCAAAACATGTTATGGCAATGAAGCAAGTAATACATTATGTTTAATAATTTTTATCGTGTGTTATGACTCATTTTATTCTTTATGGAATATTTTATAAATTTTGGAAATGTAACTTAATCTGTAATGGATGGTAATAAACAATTGCTCACAATGACGAGAAAAACAGAGTGCTATGGTTATTTTTTTAAGTGGGCACTCTTTTTGACCTACAGAAAATAATAATAAAAAAAAAAAAGGTTAAATAGTGTGTTTGTGAAATCCATGCCTAGGGCCTTAGTAAAAGATACTTAATGTTCATCCAGCATATTCAGAAAATTGGATTCTGTGTTAATGTACCTAAATGTAGTAAAGGAGAAACCTAAACATGGACAAAAGGGCTGTGTTTACTCATATTTTTTGACAATTTTTGCCATTACCAGTGGTAGAAATGTTGCCATAGGTCTTCCAATTCTCCTCCAACATACCTATGCAAAATGAGTTTTCCATCTCCTTATAAACAGCTGAGTTTGTGCTTCAGGAAAGCAAAGAAAATGTGTGTAACAGATGTGATTAGAGTCAGACAAGATTTGCTGCCGAAATGCTTTACTGATGTAACAAGCTGTTTGTATCAAGTGCCGTTCATCCTGCAAAATTTTTTATTTCGACAGCTTTTTCATCAGAAAAATAACAGGTAAATACTTAATTTCACCTTGGTTTGATCCCAACCAGAATGTTTTCTTTGTTGTTTTATGTATTTCAACTCCTGATCTCTGCTTGGGGACAGCCTACAACTCCCACACAAGACTCCAATGATTTTCAGAGCGTTGCAGAACTGGTGGGATTACTGCACACTCTTGTCTGGCCAGAATATCTAACATGTTGGGAATCTCTATTTTAATCCAGTAATCACCTTCTTCCTCAGGCATACCATTACACCAGGGAAGACACAGATTAACATTAAAATAGCTTAGAATTAAGCACTTCATTTCACTGAGCCAAGAGGAAGTAATTCAATTTGAAGGATTTTTAAGAGCTTTGAAATAATCTTTGCTTGCTTACACATTTCATAAGTTCCCATTTTAGAAGGAAGAATAAATATCAAGTTCTCTTTAGGCATTCTCACAGAAATTCATCATATTTATAGGAGTATACAATCTAAAGGTTTGTCTTCCAAACCTTTTGGCTTCCTAGAGCACTTTACCAGTGCTACCGTAGACAGCAGCACATATCATCCCTTTAGGAATACAGAAATATATGAAGACTGAAGGTAGAGCTGACCATCTCCTGTGGAAAGCACTCTCATTCCACCCACCTCTGTAACATTAGGTCTGGGAGCAGAAAGAAGGAGATGAACCTTAGCAAATGCCGGGAGGCAGATGTATAGACAGCAGTTGGGGTAATTAACTGAAGAAGGTGGGGATATCAGAAAATTATTTGCACAAAATTTGGGGAACCGGGGAAATGCAAGAGCTACCTGAACACATGGAACTCTTCCAATAGGCTGAAAGTCATTTTATGCTTGAGAAGCATGATTAGAATTTCCAAAAGAAACACATTTCCTAACATAAAAAGGATTGCAAATCCATAATCTATTTGAGTTTTCTTAATTATTTTTTCCCTAAACTCACAAAAAGCTTTCCAATTGAGACTTTTCCCCAAACTTTTCCAAAACCAATTTCTGGTAGGTTGGTTGAGGATTTTGTTTTTCTTTCTGTAACTTTTTTTTTTACATTTTACACCTGATCTGTAGGGCTGAGCCATCCCATCTGGAGAAAACACCTACAGATAAATCACGTCTAAATTGGCGCAACAGAAAATGTAACAAAAAGTATGTAATATAGCCCCTTATTTTTCTGGAAAAGAACATTTAAATAGGTATGTCATAAATTAAGAGTACTGATAGGGTGATCTATGATCAGAAAACACAGCAGGCCAGCCAAGATTCTACAGGCAAAGAGTGACCTCACATCCAATGCTAGCTTTTCTACATTGTGACCCAAGTGCCTACGAAGAAAACCTCTAACAAACTCCAAAAAAGAAATTTCTATTTACAGCTAACCCTTTGCAATCAGCAATGACAGATATACATCCGTATTTGATGTTCTGGGAAATATTTTTCTGTAAGAAAATTTCTTCTCAAGATGAAGATAAATCAGAAATCAAGGCTGTATTATTATATTAAGTGCCCACTTGCAACAGTAGTGACTACAGTCTCACTTCGTTAAAACATCAATGACTAGTTTGAATTACAAGTCTGAAGATTTTCCTGATTGTTAAATGTGCCTGCCTTGTATCCCCCCTATTTGATAAAGACATTACTGGGGGGCGAGAGGGGGTGTCTATTGAAAAGAAAAAAAAGAAGGAAAAGGTAGCAGAGAAGTTTTATTTAAGTTACTTTCATCATATTGCCAATAGGCAAATATATGGAAAAACCCTGCCATTGTTACTGTAAAGATATCATCTTTGTAGATCTGTCAGCACCATTACAGATCTTATTCCAGGGCTCTGGAATAATTTTCTTATTTCCTCTGTCACCACATAGGGAACTTGGTGGAGGAAAGCTTCTGGTTCTGCAGCAATGGAGGGGCCTAGATGTATATCACAGAATCACAGAAGGGTAAGGGTTGTCAGAGACCTCTGGAGATCTAGTTCATCCACCTGATAAAGCAGGACCATCTACAGGAGTTTGCACAGGATCATGTCCAGGCAAGTTTATCTCTGGAGAAGGAGGCTCGCAACCTCTCTGGGCAGCCTGTGCCAGAGCCTTGTCACCCTGAGTGAAGTTTTTGCTCATGTTCAGATGGCACTTGCTGTATCCTGGTTTGTGACTGCTGCCCCTTGTTCTGTCACTGCTCACCACTGAAAATAGTCTGGCCTCATCCTCTTGACATCTACCCTTCAGGTATTTATAAGCATTAATTCAATCCACTCCCTGTTGTCTCTTGTCCCAACTAAACAGGTCCAGCTCTCTCAGCCTTTCTTCATCCAAGAGATGCTCCAGTCCCCTAATCACTCTAGTAGCCCTCCTCTCTCCATCTTCCTTGAAATGAGGAGCCCAGAACTGGACGAATAACTGCAGATGAGGCCTCACCAGGGCAGAGTAGAGGAGGAGGAGAACCTCCCTCCACCTGCTGGACACAAACTTCACAAATCCCAAGATACCATTGACTTTCTTGGCCATGAGGACACACTGCTGGCACTTTTCAAAGCTGTTTCTATCCCACAGATCTCATTTAAGGCCTAGAGGCATAATCTGCCAGCAGTGTTCCTTACGACTTCCCACTTTATTCCAGGTCAATCAAATGTCAGAGTTCTAAATTCAAAGACTGGACCTAAACTTGCCAATTAGTCAAGTAAGGACGACTCTTGATAGAACTAAGTGGTTGAAGAGATCTGTCTGTCAAGCTTTTTGCTCTGATTTAGAGTCCTTAAGGATAAAAAAAATATTAAATTTAAAATTGTGCATTATATCACACTATGATCTTCTTTCAAACCGAAACAAAAACTGACACATAATAAGGAAATTTGCATCTTGGCTTCCAAATGAAAAAACACCACACTTTTTTTCCTGAAGTAAAAACAAAATCCCATCCAGATAAATATTCAGGAAAAAATTGGGATCTGGCACCTTGTGCATTTGCTTCTGCGCAGCAACCGAAGCAACCCCCTATGGCTGTAGAGAGGAACCGGTGCCAGCAAGGTTCCCAACCTCTGCTTTTTGCAGCAAAGGAACTGGCAGCTCTGCTGTATTACTGCTGCAATGCACAAGTGACAGACATGGCCTGCCATACATCTTTACTCATATGCTGGCCTGCAGAATTGCTGTATGCTTTTATTTATTTTCCCCCTCCCTGAATGTGATGTTTCCCTTGTGAATCCCAGCTGTGAATGGGCAGTGTGAAGCAACAGCAGCCTCTGTGAGGGTGGTAGCAACATTATGGGGGATGCAAAACTAACACTCCCTCACACCACCTCCAAGTTCTCCAAAACCCAAACAGAACAAATGCAGCATCCAGTCCTTCCAGCAGATTTTTCTAGTTCCCAGAGCACTCAGTTGCTCCAAGTTATCTTCATCCTACGGCTACCAAGCAAGCCTAGCAAAGATTCCCTCCCACACACATATACATCCCACACCTGTAGAAATTCTTGATACCAACCACCTACTGATCTACTCCCCATATGTCTGCTCAGTTTTCCAAGGAAGGCAGCTACCAGCTTCTTTGTTCCACACATATGGACACTCGGAATCTTACCCTAACACTGCACTTCAGGTTAAGTTAATTAAAGAGTGACACTTGGCATGTATCAGTCTGCAATGTGCCTCAATGAGTTTGAGAAAGTATCCCATGTGAAGCCACGCAAAACTCAGTATCTCTGGTAAGAACCAAAAACAGATGGCCATATTGCATTCCAAAGGAAAAGCTCATGACATGGGAACAGGATTTCAGTCGCTACAAATGCTGTAGGGTAGGATTTCAGATAAATTGTGGAAAAGCATCTTAAAGCCTTCAGCTATTAAAAAAAAAAAAAGAATTTTAAAAGCCTTGCCATTTCAGATATCTGTAGTTCTGCTCACAGCGTTTCCTGGGGCTATCAGGGAGCAATGCTTCTCTCTGCTTTCCATGGCCAGGCTGCTCTACTAAGAGGACCTTACACCTTTGCTTCTCACCCTTGGGCTTTTCTGCAGCTTCCATGAGTGGGTTGCATAGAGAGAAGAATCTGGCTGCTTTCTCCCTTTGTCTCACCTTCTAGTTCTGATGTTTAGAGGTGCTTTTGGGGCCTTACAGATGGGGCAATGGGCTTATTAAAGGGACCTCAGAAGATGTTCTTTCCAAGTGTTATCTGGGGATGTTTAGCCCTCAAATGGGCCACCTCAGTGCTGCTGCTGCTGCTGCTGCTGCTGAAGTTACCCCACCTGTCAGGCTTGGAGAACAGTCTGCATATATATAAATTGGTGCAAGAGAGGAGAAAGGGAAAAAGCTATTAACTGAGCAAGGAGATGGATTATTCATGGCTTTGACAGATTTTGGAGCTGGCCCAAAGTGCTGTCAATTGCCAGTGGTAAATAGCCAAAAAATGAAAAACGAGCTTTTTTTTAGCCTGTGTCAGCAGTATGAATCAGAGCAGTATCCAAAAATCTTGAAATGAATAGAGCACATTTCTGGCTGCTGATGCTCAAGCAGAATATATTTAAAGTGGACATAAAACCAACGACATATCACCTTAAGGTAGTTTTTATAACCATGTTTGGTTTAGAGGCTGTAAGAAAGGCAATGGTTTTTTTGAGTATGTATTTGGGTTTTTTCTTAATTGTTTCTTTTCCTATTGGCAAATGCTTGGGTTGATTTAAATGAGACATTTTTGGGATGAGTATGTCTAATTTCCAGGAAAAGCAAAGATTTATTATTACATGAAACTTATCTGTTATGCTTCTGGGGCCTGTGGAGAGGCATGGCAAGGAGTATTAATTGTCATTAGCTTTGCCACAGTTTTACCTTCTTTTTTTTTTTTTTGCTTAAAAATACCAAAACAAAATCAAAAAGTAAGTACTTGGATATCTCAGCATCTGTGAGATACTTCATAATGGCTGGCAAATTGGCTGTTTTTGAAAAACAGATGAAGAGTCCTTTTAAACTCATGTGGAGGTCTGCATAAGAGACATAAAGTAGATAGAAAAGGGTGGAGAGCTGTGAATATTTGGGCTATGGTATTTTTGGAAGGTTATGAAACCTGTCCTTTTAAGTTCTAAGCAAAACCAGCACATTGGTGGCAGTTCAGATTAAGATTTCTTAAGATTACTGTTGTAAAAAGGGACCAATGCTAGTGATCATTGTGAACATTTAAGGTAATGTTATTCCTCATTTCTTTGTCTGGGTCTTGGAGAAGCGTGGAAAGTACAGCAGAGATAGAATGGGGACTATGCTAATACACAGTACATGCTGAATGATTCCTGTAAGGAAGGGGACTTCAAATATCCCTTAATACATTTTGTGATAAATTTTCACAAATTTCAAGTTGAACTCATAGAATTTCTTCAATTATTTTCTTTTCTTTTTCTGCTTAGAAACCCATAGCACCAATATGACTATCTATTTTCATACTTTCCATTTTTAGCACCTCCGTTAAAGGTGAAAACGTAGTTCAAATATCTCTTTATGGGGGGTTAGGGGTTTTTGGTTGTTTAATTGTTTGTTTTTTCTTAAAGGTAGTCTTGTAAATAGTCTTTTAAATTAACTTCAACATAGTTTAACTGCATTTCCTTCAATTCTTATCTTCTCTCTGCCTTTCCAATAATCTTGGATTACTTTTTCCTTTAATTTATTACAAATTAGTCTTCCAGTAACTTCCTTTTACTTCTTAATTTGAGGATTATTTAGGTAAAATCTTGTGACCAGGGATGGATGGTCTTGATGCTCCAAAGTAATTTTTCATGTATATTACTCACACATCAAGTAAATCTACATATTTTTTAATAAGTTTTAAAAGCTCACATAGAACTGAAAAAGATCCAGTGAGATGACTTACTTCACATACAATTTCTTATAGTAATTTCTGCAGCTATTAGTACAAATATGTACCAACATGCAGTAAGTACATAAATCTATAATTAGAATACTCTTTTTTTTACTTGTGGTTATAATAATAAGGATAATATTAAATTATTATACTAAAAAATGGTTTCTTACAAGTCCTATGCTAATAAGAACATTAAAACCTGTATGGAATTTCATATCTAAATGAATGCAAGTAATTAGCTTCATATTTTATCTTGCATTAAAATCCAATGAGCTTTGGGGGGAACCTTAGACATAGGACTGAAATGATCACACTGCTTGACAGATTAGTCAATCATTAATTAGTCATAGGTTGTGCCTGTGAAACTAAGTTTTCATCCCAGGCCAAAGTTTGGTCCTTTTTGTGGTTTCTGAGTTTGTTTATAAAAATTAAGGTGCTAATGAAAACACTGAGAATAGCTCTTAGCTTGTGACTGCTTGAGAATTAATTTGCTGTCCACTGCTGTTCATTTTCATCTGAAACTCCCCTCATGAAGTCACAGGGATCCAGCTGATGCAGGTTATTGCACACCTGCAGGCTTATGTGGAGGCTAGGTAGTAGGGTGTGGGGCAGAGCAACCCACTCCAGTACCACAGTCCCCAGAGCAGCCCTCAGACTGGGATTTGCTGCAGCTCCCTCCTCCACCCAGCACTCAGACAAGGGCTGCTTGTTGAAGAGTTCTCACAGCCCCCATGTGTCCTGGACTTTCTTCAACCCCAACAGCTTCCTGGTATAGTCGCTCCCCAACTCCTTAGCTGTAGTGACCTCTTGCTCTTCCCTCTGCCCTTGTCCTCCATGCTGGGGAGGTTTGGGATGCTTCTGTTCCTCTCCTGCTCCATCCAGCATCTTCCCTTTCTCCCTCATGCGAAGGGTGGGTTTTCTTCAGTAGATGCTTTCTCTTTTTTCCTCATCTCCCATTTTTTCTTCTACTTCATGCACAGGGAAGTGGGGACAGTCTTACAGAGCTAACAGGGCACAGACCTGAGGCATTCTAAACTTACAAAATGGTTTATCATGTGATGTCCAGACACATATTTAAACAGAGGAACATTGTCAAACTCCAAGAAACACTCTTGTGTCCTTCAATAACGGTTAATATTATATATATTATATGTATTTGATATGCTATATCATATCTAATAATGACAATTTTTCTGCAACCCGTTTCTTCAAATAATTTTGACGGGATTTTGCAATCAGTTATTATGGCTTAGAAATGTCTTGCGAGTATCACCTTTAATTCACAGCTGAGGAAACTTAAAGCACTTTGAAAGAAGCAATTTTTTTTTATTTTCCTAATTTTAAAATTGAGTGAAAACAAAATTTTTCTTTAAAGGAATGGCACTAAGACATATACCATGAGTTGACAAATACTATGGAAACTAAGGGTAATACTGTATCTCTGACACTATATCTCCAATGTAATATTTGGATGATAAGCATAAACAAGTCTAATAAACTGCTAGATAGCTCTGTGCATATCATAAGACACATAAACATATAAATAGCTATATCAGATTTATAATAATATATCATTGCAGAGTGGCATGTGGCATATAACCAAGTAAGTAAAAAAGATTAGAATTGCATGTACCACAGTGAAAGAAAAAAAAAATCATAGCTCTTATCTTTTCCAAAGCAAATTACTGCAGAAAAGCATTACCAGGACTATCTTGGTCAGACTGGTAATGTATGGTGACATTCTTCTGTGCTGTAGAAAATCAGAACAATTTCATTACCCTGCCTTCCTGCAGGGAAGCTTGATGTACTTTACATTACAGTCCCCATCTCTTACCTGTTTCTTGAAATATTTGCTGTTTATGTCTTTAGGGTTCTACTCTAATTTTAGCGACAAAGAACCCTCCAGCTTTATGAAGCAACTCATTTTGCAACTGACTTACTGTATTTTTATCTTGTATTTAAGAAAGAGTCCAACCCTGAAATAAAAATGTTGTTCAGTTTAACAACTTATTCAATGAAATGCAATGCCATGACACCTTTGCTTACAAATTAGGTTGCAATCATAGCTAAAACCCTTGTTTTGTTCTGATGTTTCTTTTGCTGCTTTTTTAAGGCCAGCATGTGATGAGCATCTGCCAAAGGACAGTAATGGAAACACACCATTAGCCCTGAGTTGCAGCAATGTAAACTGAAATAAGAAACAAAATGAGAAGTCATGTGGAAGGCTGGAAGAAGGACAGGGCTCCCTAAACTAGCTCTACAGCTGAAGGAAACAGTCTCTAAACTAATTCTAAGCCCCTAACACTGTAGTAGTTCATACCAGACAAAACTAATGATTATTCTTTATGGAGAGCAGAAATGCCCTAGGAGAAAAGTGCCTTTTTCCATATATACACAACTATGTAATTTACCAAACTATTTTTACAAGATCTTCAAGATGTCTTTGCTCTTAAGGTCTTTTAGCTAGATCTCTGTTTTAAAATAATGGTTTATCATCATTTTCTAACTTCTGTTTGTGTGTCAGATTTATTGCACACGTCAATGTCAACTTGAAAGCAGCAGGGACTAGCTTCCTCTGTAGAAAGAGTATTTTATAGGACACAGCAGTGCGAAGTTCCACACGCTGTTCTGCATTATAATTCAGTACTTAACAGGAAAGGCCACTTCTCAGAGTAAAATGTAGTTCAATTTTCATGCTGTTTTCCCTCTTTGGGCTGCTGACAACTTCTCCAGTTAGCAGAACTGAAAGTACTTATTTTAAGAAGAGTTGCCTGGGGGCTCAAATTCCATCACCTTGCACAAAAGTAGCAAGCGACACCCATCCAGACTGTGATCAAATGAGTTTCCTGACTATGCTTTAGATGTTGCAGAACTTGTGTGGTTTTGAAGGGGAAAGATGGGAAGCCTAACTGCAATGTGCATTCACATCTTGGGATTTAATTTAAGGCTGCTTTTCAACTAAATAACAAACAGCTGACAAAGTCAGTAAGTCTGCTTCTTTATGGAGAAGAAACTAGGAATATGAAGTCTAATTATTTTCTAAGCATAACTTGTTCTCTTTAACCATGTAAGCCCAGTCTCAGTAAAGCTTTTTTCCAGCTATACCCTATATTCCTCAGGAAAGCTGTATCCTATGTGCTGCAGAGTAGTAGCATTCATGGAGAATTGATAATCTGATATGTTAAATAACCAGTAAAGTTATAACCGATGTAAAACAAATAAAGTCTGTAAAGTTTCCCCAGTATACAGATGGATGCGTGTGACCAGCTTTTGCTGTGTGAAGATTTTCCTTCAGATGAAGGGATTCATGACTCTCCTCATAGCTGTTATCTTCCACTCCAACCAGACCAGTAACCTCAGTGGCCACAGCCATCACCAGGATACCTATGAAACCCTTTCTGCATGCAAAACTCCCACTTCTGTTTATATCATTGCTGACTGGAGGTGTTGTGATCATGGCAAGTTCCTGCTCCAAAGAGCTGGCCTGGTGTTCTGGTTTTGGCTGGGGTAGAGTTAATGGGGCTGTGCTTTTGGATTTGTGTTGAAAATGGTGTTGGTAGCAGGGGGATGTTGTTGTTACTGCTGAGCAGTGCTCACACAGAGCCAAGGCCTTCTCTGTTCTTCACCCCACCAGGGAGAAGGTGCACAAGTTGGGAGGGGACATAGCTGGGACAACTGACCTCCACTGACCCAAACCATATCCCATACCGTATGGTGTCATGCTCAGCATACAAAGTTGAGGGGAAGAAGAAAGTGGGGTGAGGGGGCATGTTCAGAGTGATGGTGTTTGTCTTCCCAAGTAATCTTTATATGGGATGGAGCCCGGCTTTCCTGGGGATGGGTGGACACCAGCCTGCCAATGGGAAGTGGTGGAGGAATTCCTTGTTTCACTGTACTTGCATGAGTGACTTTTGCTTTCCTTATTAAACTGTTTTTATCTCAACCCACGAAATTTCTCACTTTCACTCTTCTGACTCCCCCATCCTGCTGGGGAGGAGTGAGTGAGCAGCAGCGTGGGGCTTGGCTGCTGCTGGGGCAAAACGAAGATGAAAATCCGCTTCATTGTTGTTACAGCTGCATGTAAATCCATGTCTGTCCATTGCCTGTTGCACACAGTTGTAATAATACAAATGAAGAAAGTAGTGTGCACAGCGTGGTGTGAACAGGACAGACAGCCTTTTGTATGACTTAATATTGAAGAAAATCTGATGTGATATCTCTAGGTGTCTTCTCACAGGAATACGGCTTTACCTGCAGTGATGAAGACCAAGTTCGTCCTCTGGTGTGATGACAGCCCATGCTACTGGTCTACACACTCAAATATATTCAGAAACTGGAAGACACACACAAACTTCTTGTTTTCCCTAAAGGTATTAATTTGGATGACACTGTTGTTTTTCTTCTTGCCTATTTTGTCTCTTTTAGATCCAATGTGTTCCAGGAGATTGTGAACATTGTTCTGCTTCAGGCTATACTTCTGGTAAAAGTCACATACACTTAACTCAAAGGATTTATTTTGTTGCTTTTGTGTAATATGATTTACTTAGCCCTTGCATAAAAGCTGGGACAGAAGCAGACACTGCAATAACCACCAGCATTTTGATAATGGGAAACCTCTAGTTAGAACTAAAGAAGGGTTGCTTTCAGTTCCACCCTTGATGTGTGGCACCAGTCCTACTTCCTTACATAAGCAGAGCAGGCAGAAATGAGCTAAAATGCTGAGAAATAATGAAATGCATGACCTAGAAAAAAAGAAGAAAAGTGAAATAAAAAACACATTAAACATTCTGGCACCACAGTTAAAGTCTGGAATGGCATGATTTTTAAGATAATAAAACCCCAAGAAGGACTTAATTTCCATTTTACATCTGAAGTATCAATTTTTGTGATTTTTTTTTTACATATGGAGGTTTACTCAGTCCAGAACTGTGTCCATTTCTGGAACCCCCAACATAAGAAGGACATGGACCAGTTGGAGAGGGTCCAGAGGAAGGCCACAAAGAAGATAAAGGGGCTGGAACACCTTTCCTACGAGGACAGGCTGAGAGAGTTGGGGCTGCTCAGCATGGAGAAGAGGAGGCTCCTGAGAGACCTTCTAGCGGTCTTCCAGTACCTCAAGGGGGCCTACAAGAAAGATGGAGAGAAGCTGTTCAGTAGGGCCTGTTGTTACAGGACAAGGGGTAATGGTTTTAAAATAGAGGGAGGGAGATTTAGATTGGATATTAGAAAAAAGTTCTTTACTGTAAGAGTGGTGGAGCACTGGAACAGGTTGCCCAGGGAGGTGGTGGATGCCCCCTCCCTGGAGACGTTCAAGGCCAGGTTGGATGAGGCCCTGAGAAAACGGATCTCGTTGGGGGTGTCCCTGCTTCTTGGAGGGGGGTTGGACTAGATGACCTCTGGGAGTCCCTTCCAACTCTAATCATTCTATGATTCTATGATTCTATGATTGCTATATGGATTCTCCCGAAGCCTTTAGCCAAGTCTTTGCTTGTTCCTATGAACATCTTTAACCATCTTCGCTTGTTCACATGAACATCAGCTTAAGGAGAATCTGTATTAAGTTTGTGTCCCTCATGTTGTCTAAGAATCAGTCCTTAGCTGAAATCAAAGATAACATGAGATGGAATTGACATACCATGTGTCTTTATATCAAAATTATTTCATGCATTATGTATATTATTCACAATGGTGTTACTGAGCCAATACTGAAGGTTTCAATGCTTAATCAGTAGAGGCTTGTCCAAGGAAGAACAAAACAAAATTAGTTACAGATTACCACCAGTTACATGGAGCAGCATTTTTTTTTATTAATGAGTAAAACACCCTTTTTTAATTTATTTTTGAAATGAAAAATTATCAATAGCTAAAAGGAATAGTTCAACTTCTTCTGTGGTTGATAAATTTTCAGGAATAATTAATCTGATTAAGAGTAGCGTATAACACAGTAGGTCTGGGCTGTGATCCATCTAAAATACACTAAGCAAGATGTGATTCTTGGTTCTCTGCCTGGCTCAAGACTATGTGTCAAGTTGATGGCTTCTTTTCTTTGTTACCCTCTTGGCCAGTGCTGAGGACAAAAGCAGTGTGTCAAGCCTACTGTCCTCAGTGGACTCTTCATCAGGATGGAAAGTTGTGAAAGCCTACTGTCCCACGAGTCTTCTTGTTACAGGGATGTTTCCTAATTCAGCATCTTTTCCTGGTAACAAAAGGATTTGGATTTTTATTTTTAGAGCATTAGAAATGCCAATTACAGAAGCAGAAAAAGAGGTGTGGTGAGTTTATTCTGAATACAGTGATTTCTGTACACCTTGCAGGAAGACAGTGAACTTAATCACTTTCTCAGTTTGCCTAGCAGCCTTTAAGGCCTCCTGTGATGTAAACAAGGGGAGAAGGTATCTACAAATTGCAGCCACAAGGAGACATCTTCTTTGGGCAATGTGGATGATGACACTGAGCAGAAACAGTTTGTGTGAGAATACTGTGAAGCATGATGCAACAAGGAACCTCTTTTTACATTCGTTTTATGGCAGCAACAAAATGTATTTCCTGTCATTCCACCTTCTGTCATGGATTCAGACCTTGGGAGTGTTTATTTTCTATATGCAATATTTTAAAAATATTTATCCAGCCCCTTAAACCAGATTTAGTGTAAGGAGACTGCCCATTTGATTGTGAAAAGCTTTTTTCTTTTCTTTTTTTCTGAAGGATTTCCAAGTAAAAATTAAATCACATCAATATGGAGTTATCTAATTGATACCAAAATAGAAAAAAAAAAGGGAACAGATATGATCCCTCTTCATCCCTGTTAGAACTTTTTAGAAAACTAAAAAATTAACAGTTCAAGCCAGCTTTTTTCACAATTAAACATGCAGGTCTGCTTCCACAAAAATTAACATAATTAATGGACCTAAATACTGGTCTCAGATGGAGTATAGTGAAGGAATACTGATTTCTTGAAGTGTCCATCATCCTTTATCCAGTCTCTCTTGATTTGAGCTTCTGTTATTGCTGGTTAAGTGACATGTCAAGCACGTTACTTTCAACTGTAGTTTTGCGCAGCCCTCTTGTTCTTACTGATGCAGGCTGAGGATATTTGCCTGCTGTAACCAGGCTTCAAACTTGGTCCAGGAACCATGATGAAGATGCAAGCTTTGCACTCAAATGTTCTGACATGTTTGCTGCAAGAGCAAATAAGACAACATTCTCTAAACTCAGTTGTGTCAACTGGCGGGAGAAGGGAGAATGAACTCCTGGGTTGCTTTGGGCATTTGTATGGCATCACAGCAGGCTGTTTGCCTGAGGGCTAAATATACCTGCCAGCATGATTGTGCAATGTGTGGCCCTTGCACAACTGTGCTGCTTGTAGTAGATCCCGACACAGCTTGTGCTACTATGTTCTTTGGGCAAAGCATGGTATCCAAAGAAAGACAAGCATGTTTAGCATTGCCCTCATCAAATTTATCCCTTTGGTCTTCAGATATCATTGAGTACGTTAACACTCAAAATTAATTTGTATAACAAGCTTGTCAAACCAAAAAGTTAAAAAAATATTTTTTTCTCCATATAATGTCTAGGGAAATATTGTTACATGGCTGGAAGTATTTTTTTTATTCATAACAAAAAAGCCAGCGGTGATTGTTCAGTGCCTTAAACAAATCCCCTTTTTTCTTCTTTCTGTGCCAAAACATCTCTTTGTAAGGTTGAATGTGAGCTTTCTTGCTCATTAAAAAACTTTGTCAAGGACCCATTCAGCAAGATATGGGTGTTTTCACTGCCAGTATAAGGACTAAATATGGTCCAAGTTCTAAGAGGGAAATATTCACTATATCACATTACACATTAACATGTGTCAGCTGGAACAACAAACCAGAAATGTGAACGGGGACTTGTTGTGCAAGTTTTGTATTACTCTTGGATGCTCTGCATGCTTTGGTGGGGCTGCCAACATGCTCCAATCTGTTCAGAAAAAAAAGACTCCTTCTTGGATTCCAGATTTCCTATAGGTTAGGTGGGCTGGATCTAGAATTGGATAATTACTAGGGTGATTGTTCCTATAACTGAAATGGTGATAAAGTTCCTGAAGAAGTTAAAATTTAATGAAAAGTGTGAGAAGCTAGAAAGGGAGTGGAAAAATATAATTATCTCACAAAAAGAACTTAAATCTAGTTACTATAGAAATCCCTCCAAGGGCCTTCTAACTACCCTGTTAGAAGGCAGGATGAGTATTACAGTATTTTAAAATTTAGGTCTAAACCAACATAACTGCAGACAATTCACTGTTCAACTTTCTATCCAGATACCGTAAGTTAAACTAACAAACACTAAATAACATTTGGAAAAAAAACCTAATGTGTCAGATGATTAAATTACTTCTCCATTTGTTCAGAGGAGTGATGTAGGTTATTCTAGCCCACTAAGACAACATTTACATGGGTCATTTACTTCCATAGACAGCAAAAGGTTTTAAACAGAAACCTAGCTGAAATACAGCAGCAGGAAAAGGGTATTTTCCACTTGCAACTACATTTAAAAATGTTTCAGGTACATTTTCAATATATTCAACTGACGCTCAGGGTTACAATACCATTCCTCTGCTGTAACAATCAGTCTCAATGCCTGTTACTTTAACAAACATAAATCTGGCTTGTTCGCTCTCTCTTCCAGTTTTCTACATATGGCATTGATCTCAAAGCGGGCACTGGGCCTTGCAAGGTTTTGCACTTTGAGCTATCACGATATCAGGTATTGAAAAAATGAGAGACAAAGATTTGCTTGTGGCTATGAACAGAACTTCGATGACACCTCTTGGACACGAAGTATATTTTAATACTTTGCGGGAGTGATGGGAGCAGCATGGTGCAATTGTATTGTAATTAAACAAGGTAATAATTCCAGAGTTTTTTGACTCAAAACTATATTAACTTTGGACATTTTATTAATCAACTTATTGTGTCAAGATTGTGCCACAACCATTATACTGCAATATAAGCAACAGCTGGTTTTTAATTACATTTAGATACAATTTTAATGATCTTGCAAAGATGTTCTTACTGCTTATTAACACCTTGCAAAGATGTTCCAAGGTGTTAATAAGCAGTAAAGTTGCAGAAGCTCTCATTCATTGAACCTTGAGCTGCAATGAAAACTCAAATCTGTGAAAAAAAGAAAATGTGTAACAGAACAAATAGATAGAAAGTAGACCCAGAAAGCCATGGGAATGAAAATACTGACATGACTCCTAAACCAAGTCTTTGTTTCTTGCTTGTTGAGGTTCATATCTCGATTTAATAAGGTCTGATTTCAGTCTCAGTGAGCCAGCCTTACCCACTCTTTATCACATTCACCTCCTGTTTCCCAAGCCCTATATCAGTGTCCTGTCCTCCAGGAGCTCAGATCTCTGCCTGTGGACCCAAGGTATTTTGCAATCACTGCAAAAGTCATTTGGTTAGAAACAGAACATAGATAAAAAGAGAGAGCACTTTATGAAAAAAGAGGGTTTGCTCAAAGTTGGGAAGATCATTCAAGTAGAAAAAGGCAACTTCTGGTAAAGTCAAGAAGAAAAGGTTACACAGTCTGGGGAGGGGGTGGGGGTGTGGATTGGGGGATTGGGTAGGTGTTTCGTTTAAGGGATCATAAAAAGTTTCAAAACTTAGTTTTTTTTGCCGTTTTGCTCTATTTTTCAAATATTAAGAGCATTCTGCAGTTCAGCATAGCAACCTGATAATGAACTCTGTTCTGAAACACAGTACCACAGACACAAAGAACATCAGGAGTTGGAAAGGACCTTGAAAGATCATCTAGTCCAACCCCCCCCACCTCCCCCAGCAGTATGTTACCTCATCTTTCTAAAGGCCCCATACAATTCGGTCTGGATACTTCCTTTTGAGCAGAGATTAAGGTTAAGGTTACTGGTTTTTCCTGTATTCTGGAGCAAGAGAAAAGGAGCAATACACAATGATGCACACCTAGATTGTCAGATTATATGATAAAAGCTTGTCTGCACTCCCACAGCAGAGCAGAGAGAGACAATAGTGGAGGATCTATAACCCTGCCCTGGCTACTCCCAGCCTCATCACAGAAGCCCATGAGAGACCCATGTCCACAAGCCCTGAGGGAAGTACAGAGACAGGTGATAATCAAAATTAAGAATGGGAAGGGATAAACACCCCATTTGGGCTCCATCCAGGGCTACCCTAGGAAAGTCTAATCCCAGCCTCTTGGTGTGATGAGCCATGGAGGGTGTCACCTCTGCATCTGATCTTTTGGATTAAGGATACTTGTTGACAGTGGTGTGGGAAACACCATGGGGATAAACATTTTGGATTTGCATGTGAACTATAGTGGGATAATTATGGGAGGAACACAAGGTGGGAAAAGCCAGGTGTTTAGGTGGGTAGGAGTAAGCGTGGGAAAGGTGGGAAAGTGGATGGATAAGGAGATAAAAAATGGCTCATCATAAATATTTTGCTGGTCAGTATGCTTCTCTGGCCATGACCTGCACCTGACCAGGACAGACAGTCCTGTCATGTTAAGCTCCATTCTCTTTCCTGCGTGAGGGCTTTCTATGCTGTGTGTAAGTGTGTGTGCGTGTATGGAGGTGCCAGTGCAACCGCAGGAGTCAGATCACAGGTGGGACAGTCCACATGCTCGTGGTACCAAAAAATGTCACGAGCTCATGTGTTCACGTGAACGTGTGATGGCTAGCAAAGGTTGGCCCAGACAAGCTGGTGAGCAGGTGAGATGGCCTAGGAACAAGAGGTGTGGGTGTTTCTGAGGGAACCTCAGGTGTGAGAACTGCAGGAAACGACAGAAGCAAGTTCTGATTCCTGCCCAGACCCACAGATCACATTTTCTCAGTAATACCACAGAGGCCAAGATGTCTTTTTGTGAGTGGCTCCTCCTGCATTTCATTGATAAATATTTCAAAAGGTCAGAAAAATGCCAGAAGACAAGATACTACAGCAAACAAAGGGTTAGTCAAAAGACATAATAGTCCAAATCAATGAAGCTTAAATAATTGTAAGCATTTACTTACATTTATTGTTAGAGAAATATTGCAGATAAATCCAGTTCTCACACAGCATGAAGCTGCTGAAACTCGTCTATGTTTTAAACAACTTTTTCTCCCAACTCTAGGCACATCTAGGGGAGAGAGGGCAAAATTCTGGATTTTTGCTACTACCTGACTTGTCTAACTCTGTTCTGTCACTGTGTATCCCACGCTCATCAGGAAATGACAGATTTTTTCACAGGCATAAATGGGCCAAGAAAAACAACAACTGCTAAAACAGGGGAAGAGGGAAGATTTACAAAATCATTCCAAATGTATTATTTAAAAGATTCTCACAAAACAAATTTGTTCAAGGGACAATATGAACTCACACACAGTATCAAAAACTGAACAATTATTCACATGCATAGACCTGATATATCTCCAAATAGAGTGGTCATTTAATGTCTTCTTTGTACAATACTGAAATATGAAATACATCTAGCCCAACTGTTCTCTATATTTTTCCTCCCATTCTAAAATCACTCATAAGGACAGTCTGGTTATGCAAGGCTGGATAAAACATGGGGGATTATTTAGATTTTAAATAAGAAATGTAATGAAAAATCTCCACTGATTCTGTTAACAAAAAGGCAAGGACAAAAATTAGCTGACTTGGAAATATTTTAAGGTAAGATACATATTTTACTGCTACAAATATGAATATGTAATTTTTAGTTACACCCAATCACTGTGATAGTCACAGTAAATATTCACAACTATTAATGAAAGACATTGAATCCACTCTTTCCCTTTTTTTTTTCAGAAAGAATAAACAATACAGCATTAATAAAGGGGCAATTTACAGTAAACAGAAGTAGACCTTGTCTTAATGAGTAAAGACTACCTATTCCATTATTTAAGGCTACTAAATAAATTATTGCCTCCTTAACACAGACAACATGCCCTGCAGAATTTAGGGGTTTAGAATTGAAAGGTCCTTGGCAGCTTTTCTTTCCCTCCTGGACCTTTTTTCCCATTTAAAGCTCTGGGCTGTGGAACTCCAAAGCATTTTTTCAGCACACAGTTTGAATAGAGCGTATCAACAAACCCTATGTTCTTCCCTGTAGAAACTAAAAAATTGCCTTTGATTGCTTCGTGTCTAGCCACCTAATCCAGTATACCTGCCTAGGTATCCTGAAGTTTTCTATCAGATTGGGCAGGACAAGATGCTGAGAATCTGAAACTAGAAACGAATGTAGGTAACTATCTGGAACCTTTCTGTGATGTTAGATGTGTGATTATAGTTGAAGTAAAAGCATCATGGCACATTTTCAGAAGCAGTCTTCGTTTATGTGTCTTACTTTGATCTTTTGTAGATAAAAAGGAACAGTCCTGCACTTTTCATCCTGGGGATGATTTCCTAGTCACTGTCTCCAAAATTGTAAAATTTCACAAATACAGCAGGAATTTTAGTTTATACTAGTTTGCATTGTATCCGTCTCCTAAGCAGAATTGCAATGCATCAGAGAAACACCTTAACTCAGTAGAAGAAAATACAGTTTTATATTCTTTAGGGGCATTCAAACAAAAAGATTTTGATAGTGTCAGATATAATTCAAATTTTGTAAATTATATGACAACAAATTTAGGGGTGCTTAACATGAGATCACATAGAATCATCACAAATGAAGCTTACTTCTTATTGAGTAAATACCTACAGAATAAATATGGAGGATCTATCACAGAAACCTTTGACTACTTCAAAAAATTTATCTGCAGTGCTGTGCAGCTGGTAAAAACATGCAGAATGTTCTGAGCTAGAAATGCAAAAATCCCAAGATGATGGAATTCATCCCTCTGGAAGTGTAGCATATGCTATATTACACTTGAGTCAACAAATTGGCATTTCTCAAAAGATAAATGAAGCTATGATTCCTAACATGTTTCAACAAGGTTTGATATAGCTTTAGAGCATGCAAGTGTTTTTTTAATCTGATTTTATATGCTCAGCTAGAACTAAACCAGAAGTAGTATGACAAATATGATTTTCATTAGCACTAAGTATGTGCTTTTGTGCATTTAGCATGTAGACAAAAACTAACAGTGTTCTGACTGTACGGGATTTATGTGGTGAGGTTTTGGTAATGGGGGGACTGCAGAGGTGATTTAGCAGGAACAAAAGGAGGCTGACAGGAGTCTTTATCGCTCTATAACTACCTTAAAGGAGGTAGCCATGCAGCAGCCTGCAAAGAAGACCTTTGTGAGGCAGGCTGTCCTCCTGAAGACCATGGAGGACCCCATGCCAGAACAGGTGGATGCCCAAAGGAGTCTGTGACCCCATGGGAAGTCGGCGCAGGAGCAGGCTTCTGTCAGGACCTGTGGCACCATGGAGAGAGGAGCCCAGGATGGAGCAGGTTTCCTGGCAGGATTTGTAACTCCATGGTGGACCAACACTGGAGCAGTATGGTCCTGAAGGTTTGCACCCTGTGGGAGGGACTCACTCTGGAGCAGGGGAAGAGTGTAAGGAGTCCTGCCCCAGAAGAGGAAGGAGCAGCAGAGACAATGTGTGATGAACTGACTGCAAGCCCTATTCCCCATCTCCCTGTGCTGCTCAGGGGAAGGTGGTAGACAAACTGGGCCAGGGTAGAGAAATTAAGTCCAGGAAGAAGGGAGGGGCAAGGGGTGGTGTTTTGAATTTTGGTATTATTTCCTATCCTATTGTGACTTTAATTGGTTTCATTTGTCTGTGACCTCTCACTGTCCTTATCTTGACCCATGAGCCTTTTGTTGTAGCTTCTCTCTCCTGTTCAGATTAGGAGGGAAGTGATAGAGCAGCTTTGGTGGGCATCTGGTGGCCAGTCAAGGCTAACCCACCACACTGACTCCAATTACTAGTTTCTGATACAATCGTAGTACTGAAGTATTTGCATTTGACATTGACCGCACACACAGAACAGTGTGGCCTTTGATGTCAAACTAATATGCAAGGCAAAGATATATTAACAACAGCAACATACTTGCTAATTTCTCAAATGACAAGGGGGAGTGTTCATTAAAAGATGCTTATTCCACTTGTATTTTAGAGTCATCTGTGTAGCAACTGCTCTCTTCCTTCCTCCCCCAGCAATTAAGCCATGCCCATCTTGTCTGTGGCAGTGACAACAGTAACTCTTGTATAATGGAACCTTCATGACACAAAAAAATACTCTGGAATATTTTAGACCTTAATTTTTGTCAGTAATAAGTGTTTTATGAATCTAAGTTCATGAATAGCTTTATAGTTCCAGCTGTAACATTAAACATCAAGAACCTTAGTAGCTACTTGCCTGAAATATTATTTTTCATGAAATAATGTTGGCATGTATAAAAACCCATGTTTTCTTGCTTACAGGATCCATAATTTGGGAACTCATTAGTATGTGGGTTGATTGACCCAGTGTTCTCGTAGGGCTTTCAGATGTCACTGATGGTGTTTCCCAGGGCAAACAGCACAGAAGCTTGGAGTCTGACCCATTTCAAGAGTATGGACATCAAGAAATACATTGTTTGGAGTGACTCGGATGATGGTATTCCAGATGTTCAGAATATCGGCTTCTATTTTCACTGCTAAATGCACCAATTTCAGGGGAAACCAGGCACTAGTCTTATTCTTCTGACTGTGACTGTCTTATCTGGCATTCATCTCTTTGCCTATCTGTCATCCTATGGCAGTGTAACACTATTAGTAACCATAATACAAAGGTTGCAGCATAGAATCATACAATCATAGAATTTTTAAGGCTGGAAATGACCCCTAAGATCATCCAGTCCAACCATTAACCTACCGCCACTATATCTACCCTTAGACCATGTCCTCAAGCACCGCATGTTCATGGCATTGTTTTTAAACCAATAAATAAGTACTTTTCACTGGAAGGACTTTTTCTTCATAAATACTATTTTACATATTGGGGAGCTCCTGGTGGCAGCATCAATTTGCCTTTGTCGCCATTAAGAATAACCTAGGCTTGCAACTAGAATGCCAAAACTATCGTAATCTAGTAGTGCATGTCTTCAAAATGAATTTTTTTTATTGGTAATAGAAAGTTTATCAAAAGACTTCAAAGAGGAATAGACTGAAAGCAAATTGGACATAAAAGGTACATAAATAAAACTTTCATATACCAGACACAACTATAAGAATAAAGGAGATTTTTAAGTCAGAAAGTAGCCCTTAATGGAAAAAAATAGTTTACCTATTTTTAAAGTAACCCCAACTTTGATAGCTGATATCTATCTACATTGTGTGATTTGCACTTTAATCATTGGGTTTTTTACTTGCTAGAAGCATATCTAGGTCCTTTTGAACAAATGTATTCTTGGATTTTAGCCACTGAAGACGTGTTCAAATGCCAAAAAATCTAATAGATCCCTTAAAATTCTAGAAGTGGGATACAATTATGGTGGAACTGTGTATGCCAATATATTTGTACTTTGAAGTTCTGAACATCTAAAATAGGATGAAAGTGAATCTTTATTAGTGGAAGTTTACAGGATTTTTTCCTGTCTCAATTTACCTGCTTATTAGTTTTGCAGCTACCACCGAATGTCTCTCACACTTCATTGTCACACTTGGCCACCTCTTGTTCCTGTCAGCGTATGTCTCTAGATTACAGATACATTTTACCCTGTAAATTACTGATAAGAGCACTTAGACAATCCCAAACAGAATCCCAAACATGCAAATCGGTTCTCCAGACAGTAAGGAATCTACCATGAGTCATCCCTTGATTCTGACCACTACTTCTGGAGCTTCTTGTGCTGCACTTACAGATGGTGGTTTTTTGCCATCTCTGGAATAACCTGATAAAAGATTATAGTAATGATATGAGACTGGTCTGCCCTTCTTCAGACTGTGTGATGAGGAAGTGTACACAGGACAGCTAGAGTGGATAAAGGAACTTGGACTGATGTCGGATACTGATGACTTTCCTGGAGCCACCTGTAGTGGAGACCTTAGTAGCTGGATTTTTCCCAGTGCTGGGTGTAGTAATGAATGAATGTATTTTGCAGTAAGCAGAGTACACAACTGGGTGGGGTTTTTCAATTTTTTTTTACAAGAACTGTAAAATAAATTGATACAAGATAGATTTTTTAATTCATTAAAAAAGTTATCCGTTCCATCTGTCCTTCTGAAACAGAAGAATTTGCCTACATTAGGAAGCTACATGCAATATCAAGAATTCTAGTTGGGATTTTGTTCAGCTATACTACCAGGCTCCTTCCATATTCAGAAACATGTCAAAGACTTGCTAATACAAGCTTTTTAAATATGGCAGGAAAAGCACTATCAATTTTCTTTTTTTTCTCCCCCAAGTTCTCCGTTGCTGTTTGTTAGAAGTATAATGATGGCACTGTAAACTTAGAACACAATTACTAATATTTCACAAAGATCAAACCATTTTCTAGAGTTCTACCTATTACAGAAGCTCATGGCTTTTCAGAACAAAAGATTTTTCTTTCTGTTTTATTGGTGTCTGACTGAAATGGCCAATACAGTGAAGCAGAGATGAAGATGAGACAAAATGAGAAGAACAAAGTAATGGGCACTGTGGAAGGAGTACAAGAAAGATGGAGTAAGTATATTTCACTACCTCTAAATTTATATTTTACTTTGCATTGAAATGCAAGAAACAAAAGGCCCATGCAAACTGTGTGAATTTCAAGACCAAGTGCAAAGCCCTGCACCTGGGTCAGTGCAGTCTTAAGAACAAATACAAGCTGGGTAGAGAGTGGATTGAAAGCAGCCCTGAAGGAAAAGACTTGAGGTATTGATTGATGAAAAACCTAATATGAACCCTCACTGCGCACTTGCAGCCCAGAAAGCCAACCAGATCCTGGGCTGCATCAAAAACAGCGTGATGAGTAGGTCACGGGAGGTGATTCTGTCCCTCTACTCTTGTGAGACCTCACCTGTGTCCAGCTCTGGGATCCCTAACATAAGAAGGACATGGAGCTGTTGGAGTGAGTCCAGAGGAGAACCATGAAGGTGATCAGAGGGCTGGAGCATCTTTCTTGTGAAGATAGGCTGGCAGAGTGGGATTGTTCAGCCTGGAAAACAGAAGGCTCCTGGGACACCTACTAGTAGCCTTCCAGTAGGAGCTTCCAGGAAAGATGCAGAGGGAGTGTTTACAAGGGCATGGAGTGGTCAGAGCAAGGGAAATGCCTGTAAACTAAAGGGAGGGGAGATTTAGATTAGACATTAGGAATAATTGCTTCCCTGTAAGGGTGGTGAGGCCCTGGCACAGGCTGCCCAGAGAAGCTGTGGCGGCCTCCTCCCTGGCAGTGTTCAAGGCCAGGTTGGATGGGGCTTTGGGCAATCTGGTCTAGTGGAGGGTGTCCCTGCCCATGGCATGGGGGTGGGAACTAGATGATCTTTGAGGTCCTTTACAACCCAAACCAATATGTGATTCTATGAAAATAAAATATCTCCCTTTCTTCCTTTATTTGTTAAGAAACAGATGCCTGTCTTCTTTATCTGTATGAGTCTGAGATAAAATATGTATATGTTTATGTTTGCCTATGTATTAAACCAAGTCTGCAGGATAGTAGTTGTGAGCTATGGAGAGAAAAAATGTATTGATAAATGCCCTGTTAAACGTTGTGATTCAGAGAACCTCTTTAAATGATACCAAAGAGCTGTCTCAAACTTTCTGAGATGGGGACTAATGTGTTCATCAGTGTGGCACAGAACCAAAATCAATGACAATAGATTAACTTTAATATGCTAGATGTAATTGCTATGTTTTGGAAGGAACATTATCCTAAATTGGCTTTAGCCATGCTGCTAGGACAAATAAGGCCAGTACTTACAGAAGTTAAATGAATGTCAATCCATTTAAATGAGGATGTATTCAGTTGACACTAACAAACAAGCATTTTGTTTCAGTAGACAGAACTCTGGAAATCTCTCTGATGACTTTGGGTGTATCATCTGTCAGCCGTAAACACAATTCTTACTAATCCAAGCAGTGCTGAAGGCAGGTAAAATCAATAGAAGACCATACCTACTGAAAACAGTTAGAAAGCATTTCCAGATCCATCTTCATAAAATGCAAATCTCTTCTAATCTCTCTCCCTAATCCCCAAGGTAAAGATTATTGGATATAATACAGTACTGAGATGGTGGCGAGATGTTCTGACTCATGACATGTTAAAGAATATATCCTCATTTTCTGTGCACTCATTTTTTCAAGACATTTTTACATTTCCTGGCATGATTTTGATATATTTTATTGTCTGCTGGTGATGTTAATTGCTTTAGAAATATATTATACGCTAGAGAATGAGGTGTGAGGTAGCTGAGCATTGAAATCCCCAATTCATTCATTGTTTAAGAGATAATTTCAAAATTTAAAGCTGTCTAAAAAGTCTGTCAGAGATAACTGGGAGATAGAGAGGGCAGTTAGAAAAACCCTCAGGGGATTATTTCTTTTTGGTTGAGCAGCTCAGAGTGCTTGTCAAACATTAGTGGAGTAAGATACCTTGACTTCATGAAGTGACAGAGGGGGGCTGAGATGAATTATGCAGCCTTAGAATTCAACCAAGCTCTTCATCTTAGTAAAGCATTTTTGTTGTTTGGTTGGTTTTTTTGGCAGCAGGTCCCACAGGTTGATTTTAAACACTGTTTTGAAATATTTTCTTTCATCAGCTTACACCTATTTTAGTGTGGGGAGGGGGTAAAGTATAAGTATCCCAAAAGATTTATCTTTAAGTTGACATTGAGTGGCTCTTATCTTAAAAGGACCACTAACTATATGCAGGTTAAGAAGACCATAATTCTGAACAATTGAAACACAAATTATAGAGTATTTTTTAAAGAAATGCTAACAAGAGTTGCTGTTAGTATCTCTTCCTTCTATATGTCCTTTATTTATGACAGACTCCTAGAATTATTTGTGAATCTCTGGATAAAGAATTTTACAAAATTGGATGACAGTTTAGATATGACATAAAAAATGTCTTATAAGAATGATGATGTAGAAAAAAGTGCTTGTTATATGCTGAATATTAAATTATATTAAAACATACTACAGTTAAACAAAAAAAAGTATCTTAAAATGCCATGTAGAATTTAAGCTCTGGAATTAATTCGCTGTCAGAAAAAAATTAGAAGCAATTTAGGCAAAATTTAACAGGATTTCAAAGATTACTCATTAATACAACTGATCTCAATTTAATGGCTGGCAGACGTCTGTCTACCTTTTGCATTCATTGGCATGCTTTTCCCCCCTCTTTTTTCAGTGCTGAATACGGGAGGGATGTGTGTCTGGCTTGAGGGACTCTGTTCCAAAGAGATCTGAATGAGTAACAGAATTAGGCTGTTAGTAAAGGAGCTGCAGGACAAGTAAGGTGCTCACCAAAAGGGAGGATAGAGCAGGTACTGCTGAAAGAATAAATATTCCAACAGAGAGTGATTGTTGGAGTTCCTTATGTACTCATCCTGAAACCAATCTTTTCCAATATTTTCCTTAAAAAAGGGTACATGCCAGTGAAGCATAGTGAATATGCTAGGCTGGGATGTATTACCAGAAAAGAGGACAGCAATAACTTAGTGACCATGAAGACTGAAATGATGAAAATGAGACTAAAATCAGCATTGCTGTATGCAAAGTGGTGCACTTGATGCATTTACAGAGATAGGTTGTGCCTGTCCCAGCACAAGGGTGATAGAATGATCCTCTAACAAGCCAACATTGTGGATCTGTTTACAGCCTTGGACATGGTGCTAGACAACAGATTTGGGCCTGGACCGCCCAATCCAAGAGCAAGACAAGGAAAGTAACATTCAGCTGTGAGGCACTGAAATAATCACTTGTTTCTGGGAACACATGATGACACCAATGCCAGCAGCCATTGACCCAAGACCAACCAGCAGTCACAAGGCACGTCCTGCCTATGCATTTTTTAGCAGAAAAGCACCAGAATGGAATGTAATTGATATAAAGAATGGTATATAAGTTTCCAACAGGAGTAGAAGTAGATGCTCCCACTGTTTCAGAGCTACACACCTCAGCATGACAGCTATGGCATCACCACAGACACGGTGTCTTCATTGTTCATATTTGCACCCGTGCTTATCCCAGGGAGGGATGTTGAGCCCTCTCCCAGTATTAAGCTGTTGCCTGATTAATATGGCTTAGTGGGTGCCAAAGCACCCAAACCCTCTAACCGCCCCC